>JASNQO010000012.1:600000-1060569 GCA_030378425.1 Periconia sp. TS-2 | reverse complement strand
CCCAAGGAACTCAAATATAATTGTTCTTTTCAAAAAGTCTCAAGCGATAGCATGGTGGTTGTCGTGAAACGGTGAGTGGCGTATGTTTTGATATACGTAGAGTCATGTCCAAACGTTTTACACTATTCCTATCTGTCCAAACCACGGTCAGCCCTATTTCCATACGCAAGATGATGAATGAGCGAACACAAATTACCCTTGTTATACCCTATACCAAGCCCGTGACCACAAAGACAAGTCCCAACCAGACTGGAATCCATACAGTCCAGCGCGGGGGTTTCTTCCATCGTGCGCTACTGATGTTTGACTGGTCGTCGTCAATATTAAAACATTGGAAAGGCGTGTATCCTTTATCTGATGCCCTCATATTTTGTTTCAGACAGTTCTGAACGTCGACCCCGTTATCGGTTGTACAATATTCGTAGCAGTCCTCTTCCTTATTCAGGGTGGAATATGTCCTAACGGGATTGATATGCCCATTACAACAGGTGTCTAGTAAAGTAGCATTGTCTCCTCCAACTCGGACGGCGCAAGAAGAGAGAGCTGTTGGTGGTTTGGGTATCTCAGAGCTGTAGATACAAGAATGTGTTGGCATTGTGAAAACTTTACGAAATGTCTTTCACGTCGGTTCAAGGAGTTTATGATAGTCTGGCTTGTTGGAGACGGTAATGGAGCGTGGATAAAGGGTAAGTCTGAGAGGGGTGACCCTCGACAAATGCAACGATCTGGAATTGAGAATGCCCCAGGTGTAAGTGAAGTTGCATTCAGCCTGTACTAGAGTCTTCCAGAGCAAAGGGTGTGAAGAAGAACAAAAATGGACTAATCCTTGAAAGCGCGTTTATATCTCAGAGAAGCAATGTCGGCACGAGTCGACCTTCGCGTTCATAATTTAGAGCATTTACCAACGCACCGTTGCCTATCGCGAACGAGAAGGACGAGGCTCAATTAAATCCATCCCGTTCCCCCGAGTTCTGTCTTCGTAAGAATCAGGCTGCCTAAGTTAGGCGTTTATTTACTCCACGCCCAATACATAAGCGCTGAATCTCTTAGCTGCACCATCTCACGATTGGCTCTCGCCGCATTCTAAGATACGCGCCGTATTTATTTGTATGAGATTGATCGCACGTATCACCGTGCTTGAGACTCCTTTCGGGTCGGATAGGCCCGGGTTTTGGTATTGAGAACATGGCGAATGGTCTCGTGGGAGCCTTAGACCCGAGTGAGTCGGAGGATCATGTGAATAAATGTGGAGACAGTCCGGCTGATGGGCCGAGGCGCAGTCATCACCTGAAAGAATCGTACTGTAGCTATAGAATATTAAAACATATGTATAATGTACTAATTGGCAGAATTCAGAGCAGAATTAGGTGAGGAACGCGTGTTCACGGCATGATTGTGCGGAGCCACAAGATACTGTCCATTTACATAACTTTGAGCACCGCTAAAGCAACTTGACGAATGACCTTCTTTTTCTTTAAAGGACGTAAGCGCGCATAAGGCTCATTTCTTGTCAAATATTTCCGGAGCCGCACTAGCCCCACTTTGGTTCTTCAGCAATCGTCGCCTGATAGCTCTATTGCGAAGCACGCAGGTGGTAGTATGGTCACATACTTCGAACTTTGCTTGCTGTAAAGGTGCATCTATGAGGCATATTCAACCTAGCTCCGAGGACACAATTGACTTGAATAAACTGTCCCTTTCCAAGACTTGACCCTACCAAGATAATTCTATCAATACACTAATGCCACTTAGCTCCTCACTTGACCCTCTCAATGCTCGCAGATCTTGTTCTATTCACGGTGGTATCTTCTGACCAATCCTGATGACTACTCCTCAGACTAACCAAGCATAAGCATTAAGTACCTCTGTTCTCTGTTGTTGTCCAGCTTAGGATCAGGATATTTGATAGACATGAGTTGCCCGCTTGTCTCAAATTCAATCATGTGCAATATACCATGAAAATGCATCCGAGGCCCCGAAGCTAGAAGCCTGATGTTTTTGTCGATGATCTGTGCTTTCATTTGTGTTAGGATGGAGGGTGAACCTTCAACAATAGTCCACACTAGCCAATTGTCGAAATTCAGCGCCTACCTTCCGTTGGCTTATTGGTTTCAAAGCCACAAAGCTACGTCACGCCCATGCTACTATGCTAATTTGGGACAACAAGGCGGCCTTTCTAAGCAACCGCAAGCATCAAGCCAATAATTAATCTGTCAACTCTCGAACTTTAAAAAAATACGCAATCTAGCAGCTGTAATGAATGGAAAAGTTTCAGCCATAAGTGTCATAATTATTTCTACAGCACACGCTAGTTCAAGGAAAGAACTACATAGTTATATGCGAACAGAGCTAGTTGTGTACTTGTATTGAAATTTGATCTTATGCCCATTTCCTGATATTGTTCCAAGTCAATCTCTGTCCTGAGGGTATCGGGATGGAATTACCGGAGAAGCGTCCTCGCGTTAGAATGCGTTCCGAAATTGAAAAGACGGAATCGCAAAGGGGCAGGTACATGGCTACTTGTGCACTCGCTTTTGGCTGTGGCTTTATTCCAATAGTATAAGCTAAGTCCGTACGGAAAGAATCGTCGCTCGAATAAAATACGATTCGTGGTTAGCTCGAATCTCTCCGTTCCCCGTAGTTCCGTATCCCTGCTCGAATAGAGTTCGGTAGCAATGTCCTTTCACATCTGACAGCCCAGAAAGACAAAGGCATATTCTTCCCCCGAGCCGCATCGCGGCCGGTTCTGAAAGATCTTCGTCGGGGGTTGAATGAATCCCTCTGAAGAAGCCACAGGGCTAAGGGAATGCTCTTAAGTATCAAGGGTAAGCGAACAGGGGAATACCCGAATGATTCGCGGATTTTTGTGATATGGCATCCGTTATTCGACAGACTGAAAGATAAGGATGACTTGCCCCCACCGGTTCACCACTCTTTGCATGGGGCAAGCTGGCATAGGCATGAATTCGCCTACCACGCTCACGCCACGGCTCGGCTCGCGATTCCTCCCCGCCCCGTGGTAAACACTTTAGGGTCTCGGATTTCTAACGTAAGCACATTCAAGTCGCAACGTTCTAACTTTCTTCATCGATCTCCTATGCATATTCTATCAAGTTGTAACGCCTTTCGGTACACCAAAATCCTGATCACCGCTGCTAGTTCGGCTTCAAATTAGCATGTCCCATTAAGCGAAAGCATGCAGTATAATACTTGTGCTCGCCACTATCATGCAATCATCGCTCATAGACGCATTTGTCACGTCTGCAGTCAGCATGCGGCCCACGGTCGGACTACGCAGGTCCCCGGCCAACACCATCGGGCTTCGATTTTGAGAGACCGTGGGCCTAAGGACTGTGTGTTCTCTCTAAGACTAGCAGACCAGCCAAGAACCAGTTGGTCGGATTCCAGTTCTATCATCGGCGCAGATGTGGCCAGTCATAAGTTCTTTAGTCCGGCTCGGCCGTAATTCCAAATGAAGAGGACTACGATGCGTACCTCGGACCCCACCAAAGATCCTGGAGGGTATGTCTGCAGTGCGGCCTGTCCCGTCACTGCTCCAGTCCGAAAATCGTTTCGAGAGCATATCAAGTCGCTACATCGAGTCGCACACGGTGCAATTCAGTGCTCGAAGAGTGGTCCATCCAGAAAGTCGGCGACTGAAGGATTCGTATTAGTTTAGGCAAATTCAAATCTCACGTGGATAACCTTGTCGCTATACAGATGCAAAGCGAACTCGGCATATTTCTACCGCTCTGCAGCGGCAGTCAGCTTAGTTCCCGTGTCTGTGTGCCAGGATATCCTGTCCAACGTACTGCCCCTTTCTAGCAGCGATATGAATATGGAGTAAAATCATTCCTTCGCGCTCCAGTCTGTCAGATCAAGCTTTTCTCCACCGATTCCGCTGCGCGGTTTTGCTGCACCCACAATGGCTGGTGAAAGGCCTTCGTCAACTGCAGGCATTGATATGAACGCTTCCTTCGTTGATTCCTCTCTGCTTGGCGTTGCCATCTCGCTGCCCATTCTTGCGTCAATCTGTGTGGTCCTGAGGTTGTGCGCGCGACGATGGAGGAACAACGGAACCTTAACGGGCGACGATTGGACCATTCTCATCACTCTAGTGAGCTCAGTTGCATTCTCTACTTGCTTCTATGGACCACTTACTAGTACATAGATCCTGTGCTGGGCTCACTCGATAAATACGATGGTTGCAGGAGGCATTGGCGGAATAAACACGATCAAAATCTCTCCACGCGAGTATCCAAATCTAGCTTTGAGAGTGCGTTCACTTTATCATTGAATGTTCCTTTGTACTAGATTCCAAGATCTAATGAATTGCAGACGCTTTGGATTTCCACGTTCTTCCTCATAACGTCACTATACACCGTCAAGATGTCGATCCTACTTTTCTATTGGCATATATTTGCTATCAATACGAAGTTTCGCAAAGCATGTGTAATCATGATGGTCATTCTCACCCTTTGGTGGACCTCATCATTCATCGTACGTGTCTATTTCTGCCCCCGTAGATCAACGCTCTTATGACTTGTAGTTGGTTTGGCTCTCAACCGATCCCATCGAATCTTCATGGAAGGATGCGGCTCGCGCAAAACATCGATTCAACTTCAATATCTGGTATCTTTCCTATTCCGCTATATCGATGTTGTTCGACGTCGTAATTTTATGCTTTCCCATCCCGGTTATAAAAATGCTGCGAGTTAACATGAAACGGAAACTGTCGGTCATAGGCATATTTTGGCTGGGTGGCTTTGTCTGCGTCTCCGCCATTATTCGCTTTGTGTTCCTTTACAACTCAATTTTTCGACTTAAGGACTTGGGAAAGAACCAATATAGCTCGATAACGCGGGCATTTATTTGGGCTGAGGTTGAGCCGAATACTTCAGTCATTGCAGCATGTCTTCCTACGTACGGTCCGCTATTCAAAGAAGGCGGAATATTTCCGAAAATCATACATTCGCTACGAACTACCTTGGGTATGTCTAGCGATACAGGGCAGAAGACAAACCCATCGGCTATCAGTAAAACTTCAACTGCCGGGTACTACGAGCTTGACAAAATAATTAGTAGCAACAAAAGCAAAGGGGATATACATACGGAGCGGGTAGGATCGAATCCTGCATCTCCCATCAGTTATGCTCCCGACCAGTCAAGGGACATCGAAAGGGCCCCGAAAGCTTGGTTAGGGCATTAAAATATTACTCAGTGGGCCAAGAATCATTAGAACCGGATTGGATATTGTCTAGATTCCTATCATGACGCAATCCGTATGCATCTAGGCATCTAGGCCACACGAGTAACCTTGGACGATCACTGAATCTCGACGTATTGAATTGATTTCTTTCTATGGTCAGCAACACACCAAAGCACTGATAAGTTCATAATGACCAGGGAAAATATTTTGCATTGGAACCGATATTAGCATCCACACTGCATCTGACTTCTTTAATGCTCAACTGAGCAAGTTACCGTACCAGACTAGCGTTATCGTGCACCGCGCCCTTCTCCGATGACACCGGCTGTTCATCGATAGAACCGAGACCGATGTTTCCGGGACCCTTACAACTTGACGCTATCGCAACTATAAATCACTCACTATGCCAGCATTCGTAGACACGTCTCACATACCACCGGATCGACCGTAGTAGCTCAGAAGAATGAAATTCACTAGTACGGCCATCCCGGCCCTCGTCGCATGGGCTACGGCTCAAACTCAGGCTGTTCCAGTATTTTAGTCCAATGACTCAATGAACGACAGAACACCTAATTTTCCTAGTTCTCCCCCAAACTCCATAAAGGCTCCGCTCTCGTCCTGATCGACATTCAGAATGACTTCATTACTGGTTCCTTAAACAACTCTCGCGCTCCGGCAATTCTACCAAAAGTTTATACACTCCTCGATGACCACGAATGGCCTTTCATAGTCGCCTCCCAAGACTGGCATCCAGAAGGACATGTTTCATTTGCCTCGAGCCATCCTGGACAGAAGCGCGGTGAATCAATCAACATCACTTTTGTTGACACGCCTAAGAAAATTGAAACTCAGAGCCTGTCACCCGATCATTGTATTCCTGGTACATGGGGTGCCGCAATTGAGGAGGGCGTGCAGACGCGTCTAAACTATCTGGAAGGATATAGAACACCTGTCAACTATATCAAGAAGGCACAGGATCATTCCGTAGATTCATATTCGGCATTCGCGGATAACCAGTACCACCGCTTCACTACTCTTAATTCAGAGTTGACACTTCACAATGTCAATACAATTATAGTGACAGGGCTCGTCACCAATGCATGTGTGAGAGGAACATGTATTGACGGTATCAAGCTGGGCTATGAGGTCATTCTGATCGAAGATGCGACAGAGAGCAGCTCTGCTACCATTAAAGCTAGCGCTATTGAGGAGTTGGAAAGTTGGGGTAATTATCACGGCCCACGAATGAAGTTTTGCAAACTGACTTTGTCCTAAGGCGTGCAAGTGATGAACCTTACCGATTGGGATTCCACTAATCCTACGGGTCCGAAAAGACGATCTCTGTTTAGAGAGCTATAAACTGCAAGCATGAATTACACTTCAAGACGATTCAATGATATATTACAACTATCACTACATTAATCATTGAGCTAAGGTTAATTGTGGTAAACTGGTGCACCTTCCAACCAACCGACAGGCTTGCAACAGTACAAAGTATCTAACATCCGTGAGCCATCACTCTTAGTGTTATGACCTATACTCGTATACACTGTCCAACCTGACTGTTCCAAACACCCCAACATATCTAGAAACATCTTCCTAGTCTTCATGTTCTCGTTGCTCATCATCGATTGCCCCATGGTGGTAAATTTCACCTCGTAACATCCTTCCATTTTAGATGCTTTGTGCTTCAGTTCCTGTTTATCCTTTATGAGACGCCCAACAATACTCATGCAGAGATCTGAGGGAGCGTCTATTAAACGAAGCTTGTTTCGCGCCGTGAAATGCATACTGAACCATTCGCATCTTGCTGGGGCGGGAATTTGATGTCTGAAGACCAGTGTGTCCGTGTCCCATTGTACATGCACAGCATCCGTACACACCATTAGTACCCACCCCTCGCCATGTAACATAGCTAATAGCGCGCATACTAATCTTCGTGCATAAACAGCATGTGTATCAAAGTCACCCACAAGAGCGTTGCGTACCATCTGAATGTCGGTGATTACTTGCCCCCATGGATAACCTTTGAGTTTTATTTCGAGACATTGAGTCGATGGCAGGTATTCCGCCTGAATGCCTTGCGGCCAAGCAGAGAGAATTGTTGCGCGCAGCAAGGGATACAGTGCAGTCGGAAAACGGAGGAACTGGATGCGATCAGAGTTCTGAAGTGTAAACGAGGCGAACTGGGTGAAGAATCTCGGGGATCGTGGCGCTTGAGATGGGGTATATTGAGGGACTTCTTGATTCAATGTTGGAGGTTGAAGAGATTGAAGCACATCTGCGTGTGGAAGGTAAGGTGATGATGACGAGCTAGCGTGGGAGATGTGTGGTGAAGGAACTGGAGGTGATAAAGTTGGTCCCTGTGGTTGAAAGTATACATTATGTTGCGTAGACGATTGCGAGGGAGAGTGTGTTGAGGTTTGCCTTGCGTGTGCGAACGGCGAAGCTCGCGGGGGTGGAGGTGGATAGTCTACATTCGGAATACTGGATTGTTGGCCCGTGCCAGTAGTAGATGCACCCGGTGGGGGAGGGAAATAGGTTTTAGAATAGTCCGGAATCATATTCAGATCATACAAGCATGAATGGGAAGGAAGTCTGGACGTTTCAAATGTACAACCATTTCCATCCGAACTATTTAATTGAGAAGACTCTGAAGTGTACGCTTCTTCATCTGGATTTAAAATAGCATTCTGAAGCAATGCACCCTCTTGCAGCGATGTCTTGATAATGCAAACAGCACATCCGGCTATGCCTCAATCTCGCATAGGATTTGATCGCCAAGTTATTAATATGCCAACTCCGGCCTGCAGAGTCACCACAGTGAGGCGCAGCCATATGCAGTATCGCAAGCGCCGCTATTTAAGAAGTAGGCTAAATCCTGGCGCTAAGTTTCAAGCTCAAACACAAAAGAAAAATCAACGAATTAGAGCCCTTTTGGGTTTAAATCTCTAGAAGAATAATTCTACCTATACGCGTTAGATTGAGCAGTGAAACTTTCCTTTCTAGATGCTGAGACTACCACTCTCGCTCGCAATGCGCAATTCATAGAAGCAATCGATGTCATTAAAAATAACTTTTAACGCCGATCCCAGAGATTACACTGCATGCGAGGCTTTGCACCATTGAACGTGTTTCAACAGACTCTTTCAAGCTAAAAGAAGGCTTGGTCAAGGCCGTTACTAGCTCACAGGATATGATGAGCATAACCGCACATACAGTAGTAATACTAGAACATCCATTCAAGTTTTGTTCCCAAAGGGCTTTCTCGTCCCAACAGCTATGCAATATATGCATGTTCACAAAATATATTGGGTTTAGCGAGCTCGGTCAGCCAATCCTTCAACAAGGCAACCCCTCATCATTTTCGCCACTTGGAGCCACGCCGTCTTTCAAACAAATGCTCTCTTGTTTTCAATATTCATCTGAATATTTGAGTCGCCATGCGCGTGCCACCAGAAATAATCCACCTCATCTTGGAATGGTCCGGGGAGACCTTCTCACTCAAGCATTTCTTCGAGCTTCGACTTGTCAATAGTGAGTAACGATACCTAATTGTGAAATTATGAAAGTTGTAAGAGTTTTGACAAAAGAGATTAGAGCTCTTCGAAAATGAGATCCTCTACATTGCGTTCGCAAGCCCTCGTCGTTGTCGTGTCTTGCGGAATGTTGTAATTTCTTTCAATTATATACATTCCAGCCTCAAACGCAAATATCTATGCGCCCGCATTGAAGATCATCAACGCGGCCGTTCATCGATTTTCTCAGTGCTATTCCACCGAGCTCTCGATTCACAGCTCCAGAAGCGTAGTCTCCAATTCAATGAAGAGATTTTTCAGACAAAACAGAAACTAATCCAAGAGATGGTGGACGAAGTCGACTTTCAGCTTTTTGAGACCATGACCCTGAACGATCAGTGGGCTCTTGCTATCCAGAACTCTGGTACAAACTACTGGCTAGCAGAGTACGACTCTATATTTCCTCAAACATCTCCGAATGTTAATATAATCTTGACACGGTACCTGCTGCTTCGAATAAAGGATCGAGGCCTTGATTTCATTGAACGCCGGATAGTGTCTCTGATCGAGCTTCCCAGAGAGAACCAAGACCAACCAGAATTTGCGGACACTGTGTTGACCTTTGCAGTCGCGACGGCCAGCGGTAGAGTATTTGATGCGGCGCACAAAACCCTTGGCGAAGAAGCAAGATCTCTGACTTTAATGCCGTACCTCAAGGTAGCATTGAAGAGAAGGAGAGGACTTGAACCCACCACCGAGGATGTTGCAGATTTTCTCGTTCGCCGGCTTCTTGACCAGGCTCGAACTGGATCCTACTGTTGTAGTAGGCTCTTAAGGCTCATTGCTAATGCCATGGGAGCGGCGCTTGAAGCCGGCGAAACAGAGGTTGTAGCCATAATTGGCGACAGAATTAGCAGCTGTAAACATGTACGAGATATCGACGCTCTTTTCATTGATATTTACCACAGAGAATTCAACGATCGTGCTTATCTGTCTTATTCGTATCGTTTCACGTCAGACGATATGCAAGCCATGAAAGAGCAGGCGAGTGAAGGAGTAAAAACTGTACTACCTATCATCGAGGAAGAGGTGGGGGAAGAGCGAAAAGAAGTGTCAAATGTATGGAGAAGGCGATGGCACAAGTTGAAGTCGCGCGTTTCATGCTAGGGCACGTTCACAGAATTTCCATTATACTACCAGCAGCCAAATCGCAATGGTTCGTAGTGGTGCCAAATCTACCAAGAGCCTCCCAGTTGAGCCAAGCTTCTCTCCGAGTCTTGCCAACCACACCTTCCTACTTTGGCAGTGCCAAGTATACCGCCGCTCTCCGCCGCAGCACGTCAACATACAACACCTTCTAATCGAAGCTTCGCCAAGGGGTGATTCATCCAGTGGATAAATGAATTCAGCATCTAGAATGCCAAGCTCATTTAATCAACTGCATATCTCCCGCCTTTGCTAATAGGCTTGACCTTCACTATCGATTCACTCCAAGACAGAGCTCTTGGAAGCTCTCGGAGTTAGGATGGGATGGGCAGGTAGTTTTGTAGGTGGGCAAGAGACAAAGTTTAAGAGGCGCTATATCCTCGCAGGTATTTTCCAAGGGATCATCTCAGTCTGAAGCGTACTCGCAAGGCAAGATGAAGTCGTTCATTGTCCTCTCTTTGCTTGCCTCTTCCACCTTTGGTGCCGTTTTACCAAGGGCTGAAGAAAAGGTTGACTACACTGGTTTCAAGGTCTTGCGTCTGGAACTGCCGCAAACGAGCAATGACATTGAAGCTCAGGTCGAAAAACTTGCTGCGCATGTTTTGAACCCAGGCAAAACTTCGCAACTCGATGTTGTGGTTTCCCCAGAAGATGCTGAAGCAGTCGCGGCCCTCGCTACCAAGAGCACGGTCATCAATGACGACGTTGGAGCTGCGTTAGCTAAAGAGGGAGAATTATTGACTTCCGCGAGTGAGATGAGTGTTTCAGCCGGTAAGTGACTCGCATTTTCACCTGTGGCGAAAGCTCATTATTCAATGATAGTGCCTAGCGAAACATGGTTCACTGCATACCATTCCTATGCCGATCACCTTACCTTCCTTCAGGATCTGCAAGGCAGCTTCACCTCCCAGTCTGAGATCATCACTACAGGAACGTCAGTACAAGGACGAGTACTGACTGGTATCCATATCTGGGGTAGTGGAGGCAAAGGTTCGAAGCCTGCTATACTCATTCATGGTACCGTACATGCCCGCGAATGGATCAGCACCATGGTATGTAAGAACTTTTGCCGGTTGATGTCGAAATCACTAAAGGACTCCGGCAGACTACTGAATATTTCGCTTGGCAACTACTTACAAAGTATGCTTCTGATGCTACAGTAAAGTCCTTAGTGGATAAATTCGACTATTACATTATCCCTATCGTAAACCCAGATGGTAAGTCGGATTTTGCTGTTTTCCAACCGACCCCATACTTCTCTGCTCAGCCGCCTGATGTTTTTAGGTTTCGTCTATACGCAGACAAATGACCGTCTCTGGCGTAAAAACCGTCAGACCGTGAGTGGCAACACCTGCCTTGGCCGCGACATCAATCGTAACTGGAACTACAAATGGGACGTAGCCGGCGGAGCCTCCACCAACCCTTGCTCAGAGACGTACAAGGGTCTCGCTCCCAATGATGCACCAGAGAACAGGGGTCTTACCAATCAAGTAAACCAGTTGAGGGATACGACGGGCATCAGACTATACCTTGACGTCCACTCCTATGGCCAATACATCCTTTGGCGTAAGTCTCCCCGCAATATGTTTACTTCAAGAACCAATAGCTGACAAGGTCACAGCATATGGCTACGATTGCAATGCCGTCGTTCACAACGACGCCCAGCATCGTACTCTTGCCACCAATGCGCGGTCCGCTATTGCTGCTGTTTCTGGAACATCTTACACCATTGGTCCTTCTTGTTCCACCCTGTACGCAACGACTGGCAGCTCTGTTGACTACATTGATGCTGTGGGCAACTCCACCTATTCGTATACATATGAGCTGCGAGATACTGGACGCAATGGGTTTACGCTGCCTGCAAACCAGATCCAGCCTACTGTAAGGGAGACTTGGGAGGGAGTGGTGAGCATGTTGAAGGCATCCTAAGAGCTCTCTGAACCACTTGCGATGGATATGTTTGCATTGGCTAGATTTCATATATAAACATTATGGACTATTGTGTTCTCTATAATGACTAAAGCATTCTTTATATGCACATATAGACATTATTGTGATGGAAGAAATTAAGCTGCGTTTATGCATACTTCAACCTTTCTTCAGTCCAGCCCGGCCTCAAATACTCCGAATCAAATTTGGAGTCCCAACTGCTCTCCACCGCATACTCCACTTCCATCTTGACGTCCACCTTTGCGCTCTCTTCCGACTGCGCCCAAACGCTCAACCCTATGGTGTTGTCACCCCCGTAGTTTAGGATACCCGGTGGCACCGGGAACCGCGTCTCTTTACCAACCCAAGGATTAAATCGTGCATACTGATATCCATTAACAAATAACTGCACTCGGACCTTCTGCGATGCAGTAGCCTTGAGAACGAAGGCGAAGGAGGCATCGACACCCTCCGGCACATCGAGAGGAACAGTGGTGCGGTAAAAGGAGATTCCTGCTTCGGTGGAACCCGATGACGGAGAACTAGATTTCCAAGCCGAGTCGTCAAAGCCAGGGAGATGCCAACCCAGGCGTTCTGCAGTGAGGCCTCCCTCACTTAGTGGACCCCTGACAGGGTCGATTTGCTGTCGCTCTCCGTTGACTTCTCCCGCGATCTTCCATTTCGTGAATGATGGCCCGCCCTTTAAGCTCGCTTTCAATATTCCGCGTGGTTGCACAGCTCCAGCACGTAAGTCATGTCCTGTATTGTCTTGAGCCACGAGCAAGACATTCGTTTCCTTCGTTAAGAGTGTCGAATTTGCGAATGAGAGTGTAAGGTTACCGACCCCAATTGAGGAGTTGCCCAGATATGAGCCAAGGAACTCGCCATTGAGCCAAGCGCTCCATCCAAATGCCATTCCGCCCTGAACGGAGAGATCGACACCTGTTGCAGCACCCTCAAAAGTGCCTCGGAAGAGGTGGAAGCTGTTGTGAATACCGTAATCGTCAACGTATAGAACAGGGAGTGTATCGGGTGCTGTCGGATTCGGTGTAGTCGTGTGGTCCGCCTCTACCCATGCGGCACCAGCGTCGGAGTAGGCTTTTTGTTTCTCAGGAAGGCTGTCTTGAACCTTCCATGCCTGTAGCGTCGGCACAGAAATAGTCTGTTTCAAGCCTGAAATTTGTGCTTTCAAGCTTCCATAAGCAGTTCTAGAAGCGCGAACTTTCTTGCCATTCCAGGTGAGGGACCTGAAATGCTTTGGTGCGAAGACTTCAATTGATGTGTCATTGGCGAGATCTCCCTTAAGACCCAAGGTGTCACCATCGGATGTGACGTCACGAACCAAGTATGGTCCTTGCACAAGAACTATTTAGACGTTAGATATGCCGTAAAAATATGAAGAAGGATACATACTGGATTTCTCTACAGGTGCGATTGGATTGTCAGACAGGTTGGGAGCCCATAGGAGGTACGCGGTTGGTTTGTCAGCAACGATGACTCTGACGTTGTTGTCGAACTCCAGTACGGTCAAGCCGGTTACTGTCGAGATAGAAGCAATTACTCCATGGCGATCAGTCTTGAAGGAAGCATTCGCGTTCTTTGAAGTCCGCACCGAGCCTTTGCGGGCTCCTTTAATATGGAATTCCACAGATTCCCCCTTTGCAGTCCAGATCACCGCAATGGGTTCTCCATCGACAATCGCATATGTGAGTACTTCTGCAGTAGAGAACGTGATCGTCTTTTTTCCAATGCTAAAGTCTGTCACCAGAATCTTCGACTGGTGTCCGTTCAAAACAATCGATCCAGCGTTTTGTGGGATAGTCAATTTACCAATCGAAGTGCTGACATGGAGCTTGAACGATTCTTTGGTTGAGGATGGCGAGTAGGTATGTATCGCTACATAGAATCCTGCACTAGTCTTCGGATTGCGTAGCTCACTTACGAAGACGGCAGAGTTTGTAGAGTACGAAGTACTGTTTCCCCTTCGATCGGTCATTGTAAGATCTTTTGCGACTCGGGTGAACATAGCCAGATTCTTTGTCTCGTAGTACTTGCTATCAATCTTGCGATTCTCACTGATGGGGCTGGAGTAGTCGTAGCTAGTTGCTACTACTGGTGCCGCGAACGCTCCCCAATTGGTGCCACCGTACATCATGTACAAACTGACTGCGGTAACACGCTGAGAGATGAGATTTCGGTAGAAGCTAAAGATGAGTCAGTCGTTTGTGTCAATGAGATACAGAATTATACTTACAGGTTTGCGAAATCTGCTCCGATGTCTCCGGGACACCCTCCTTCAGGGCCACCCCATGGGTTATATGAGCCACCTTGAAACTCAGGAAAGAAACTTGGCTGGGTAGGTGAGGTCTCATTGAAGTGGTCATAATAATTCACCACTTGGTAAGCCACGTACTCTCCATTAGTGCCGGTGCACTCGTCTAGATTACAACTCCAGCAGGACGGATAGCTGTCCAGTCCGGCGACATCGACGTTTCCCACAGCATTCGGAGCAAAGTCCTTGGACCAACTCCTGGAATACATGTTCGGATCGTTATGAATTAGAGGTATATCGATGCCATTTTCTCTTGCGGATGCCTCTAGTGCTGCCATGTAGCGACCGGCGGGATCATTTGGTATCTTTTTGGTTGGATCGCCTTCCCATTGTTCTCCATATTCATTTTCAATCTGATAGACAAAGGCGTTTCCTCCATTTGTGATTAGATGCTTGCTTGTGATGGTGGAAAATTTGGAGAAGTAGGGTTTCCATGCTGCGGTATATCTTGGGTCGTCATCTCGTAGTTCACCGTATGCACCGGTTGTCAGCCACAATGGGAATCCTCCAGCATTTGCCTCAGCATTAACATAAGGTCCAGGTCGAACGATGACGTATAAGCCGACTTGTTTGGCGATCTCAAGTAGCCGCTCGAAGTTATGTGCACCCGTATCAAAGTCGAGGGTCCCGTTACTAGCGCTGTGCCAGGCCCAGTTCCCGTAGAAGGCAACTTGAAATATCATTAGAGGGTATCAATATAAAGGCGGACAAGTTCTTACATGCGGTGAAGCCTGCAGCTTTGATCTTCTCAAGGAGATCTTCCCATATCTCCGGGACAGGTATTCTCCAATAGTGAAGCTCCCCGGAGAAGACGAAGAGACGCTCGCCATTGATTTTGAAGCTGTAATGATCCCATTGGACAACATCATTCAAGCCATTGTCATGAAGCGGCCATTGACTCGGCTGTTTTTGCTGCGCATTTACTCCAAGATTGAGACTTGATAGACTGAGTGTCAACCCCCATGCAAGCCCATGTTGGAACCTCATCTTCACAGGCTCCGATGCAAGGGTAAATTATGCCAGTGAGTGCTCGATCCATAGTGTCGGGCATGCTGCTTTTCAAGCTGCTCAACAGCGGAGCCCCGGCTCCGCTCGAAATTAGAACGCAGGTACTAGACTTAAGCGATGACGGCTGGACCTCGCGGGTTGCGGGGTTCCTGGCTCATGGGACAGATCAAATTGGTGGACTTTTGTGACCTGGAAATTGGCCGACTAGAGGCGGGATAATTCATCGGCTAAGAGCAATTCGGAAAATCCAAGCACCGACAACCCGGCGCTGGGTCTCTGCATTGCGGATGCGATCCGCAACTCGGAAAGGTTCGCGCTTTAAACAGAAAAAAGAGTTGCTGGTTCAGAAACGAGCGCCGCTGTCAGTTGAGATGGAAGTGTCGAGATGCAAGTGAGGTGTAGTCATCCCTGTAAAAATCCAGAAGAGGTTTAGTTAGTGAGTGATTCACATGTCACGGGATAGACAAAAGCGCACCAAGTAATCGGAACATTATTCATTGCCGAGTATAGCTGTGATAGCACTAAATGAGTGTCGTAGGCAAGAAGCCAAAAAGACCAGACTACCAGACGCTCACTCAATCAAATGAAGATTTTGCCAATTTGAATCCTAAATCCCATTTTCCATATCCATTCGATACCGTGCACATTGGCGATCGACCTTAGCACCAATTTCTCTTGTATAAGGATTCCACCAGCTCAAGCTGCGTTGTGAGGCTTGCTGCCATGTGAGTGAGCTTACTTTAGCTCCATCCAAGCCTGCTTCTCCTCACTATGAACAATAATGGCCGGAGCCTTCTTGTCCGCTTTCGCAGGGAGAATCTCAGGCTCTGACTTGGCAACACGAGTGCTCTTCAGGACTTTACCCTTGGCGTCAACTGCCTCGGCAACGACGTGAATGACTTCCTTATTAGGAACCACAAGGCTAGTCTCAAAGCTAGTACGAGGCGCTTCGCCAAGGAAGCTCTTGGCTCCGTACTTGCCAGTAACAGCATAGAACCGCCAGGCGTTGGTCTCGGTATCACCGTTCCAGGAAACAAAGATGGCCGTGCCCTCGTCGTTCTCAAGCGCAACTATGGCAGGCTCCTCATTAGGAAGGCCCGTCCAGTTGTACCGGAAGCCGCGGTAATTCTCGACACCGAGACCAAGATACCCAGAGTCCATGTACGCGTGGAAGAGCACATTTCCCTTTGAGTCGTACTCGGTCAAGGCACCTTCAGAGCCCCAATTGACGATGACATTACCGTTGGGAAGGAGTTGTGTGGAACCTTGAGACTTCGAGCGCAGGTTGTCCGGAGGGTAGAAGCCTTGGACGAGCTCGGCCTTCCAAGTATTAGTGTCCACTTTGATGATTTTGCCACTGCTAGTGGGCGCCGTGTGTACTTCAGTACCGCGTCCGTCTTCTGTGCCATGAGCTGAGTTATCATAGAGAGAAATGTACTCAATGTTGTCGCCTTCGTCGTCACTCTTCAGCTCAGGGTGGAAGCGGGCGTGGTGCTGGAAGCAGAATGTCAAGTTCTTTCCTAAAGCGAAAGAAGAGTTCTTGCCATCCAAACGCCAGAGTATCGAACCATCAGAACCACTGATCTTATGAACCGAGCATGCATCGCGAGCCGAGATGAGGTAGTCCCCGTCGGCATTCTTGTCGACACTATTGATATGGAAGTAATCCCATGCATCAGAAGAGTTATATCCTGAGCCGGCTTGTCCAGGATTTATGGGAAGAATGGCCTCTGTGAAAATAAATGTCAGGGCTTGTGGCTTGATGGGTGGTATGAGCCATGAACTCTGAAGGACCTACCAGCCGGTGTGACATGATCGAGACTAGCCCATTCAAAGAGCAACTCCCCGGTGGTCATGTCCAGCTCTTGGAATATGGCGTTGACGATCCACTGCTGTTCCTCGCTCGCCCCCCAAGCAGTCAAGTCTTGCGGAATTGGCTGGTAAATTTGAATCACAGCAGTGTTGTCGCTGACAACATGAAATTCGTGTTTATCTGTGAGTTTATGATTACCCGCTCGCAGCTCACGGATGGTTTCATAGTGCTGGTCCATGATTCTATATTCGAGTGAGCCAAGATTTATTTCAAACGGGGTTGACACGTACGTAGTGTGTCCATGTCCATGTCCATAACCAGCATTGTGATCGCCTTCAAAACTGAAGAGAACATCTTTACCCTTCCATCTTGCCGCTTGGAAATTAGTGGACCAAATGGAGTAAATCCCATAGCCGGACCAGACCAAGTCTCCGTTGTCGCGGAAGATGTAGGGCCCGGCTTGACGAGGACCGTGCTGCTCGAAGGCAGTGTCGTGGAAACCCGCGAAAGGAGCTACAAAGAGGTAGCCTTTCTCTACATTGTCGGCAGCCGGAACAGTGATGTTGAGGCGAGGTGGCGCCAGATCTGTACGAGACTTGTACTGCCAATCAGCAGCGGCAAGCTGGAGCATCCCAGCTATTGCGATGATGGATCGCTTCATGGTGGATGACAGCACTGCCGTGGTCAGAACGCGATGAATGTATCATTTTGCAGGAAGGGTACATTGACCTTGGTAAGGCTTCTAAACTATGTGACGACTTTGGTATGGAATCGTGAGATTGATGATTGAAGTCGCCTTTGTCTAATCGCCAAAGAGGGGCATGCGCCTTTTATCCGATACCCAGCGGGTCGTCGGGCATAGCATGCTAGCCTTCCTCCGCTGATACTCTCGGCGCAACGTGAATTGACGGAGATGGCCTATCACGACAGTAAGAACGATGCGGGGCTAGCGCATGGTGAGATGGACACTGATCGACTACCACGTCATTTCTAAGCACGCAACATGCTAGTTGATAAACGACATCGGTCCATCTACAGGCTAATGACTTGTTCCTGAAATGATAAGAAAAATTCGTTCAAGCGACGTTCCGAAAGGGCTAAGAAAGGGCGCAGGCAGGTTCCGAGATTCCGAGTAGAGCACCGCAGAAAAATTTAGCGCTCACGCTCAGGAACAACCTACATCAAGACGATTATTGCGTGCTCCTTAGGTTATGCTACGCACCCATGGCTCTACTTCGCGACGCTGAAAACGATATCCCGGAACCTAGGGAGGAAACACCCCTCCTGCTAAAGCCGCCGGAGGAGGACAATTGGAAGCCCCCGCGCGGATTCTTGTGGATTGAATTTGCCATTTTCGCAAATGTCTTTCTGTATGGCTTCGATGGAACTATCACAGCTGCGACATACGCTGTCATCAGCTCAGAGTTCGATGCGGCAAACACGGCATCATGGTTGACCACAGCCTATCTTGTTACTAGTACGGCTTTTCAGCCACTGTACGGCCGATTCAGTGACATTTTTGGACGGCGCATCTGTTTCTTCGTGTCGACGATTACCTTTGCAGCCGGGTGCTTGGGATGTGGACTTGCTAGCAACATGACTTTTGCCAATCTCATGCGAGCGTTGACGGGTTTCGGCGGTGGGGGACTGATGACGATGGGTAAGAGCACGGTTGACGCTTAGCTGATTACACGTGACTGACACATTCACGCAGCCACTATTGTCAATTCGGACATGATCCCTTTCCGAAAGCGTGGAATGTATCAGGCGCTTCAGAATGGAATGTTCGGGTTTGGTGCGATTTGTGGTGCTTCCTTCGGAGGCTCAATCGCAGACTCGATAGGATGGCGTTGGTGCTTTCTCATCCAGGTTCCCATCTCAGCAATTGCTTTATTCCTGGGATGGCTTGTCATCAAAAACCCTCTTGAGCTCCATCCAACTTGGGCAGAAATCAAAGAGAAGGTGGACTTCACCGGCTCGCTTCTACTTGTAACGGCCATTTCCATTCAACTCGTTGGTTTAAGTCTCGGTGGAAACGAACTGCCGTGGAGCAATGGCTGGGTCATTGGATCCCTCGTTAGTAGTATTGTTCTTTTGGCAGCATTCTTCTGGGTTGAGGCGAAGACTACCGCTATTCCTGTCATCCCGCTTCGACAATTGCGCGGTCGCAATCCCATCGCAATTCAGACAGCGAATGTGTGTGCTGGAACAGCTGCCTATGCGGTAAGCTTCGAATGCTCCTTTTACAATTTCCCTGCTAATATCTGTACAGTATCTCTTCATGCTACCGCTGTTCTTCCAAGTCGTACTCCTAGATTCTGCAACCAAAGCCGGTGCTCGCCTCGCAATTCCTTCTCTTGCGACACCCATCGGTGGGCTAGTTGCCGGTGTAGTCATGTCACGATGGGGAAAACTCATCACATTAGTCCGGCTAGGAGCGCTCTTCATGACTTTTGGAAACGGTCTTGTCACCTCCTTATCCTTCTATGACAGTTCATGGAAATACCTAGTATACATCTTCCCAGCAAATTTAGGGCAAGGTATCATTTATCCTGCTACACTCTTCACAACGCTAGCGTCCTTCGATCATTCAGGTAAGTGTGAGTTATAAGGCTTGGTCCGAATGATTACTGACTTTGTAGATCACGCGGTTTCAGCCTCTACGGTCTACCTCATCCGCTCACTGGGAAGCGTTTGGGGTGTAGCCATCACTGCCACCATCGTTCAGAACACACTCAGCTGGAGACTTCCAAACGCTTTAGCAGGCGTTCCAAATAAGGAGCAGGTACGCGGAGGATCAATAATGTGTGATAAGTACCACCTCACTAATATGCTATTACATCTAGATCATCGACGATATCCGACACTCGGTCACAGCTCTTCGAAGTCTTCCGCCAGACATTCAGCTAAAAGCTCGTCTTGTATATTACGACGGCATCCGATACTCGTTTGGAGCCTCCACTATTATCGCGGCTATCGGCATCGTAGCCAGTTTGTTTGCATACAACGCTGGGTTGCGCAATACACACTAGTGATTCGTCATTGAACGGCTCCAACTCTACATGACCGGTACAAAGGTGCCTATGTACAGCACTTAGGTCATTAGAAACAACAAAAGTACTGCATTTTGGAAAGCATGCGTATAAAAGTATCATAGAATTTGGGAGACGATGGTCAGCAATCTGGTGCCCAGTCTTCTTGGGTAGCTAGTCTTTTTCTTGGAACATATCAGCAACCTCTCCTAGCATGCTCAAGATAGACACAACCAATAGAAACCTACCCCGACGACCCAGAGCAAAGTTCCACTGGAGGTGTCAAAAGGGCTGAGCTCATCTCCGCAGGCGAAACTCGGGTCGCATAAGCGAGTCCCTCACTCTGCAGGATAAGCTCAGCACATGGCCGACGACCCGGATCGACAGGGCACTGATAGCAGACTGAATCTTATCAGGACTACTGGGGAAATCTCCGCATATCAAGAGAGAACCCCTCGTATTGGCGTAGTCCCGAATGACGGGCTAAGTTGCGCTAGGGCTTAGCCTTATCACGCAATGTAGGGGTGCCTATCGCAAATGCCAAACTACCCCCACTAGGACAGCCATGGCTTACCGACGCGAGCGTACGTAGTAGATAGCCTAGATGTTGTACGGCATATCGAACCATTGTATATCAAGCAAGCTGAGCGACATTCAGGAATCACTTCATCCACACTAGAAAGCCATTCACCTCGTTTCACATCAAACGGAATACTACTCGTTCCCCACCGTAACAATCGCAATGGCAGAAGAGAAGCGCGTCGAGCAAGGCATCTCGGATACATCCACGGCCTCGAGCGCCGTGAATGTCGACCAAATCGAGATATCGCGCCGCAAATACGGTTCCTACGAGCCTCACCCCTTCTCCGACCCCATTGCCTGCCGCCACTGGCAGTCCGTGTACGAAACTGCACAGTACGAAGGTAGACACAGGTTCGATGCGAATCTCACCTGGTCTCCTCAGAGTGAACGTCTTCTCAAAAGGAAGGTAACCCCCTAAAACAAAGACAAACGCCGCCTTCCACGTGCTCTTTTTTTCTTGGTTTGTAGCAGTGATTTCATAAAAAATGGAAGCTGATCTTTTTGGTTTCTACAGCTGGATCTTCGTGTGATGCTCTGGGTATGGGTCATGTTCTCGAGTTTGGATCTCGTGAGGCGGAACATCAACCGTGCCGTTTCTGATAACATGGTGTGTTTGAATTCAAATCTTGAAGTTGAAGTTTGTTGACTGGGGCTCACACGGAGTGGTAGCTCAATGATATTGGTGTCAATACCAACGACTACAACACTGGCCAAACCAGTAAGCTATATCCATGTTTTCATAAATGTCCATAGTTAACACTGCCAAGTCTATCTCGTCTGCTTCCTAGCAGCAGAGCTGCCCGGTGGTCTCATCAGCAAGAAAGTTGGTCCATACCGCTACACTCCGTGCATGATCGCTCTCTGGGGTGCTCTCTGCATGGCACAATCAGCGATCAGCGGACGCTCAAGCTTCTGGGCACTACGCGCCCTTCTCGGACTCGTACAAGGTGGCTTCATTCCCGAGATGGTGCTTTACCTATCGTACTTCTACAAGAGCAACGAGCTGCCCATTAGATTGAGCGTCTTCTGGACTGCGATTCCGCTGACGCAGATCTATGGTGCGCTGCTTGCTGCAGGGATTTTGGCCATGCGGGGAGTTCGAGGATGGGGCGGATGGCAATGGCTGTAAGTGAGCTCACCATCATATATTGTACGTGAACCTGATAGCGTTAGTTTCCTCATCGAAGGCTTGATCTGCGTCATAATAGGCATTATCTCCTTCTTCGTCATGCCCGCCTCCGTCACCGAGCCTGCATTCGCGTTTAAGCGTCCCGACGGCACGAACAAGTGGTGGACAGAGGAAGAAGAGAAGATCCTCGTCAACCGCATTCTCCGCGACGACCCAACCAAAGGAGACATGAACAACCGCGAGGGCATCAGCTTCAAGGGCGTTATTTCGGCCGTCACAAACGTGGATTTGTGGCCTGTATATCTGGTAAGAAAGATGCTTATATACACCCCGTTGAGGCCATTGACACTGATTTTGCAACGTGCAGCTCGGCATCACAGCCTTCATCCCCTTCCAACCAACCGCAAACTACATGTCCCTCATCCTACGCCAAATGGGCTACTCCGTCTTCGAAGCCAACATGCTCGCCATCCCCGGCTACGCCCTCTTCGCCATCAACATCCTCTTCTGGGGCTGGATCTCGGAGAAGTTCAACGAGCGCTCGCTCGTCGCGTCCGTCAGCAACGTCTGGATGCTCCCCTTCTTCATCGTGCTCATCTCCATCCCCAAGACTGCTAGCCCGTGGGTCCGATACGCCATGCTGACCGGTGTAAACGGCATTCCGTACACGCACTCCATCCTCGTCGGTATGACGTCCAAGAACGCGAAGAGCGTCGGGACGAGGACTGTCAGTGCGGCCGTGTACAACATGTGTTACCAGATTGGCAGCATCATCGCAGTGAATATTTACCGCGATGATGATAAACCGTATTGTAGGCGAACCCGATGCTTTTCAAAAAGGACAATCTTGTGCTAATCGCCTTTAGACTACAAGGGCAACCGAGCTCTTACTGGACTGTGCGCTGCCAACATCCTCCTCTTTATAGGCATGAAGCTCTTCTACATCTGGCGCAATAAGACCAAGGCCAAGAATCTCAGCGAATTGTCTGATGAGGAGAGGAAGCAGACTATCGATCATCGCTTCGCGCATTAGACCCAGATGATTTCGCGAACAAGAGGTGAGTATAGAAACAAGAGGGGAGAGGTGGAATATAGTTGGGGGGTTCCTTAAGACATTTTCGAATGTCTCTCTGCTATTTTTATCTTAAGTTGATTGTCACATTCCTTTGATACAATGTAGTCACTCGCTTCAAATAAGAGGTCGTCATGAGTACTGAGAAATTTCATTTATGCAAAACGAGCGCCGCCCAAGGGGTATAAAGCTAATAACGACCAAAGACTATGCGTGATGTTCATCGCTAGAAATGCAATAACAAATTCTAAACGCCTTTGATGCATGATGATGCTGTGCCATAAACATCGTTAGATTCACTTCCCAACGAGATTCTTAGTACCACAGTACGTAAAATCATTCCGGATAGCCTCAGTGTAAAAATCCTTCACATAATCTCGCTGAATTCCTCCAACGTTTGCGTCATTTCAAGCGAAAACACGTCTGCAATCGGAGATAAGTCGACGAAGCTGAAGTCCTCTAAGTGAGCAAAAGATGAATCCCGCGTGACGGGTGTGGTGGCGACTGGTTGCTTGAGCGATGTCTGGATAGGGGCGAGGAGGACAGGCCGACGGCTGGGGCTCGGTGCACTGACTTGTGTCAGACCACGAGGGATGGAAGTTGACTTCATATCCGGTGTCCAGTCATCTTTGAGGAAACTTCCGTCTTGCACAACAGATGTTGAAGGCGTCGAAGGAGTTCCGAAATCCATTGACAATGACATATCAAGCATCTCGGCAGCCCGCGCCTGCTTATGACGTGAATCTGCCTTAGTCCTCGCAGCCTGGATTTCGCGATTCTTTAGAAATACTGCTTTGAGCGAATGTCCGTACATTTCTGCCTGCTCACGTCGTCGAAGCCACTCGTTTTCCTCCGTAAGCGCTTCTACAAACGTGATGAAGTTGCTTGGGGGGACAACCTTTGATGGCTTAGCATCGCCAGCGGGCTCAGGAGCTCGGTCGAGCGCAGACTCAGGGGCAACAGAAGCCTCGGGCATTGGAGAGTATATGGCCTTATCTTCCAAGCGAGAGATTTCCTGTCTCTGCTCGTCCACTTTTTGTCGCAGCTTCTGAAGTTCAGTGCTGGCTTTTTCGAGTTCTTGTTGTAGACGTTCGACACTGCTAGCCCTCGTGGATACATCTCGGTGCTTCGCCCGGAGGTGTTCGATTTCCAGCTCCTTGGTATCGATGACCTCCTCACGCTCCCGAATTTGAATAAGAAGAGATTGGTGCTCAGTAGTGAGCTGTTGCAGCCTCTTCTCTGCATCCAACATGCCCTTCCGGGCATTCTCCATCTGCTCTGCTTTGAGAACCCATGGTGCAGGTTGAAGTTCGATTTCAGCAGTGTTCATGAGGACAGATGCATATTCATGCCACTGGGCGAAGCCGGCCTTAAATGCTCTCAATGGATTGATCGGATCTAAAGATACTTCTTCCAGAATGTTTGACGTGGCGTCCGCGATATGATCGGGGTCGGCAGTGGCCGGCAATGCATTGATAAGCGCAAGTGCAAAATCACTGACGCTCTTAGCGTACATGCCGAGTTGCAGATTCTTGTCTCTCATATCTTCGATGCCATCCGGGTACACAGGATAGAGCCCGTCGCTCTGAAGAGTCTCGAGGACTTGGAGTAGCTTGGTAGAACCTACGACGCATTCCTCAGTGGCGCTGATTGAGAAAGCGAGATTGCGGGCCGTTTCGCAGTCGGCATCCGCAATCTCTAGGATAAATGATTTTGCTTCCTTGAAAGACGTGCGAATCCACTCGATACTAGATCGCATGGATGAGACATAGCATATGATTTGAAGATCTGGGCGCGATTCGAACATGTCAGTGGGTGACCCTGTGAGGCCTTGCATAGAGGATGATGGTTTTCGGACGGCTTGAGCTATTTCCTTGAAATTCAGCTCGTCGTTTCGGACACGTTCGAGGGTGTTATCGATCGTCGTCTCGATATCTGATAGCACTTTGTATGCTGGGTGGATACTTCTAAAGTCATCTAGGCTGCAATGTTCCACTGCCTTCCAGAAGAGTTTTCCATAGTAACCAATTATGTCGAGATCGTGTGCAGCTTCGTATCGATATACATTTGCAAGAGCCTGTTCAGCGCCTTCAATAGAAGACATATCCGCCAGTGTCATGTGGGTGCTGGCAATGGCTGCCTTAGAGTCCACCTTTCTTGCCAGGAAGTATGCTCGCAACGAGTCGCTCATGTACTCGGCAGATGATCCAGGGAGATACTGTTTCATAATAGACAGCTCCTCGCGCGCCTCCTCTGCCGAAATCCTTGTAAGCTCTGTGTTGATGGCCTTGTTCGTATCGTTCAGACGGGCAGTATGCATGCGTCGGTTCATGTCCATGAGCTCGTTGAAACGTCCAGTCATGGACTTCATCTGCTCTTCATCGAGAGTCTTCTGAGCTTCGACAGACGAGACATTAGATTGCATTTCAGCAAGGACCTCGCGATATTTCGCAACTAGCAAATCTTGTTCCTCTATGGCCGCCGCATCTTCACTCTGTCGGCGGACAAGATCAGCAATTTCGAGTTCCTTAAGCTCGGATTCAGCCTGCAGATCATTGACACGTTCCATGAGCTGAGCTTCCACTTCGTCCGAAAGCTCTTTCATAGTTGCATAGTGATCAATCGCAGCGTCTTTCTCAACAGCGCGTTCTTTCAACTGCTGGTTCTGTTCAGATAGATCTTCTACAATCTCCTCCCATTCTTCTGCAGCCTCAAGCCGCTGCCGGAAATCTTCCAAGGTGGCTGTCGTTTCCTCGAGGCGCTCACGGAGTGAATCACTCTCTGCACCCCGGGCCTCTGCCGTATTCAGGGAACTCTCAAGCTCGCGGATGTTACTGTCCCTTTTACGTATCTCATCGTCAAATATCTCTTTCATGCGGACAAGAGCCTCTTTGAGGCGATTATTCTCCTTCGACACAACGAGAGATGCGGCAGCCTGCCTATCCTCGGGAGACAGGTCCTCTTGAAATAGTTGTGCTTCTTCGCGAAGGATGTCATTGTCGAGTCGGAGGTTTTCCAATTGATCCCTCAGACGCTCACGCTCGTTCTCAGCCTGCTCCAGTCGTAATTCGGCCGTCTCCCTGTCAATAGCCGCATTTTCAAGATCCAAATCATGCTCCTCGGCGGCCCTGGAGAGGGCCTCAATCTCGGCGTCTTTCTCTTTGATAAGAGCTTTTGTTTCAGTAAGCTCCTGGTGATTAGCTTGGCATTTTGCCTGTAGCTTTTGGATGATGGTTTCAAAGCGGTCTCGCTCTATCTTCGCATTCTTGTTGGAGCTCAGTTCCTCCTGCATATGCGTGACCTTTTCTTTAAGGACATTGTTCTCTGTCTCGAGAGCTCCCAGTCTTGGATCTTTCGACGCGGTTGCCCGAGTAGCAGAAGCTGACGACGTCGCGGATGGGGCGGGTCGCGAGGATGCGGTAGTCGAAGATGCAGATACGCTTGGCTTCCGCGTAGATCTTAGAGTAGTAGGTGCTTGTGAAGATCCGGCAATAGATTGTCGCTTTGAGGCTGCAAGCGTCTGCGATGGTGCCTTTGGACCGCCCAAAGGAGCTGTTCTTGTTTGCTGTTGTGCGTCTGATTGTGCTGACGCCCTTCCTCCGCTAGCAGCTGTGGATGCTTGTGGGGCCTGACCCGGCTTGATACTCAGTCGGGAGCCTGCGGCTTTCAAGCCCCCTAAGGGGCGAGTCTGAGTTGTCGGCTTTGAGCCGACGGTGCTTGAAGGGCGCGAAGCTGGGCGAGGGGAGGGAGATGGAGCTGGTCTTGCGGCACCAATGCTCGAGGGTCGGCCCTTAGCGGCTGGCGCGGCTGGTCGAGTAGCTGCAGGTTTGGCTGCAGGCTTGGAGGAAGTCGCTCTTGAGGGCGGTGGTGGCTGAGAAACTATGCGGAGCACGTCGTCTATCTTGACAAAAATTCCATGCTGCGGCGGACAATCAAAGTAACGCTCACCACGAACGGTGCCATCATTCTTTCCCGTCGGAGAAGGCAATTGTAGACCGACCCAGTAGCCATTCATGTTGGTGACCTCGCCGACAAAACGGACGACTCCGCGCCTATTGGCGGTTTCCACCGTCTGTCCGATCTTTAGATCCATTGTGGGAGGTGCTGTGTCGTAGTGTTGGGTTGGTGGGGGTAGAAGCCGCAAGGGGTGCGGAAGGTATTTGCAGCAATGCAGCAGCTACCCGGAGCACGGTGGCTCTATCCGGGTGCCCAGAAGCTCTCAACCGGTCGTAGGCGCGATGTAAGCCGTGCAGCAGAAGCTCGGAGGAGCCTGCTCGAAACCGGGGGGGGGGGTGTAAACACACAGAACCTACAGCGTGAGCAGGAGCAGTAGTGACTGGTAGATTGAGGTCTCGGAAGGCTGCAGCCACGTTGTGATGCAAGACCTGGTGTCCAGCAGCATCGATGGAGTGGGGGTGGAAGAGGAGAAGGAGGGACTGGAAAAGTAGGCGGGTTTTCAAAGTCGCGTCCGAGAGAGCATGGGCTGCTGCCCTGACTAAGGCGTACTTGTACCGAAGGTCGCTTGTTGCCGCGATCCCGCCTCGATAGGCCTAGCGCTCATGTGATATCGCGCAACTACAGTCCGAACGAGAACGTGCAAACGCGTCGATAGGCAGAAGAGCAGAATATAGGTCCATGGCAAGATTGTGCTATCAGAAAGAAACATCTTGTGATGCTACGTACATAACAGATGCATAACACATGATCGATTCTAGATCTGCCTCGAGATTTCTATTCGCGCATCCAGCATCCCATATGTGCTCCAAAACGCTCATCCTATCTTTTCATCATCCAAAGAGCCACTCTGCGCTGTATAATAGTACAAGCAAACGGCTACAAAGCCGCCATCGATCTAGCCAGACGACAACTCCCTAATCCTCTCCTCAATCTCCGGCACAGCCCGCAGCTGCAACTCAATCTCCTCCTTCTCACTGCGCACGCACAAGTTAGCTCATCGTTACGCAAAATTCCCACCAGGCACAGAACGAAGAAATGTGGGAAGAAAAGGGGAAATGAGACAACTTACTCCTCGAGCACAAGCCTCCTCTCGGCATCCAACCCCGTAAACACGAACCCTCCTTGCCCATCAAACTGCAGAATCCTCGTGTGGTACTTCCAAAGACTCCTCCGATGACTGACAGTCATGAGTGTGATCCCAAGCTTCTTCGCCTCCTCGTACATGACGCGCTCAATCTCCAACGTAACGCTACTCGTACACTCATCTAGAATAGCGTATCGCGGGCGGTGATAGAAGAGTCGTGCCATGGCGACACGCTGCTGTAGACCACCAGATAGGACATCAGTCCACTCCTGCTCTGCGTCCCACCCGCCATCGCGGTCGACGATGCTGCTTATTTCGACGACGGACAGGATGGAGAAGAGGTCCGCATCTGTGAAGCCCTTGTCGCGCATGTCGCGGAGGGAATCCGGATAGATGATTTGTTGGCGGAGTGTGCCGCGTGAGAGATAGGGTCGTTGGGGGATGTAAAAGATATCTTCGAAAGGGGGTTTGCGGACTTCGCCGCCGTAGACGGGCCAGAGGCCGCCGAGGATGCGGAAGAGACTGCTTTTCCCGCACCCGTTTGGTCCTACGATGAGCAAATGATCGCCCGGCTTCACCGTGAAGCTGAGCTTGCGCACTAGGACGTCACCGTTCGGGCTCACAATGGGGACGTCCTTGAACATGATGTCCTCGCCTTCTGTGACCTTACCGCGGCCGCGAAGGACGGCTGCGTTTTCTTCGGTGTCGGCAGAGGAGACAAGTTTCTTTTCGAAGTGGCCGGCCTGAATATCGTCAATGACGTCCATGAGCGTCGATACTCGCGATGTGTAGCCTGCTAGCTCGGAGATCTCCTTATAGGAAAACATGACTCGGCCAAAGGCGTCCGAGGACATGAGAAGCATACGACGATTTGTCACGAAACCTACCATCCTCACGTTAGCATCCAGTCCTCCTTCCTAGTATAAAGGTAGAATACTCACTCTCAGTCCGATCTCCCATGCTCCCCGCATTCGTCCCCGGTACCTTGAAGAAAACCGGCACACTACATAGCAACAACCCCAACGCTCCCCAAAAGTACTTAATCACAAAGTCCTCCATGACTCCATGGTAGAATCTCCTCCTCAAAATCCGATTCACGTGCTTGATCAGCGTAAAGTAGCCCTTGTCCAGGGTATCCTTCTCCGCTTCATGGCCATGATACAGCGCCACCTCCTCGCTATAATCGATCAATCTGCTATGCTGAAATCTAAACTCGCCTTCTAATCGCGCCTCGTCGGCGACGTATTTTCCGAAAGGAGGAGTGAGGGCGCGCATTACGTTTGCAGAGAGCTGGACGAGCAGAGACATGAAGAAGAGGCCTTCACCCCCGACGCTGCGCGAGAGCGAGTAGTTGTATATTATCATATCGAGTACAGGTTTTGCGATATTCGAGTATAGTTCTGCGAGCGAATTGGAGAATTTGGCGACATCGACGGTGATGAGTTGGTCGGCGTTTTTGATGCGGTCGTCGAGGGCGGAGAGTGTGTAGAAGGTCATGTGCGAGAGGTACTTGTTGTGGATATAGTTTGTGAGTCTCGTGCGGTATTGGAGGGAGAGTTTGCATTGGTGGTAAGAGAGCTGATTTGATTAGTCTCATCTTCTTTGACCCAAAAGGATGATGCTGGCTAGGTATACGCACCATTGAATTCGTAAACGTCGCCGGTATCGCCACAGTCATCCACCACACCAATCCTGTTAAAAACTCCCTCCCCTTCCCTCTTACAAGACTACTCACAAGCCGCCCGTCCAATTCAGCCACATACAAGCTGATCATCGTCCGCAACACCAGAAACACGCTGTGGCTAATGAGCAGCCTGAACTCCTTACTTCTCCAACCCGGTATACATATCCGCAGCAGCCTAAGCAGATTCTTGAAGAACTCGCGGTTCAGCTCGACCTTCTTGCGGCTCGTCGCCTCGCCCTCGGAGTTGGATGTGGATGACTTGCGAAGCTCCGCGGCACGCTGCGAGGCGGCTTTCTGCTCGGCGATGGCATTGCGGATACGGTTTATCAGGGCGACGAAGAGGGTCAAGTATACGGCGCGGGAGATACGTGTCCGGTTGGCGAGGTACAATCTCGTGAGCTCATTCACCAGTGCCTTGATGGAGGAGCTCGAGAGACGGTGGCGGTTTCGCCCCAGCGAAAGTTTGGAGAGGACCGCCATGGTAGAATCGTCATTCGCAAGAGCGCTGTATCGCAGGTGTTCTGTCAGCCCTCAGGGCTCTGGAGCGACATGTGCCGTGGCATGGTCTGTCCGTAGCGGTGATGTCGAGGCGGCTCACGCATGTGACGGAGAGCCTCGGTTGGTGGCCTTGCATCCCCACAAACTGTCTAGCCTGATTGGGCAATGAGCTTGGGGCTGCACGATTGCTGGCTTGTGATCGGTTCTCACGGGCCACGTTATGGGTTTGATCATGTCAGCATCTTCTTCAATGATATCATTCGTATCCTCGTTCAATTATGTATATTCGTCGGAGTTGTATGTATCATCTTATTGCCTTCACCTAATACGAGAATGGCCGTATCCTCCACCTCTCCTTCTCCTCGGGCCGCGGCGCCAACGGCTTATCCTGAAACTCAGGATATAGATACCACGCTAGATCTTTCTCTTCCAGTTGATTCGTACTCCATCCATTACCCAACCAAGCCAACCTATTCGCCCTCTTCTTCCCGATTCTCCTCTTCTTATTCCCATTAACCTCTAGGTTCTCCCCTTCAAGCCCATCATCCAGCTCATCCAAATATGTGTACTCGAAATCCTCCCAACGCGGACTCCTCATTGTCTCGATACAGTGCAGTGTTGATCCCGGCCACAGACCCACAACTTCCCCAGTTTTCTTGTTCTTATACCAGCTTCTACACTCTTCGCTGAAGACTGTGCCTTCAAAGTACGCGTCGACGTACTCTGTGAAGTCCTCCTCTCGTTCTTTCTTGACTGTCATACTCGCGATGTTCTCTTTCTGGATCTTGCGCACGGCCTTGACTACGTAGTCACCTACGCTTTCGATCATCATCGTCAAGCTACCCGATCCGATTGCTGCATTCGGACCCAGCATGTTGAAGAGGTTGGGGAAACCGGACACGCTGTGAGAAAGGTAGTTTGTTGCACGGTTTTCCCAGTATTTGTGGATGGTCAGCCCATTGCTGCCGACAAGAGGGAACGGCGGGGGTGCTGAGGTGTGAAAGCCAGTTGCACAGACGAGAGCGTCGATTTCGTGAGTCTTTCCATCGGCAGTGTGCACGGCTTTCTCCGATATCTTAGTGATTGGAGATGTGATAAAGGCAACATTGGGCTGCGTGAGCGCCTCCAAATATCCCGGCCCTGGTGTCAACCTCCTACATCCTGGAGAGAAAGACGGCAATAACGCATTGAAAATATGCGGCGCACTCTCCAATCTCTTCTTCATATGTTCTTCGAACATGGCCTTCGCACCCTGCTGTATCGGCGTCCCTTTTATCGTCACTGCATGAATCCCGTTCCCGTCCTCTTCGATGAGTAATCTGAATTTGTGGTAGTACTCGGGGTCATTGACGAAGCGATCTTGAATTTCCTTAGGGATGGAGAAACCTTCGAAATTGTACTGATCCCAGAGCTGCTGCCCGAATGATGGTGATATCCATGTTTTACTTCGTGCAAAAGTGGTTACGTGGGTCCCAGGTAGACGTTGGAGGCCAGGCACGATTTGAATGGCAGAGGAGCCGGAACCAATGACGCCTATACGTTTGTTTTCCCAGTCGTAACTGTAAATATAGTCAGATCTCTTCTCCGAATTTATGTTCAGCTTCATCCAGCGCGTCATACCTCTCGTTCCACTTGGCAGAATGCATCAATTCTCCATTGAATGTCTCCAACCCATCAATCTCCGGCCACGCAGGATTATTCAAATTGCCTCTTGCGCTAACAAGCACATCCGCCTGGTCATGCGTGACCTCACCTGTTGTCAGATTCTTCACTGTGACGTTCCATTTCGCAGTCGCGTCGTCCCACTTGCACTCAGTAACCTCGTGCGATAGTTTGATAAATCTGTCCGCGGAATACTTCTTCGCAACTCCTTCTAGATAGGCTTGGATCTCAGGCGCTGGTGCATACAACGATGACCAGTTGCGATTGGGCTCGAAGGAATACTGGTATGAATGTGCTGGATGTATTCATCAGTCTTACGCTACTATAGAACGTGAAGCAACTTACAAGGCACATCGCATGCGCAACCCAAATACCTGCACGTGTCAGCTCGTCCGTTACCCAAGATAAGACACACCGTTCAGTATAAACGGTTAGAATTGTCTGCACCTGTTCTCCCACCACGTGCCTCCCACACCTGCATTCTTCTCGTATATCACCAGCTCCACATTGCGAAGCTTTTCAGGTACGCGGATTCCAATGTAAATGCCCGAATAACCAGCGCCAATGACGATGACCTTGAGACGACGGAAGTTTTCAATCGGACTATCGTGGACCGCAAACCGCGAAGAGGGCACGCCGTTCGTAGCTCCGTTGCTCTCTATAAGTGGCGTGTCGTCCGGTAATTGGGGAACAGCAGACATAATGGGCAAGCTATGTGGGGTAGGCGCTCAAAAAACAGGAGACGATGGCACTGAGACGAGAGAAAGTACCCAGGAAATGATATTCTTGGGCAAGATTCATACACTACATGTACACGATGCAACGAGACTACGACAATTCTTCTCGAACTTTGGCGATTCAAGCCTTATATGAAAGGGATGCTGCAGGGTTCGGTACCGGGGAACATTGCCCCCTCTTCTTCCAGTGTCGGCTACAGGCTCTTATACCAAGTGCCGAAAGGCTCTAACGCTGGATAGCGCGACATCAGGGCGTTCACGCGGTGTTGGCCGGGTTTGCAGGACGGCAAGGGCATTTGGCAATTGGGCGTCGTCCTATCAGAGCGTGTGCTCTCCCACATCTCCATCGCGCCACCACCCCGGACTCCACATGCGAGCCCCGCCTCGAGCAATGCACGTGACCGGCTTAGTGCGGAACGCCTCCGTGGAGTCTGCGCCGAGCGGCTTTCGGCGTTCCCTCTGCAGAATCACTCGTTTCTGCTTTTCTTCAATCCTATACCGACAAACAAAATCGCGCATGTGCAGTGGGCCCGGAGAGGTGATGTAAGACTTTTTGGTACATGGTTGAGCAGAGACTACCGCGGTACTGGGATGATGGCAATCTGTGACTGATCAGCAATGGCTCTACATGCATTTTACAGGATAGAAGACGTACCTGGTTTCCGAGAGCAATGGAGAGCCTCGATCCATCGGGATCCCAGCCCAAGCTAAACTCTCCGTCGACGCCGGGATCCCACTTGTCAGGGCTCCATTCTCTTGCGCGCCAGCTTGCAACAGGCACCTCTCTCTTCTCGACATCCCAGACCGTGACAGCGTCAGGGCCTGCAGCGGCTAATAGGCCTCCATTGGGAGAGAAAGACACTTTGAAAGCTTGGCTATCGTCGGTTGTCGGCAGTCTCTTGAGGCATTTGAAGGGTGTATTCGCATCCCATAGTCTCGCCGCGCCAGACATGGCACAGGTGGCGAGCAGTACTAGGGGTGCAGAATTCTTGCCAACCTGTGAGTCGTTGAAGGCATCGCTAGCGAGATGGGGGCGGAAATCAAGGTCGGTGGGATACTGGTCAGGATATTCGTGCGTTTGCAGATTAATGGAGTCGTTTGGATGTAGGATACCTAGGAAGCTGGTCTGCCCCTCGATACCAAGCGTAGAGACGATGCCAGAAGACGGATCGTACTTGAGTGTCTCCCAGGTCACCTGTGTTGTCAAGGTTTGTCGCGTTGTGAGCGATTCGCCAATCTCGTAAATCTTAAACAACTGTATACCGCATACGACAAAAGCAGAGTCACTGATCCACAATGCGTCGAATATAGCCGTATCGGTGAAGTCGATCCACGCGGGGATGGAATCGTTGTTATTTTTCCAAACCTTGATAGAGCCTCTCTCGCCGTCGGTGGAGATGGAGAGGAGCAGCTCTTTCTCCTTGTTCCATCGAAGCGTGTTTACTAAGCCAGCGGTCGAGGAGATGACCTGATAGTCTTCGCCGCCTTCGGTGATTTTGATGAGCTTGTCGATCATCATCTTTTCGCCTGTCTCATTGACGCATTCTTCGCGTGCCGAGACGGTCACCTCAGTGCTTGAATTCCAGCAGAGGGCAGTGATGGAGTAATTGTTCATGGGTAGCTTCAGGCCCACAGCATTGACGGCAGGTATTGACTCTTTGCCGGCGTCCTGGGAGATGACATGAATGTTCAGCTGCGACTTGCCGGCAGTTAGGAGAACGGGAGCTTCGGGCGGGCCCCAAGACGTGTGCTCGATGACCTTTTCGGGACTCTTGAGGCTTGGAATGAAGGTGGTATTCGGTGCGAGATCGGCTATGACCTCAGTCTGAATCTCTGTGCTTTGTCCGATGCTGAGTGTCGAGATGGGAATCTCGGCAACCGACGGCGACTCGGCTTCGGAGGCGACGGCCTCTGACTCTGCCCGCACACTGTTGGTGACGTGGGTGACGCCGTTGGTCTCGACGTCCATGGCATCTCCATTGACTTGCTCGTGCACGCGCGGCTCCACGACGCCGTTTACCTTTGCCTTCTTGCGCTTGACACCCTTCTTGGGCGGCGGTTCCTGGACGGCGCCATTTGCTTGCTCGGCGAGCTCATGGGCGGGAATCCCTGGATCTAGAGTCAGGAGGGAGCCGTTGCGCACCGAATACGGGCGTCCGTGGTCGCGACCGAAGTTGTAGCGTTGGTCGACCTGCTGGCGTCAGTGTTGCTTCATGGACGTGCTATAGGATACAGTATTTGCGTACGTTGGTTGCTTCGGCTTGCAGCTTGTCGAACCACAGGCCGTCCTGGAGGAGGTTGATGAGGGTATGGGGCTGGACGTTCTTCGCAAAGGGCAGCGCCTCGGGGTCGCGGAGCCAGCAGCGCGAGAGTTGCAGAGCGGCGTTACCGTAGCCTGTGGCACATTAGCAGGCGGGCTTGCGGACGGGCGTGGTGTCAGGCTGGGGCTGCGGGCGCACCGGCTTCCTGGAGATATCTCCACACCAGATAGTTGACCACATTGGAGGAGAGGGCTTCGACCGGCATGGCGCATCGTCGCAGCGCCGCGCGCGCTGGATGGAGTTGACAACGGGAGGGGGCGGCGGAGGGCGGCGGAGGATGGCTGGGAGTGCTGCGCGGCGACGGGGGTGTGAATGGCAGTGTGCTAGATGGGATGCTGGGAGGGAGCAGTGCCTGTCGTAGGACTTCGTCGAATGCGGGCCCGCTAAGGCGCCGCTTGCACAACACGCTTGCACGCTTTCGCGCCTGGCTGGACGTGGGCGCGGACGTTTTGCCGGCAGGGATCCGGCCACCTATCAGACCACGCCCGCCGTGCCCACGCCGCCCGCTCGTCCCCAACGTCGCCAGAGCTCTCCCCGAATCTCCATCCATTCTTGACGCACCTCTCCCGCCGCTGCGACTCCAAGCGCCCTCGCCCGCCTGCACCGCGACAGCCCCCGCGACTCCTCGCCCATCTGCCCGGTCCGCCCGACTCCCTCCTCCCTCCACCCCCCATCCCCCATCCGCGTCCCGCCGTCTCCCCAGCCGCCCGCCATGGCGCGGATAAACCTGCCCCCATTGACCCGGACTCTGCTCGCGTGCCTGGTCGTCTTCACTCTGCTCAACTTCATGCTCCGCCCCGGCCTCGGTCTCCTCCAGAAGGTCGAGAAGCCCCTCATCAGCGTTGGAAATGGCGTGCCCTACCTTGCCATTGTCCCCGGCGTGTCCGTCATGTATCCCTGGGTCTTCCTGCTGGCAACCGTGGTTGAGCAGAATGTCTTGGGCTTGGTAGCGACGGGCTTGACCATCTTCTACGGCGGCCGCTACCTGGAGCGCGCATGGGGCTCGACCGAATTCACAAAGTTCATTCTCTTTGTGTCCATGATCCCCAATCTGCTCAGCTTCCTGCTCTACGTCTTTGGCTATCTACTCTCCTCCAATGCTGCTGCTCTGTAAGTGCCGAGACCCAACTGAACATGACGATGAGTGCTAACACACCAAGTACCACGACTATCTCTGGCGGCATTGCGATCCAGGCCGGCTTCCTCGTTTCTTTCAAACAGCTTGTCCCCGAGCACACGGTCGCCATCGCAAAGGGGCTCGTTCGCATGCGCGTCAAGCACTTCCCCGCTATATTCCTCCTCGCCAACACAATCTCAGGCGTTGCTCTGGGCACGGAGACGGCCATGTTTCTGGCCTGGATTGGCTTCATGACTGCCTGGGTTTACCTCCGCTTCTATCGCATCAGTCCCTCGCTCTCCTCGTCTGCAACCGGAGATGGGTCCGTTATAAAAGGAGACGCATCTGACACATTCGCTTTCGCTCACTTCTTCCCTGAACCCATTCAGACTCCCTTGGGCGCGGTAGCCGATCAGATCTACAACACCTTAGTGTCGCTAAAAGTCTGCACACCCTTCTCAGACGAAGACATCGACGCCGGCAACGAGCAAGCTAACGCGCGAGCTGAGGGTGGGTTGCCCAGCATCATGAACCCTAATAGTCGCGGTGGACGGGGCGGAGGAACACGTGCTGAGGCCGAGAGGAGAAGGGCTTTAGCGCTGAAGGCACTAGACCAACGATTGCATGCTGCAGCTGCCAGAGGACCTGCCTCAACCACTGCCGCGCCAGCCCCTGCAGCGCAATCCAACATTCTCGGTGAGACGAATTATGAGCCGGAACGACACGACGATCCAGACAAACCGGTATCATGATCGTCCACCCGGTTAAGAGGCTATTTTCTAGTATTTCATTCGTCTTGGGCAGCCCGAGCGATACAGCGCACGGCGTTCATTTGCGTCATTTTGGCTTCAGGCGCGGAGATACCACTGTTCGATCCATCTTGTACCCACTGCTACTTCTTTCTGATAGACTAGGGCTTCTCTCAGTAAGGGATTACTTTTCACTTCTTCTCGTCACGCTTCCTACTTGTTTCACATCCCGACTGTCAACTGTCAATTGCGGCTGCCCCGTTGCGCCGTGCCACCGAGTACGACGTAATGATGGGCATGGTGACATGCATCTACCTGACGGTGTGAGGACGTTTCCACGTTGTGCGTCTGACGACAAACACGATGCCCGAGCCATCTCCAATCCGACTCACACAAGACCCGCCACATTCCCTAGCCTAATCCCACATCCAATTCCCAACCTCCACCTCATACTTCTCTCCAGATGGTAAAGTGCACATGATTTTGATCGGATCGCATGCTACAACTTTCCGTGTCGCACAAGCACGAACATCGCTCAAGATGGCAAACCCGACTCACACCCTTCACGGCGATCAAAGACACAGCAGCTTACACATCTACCCGCATCTGGCGACGATTATGCCTGAAGTGGATTTGCCTTACATGCAACAACAGAAGACGTCTTATAAAAAGGTGGCTTGGGCATGGGCATTCCCACCAGCCTTCAGACGTGAGCAGGATAAATACCACGACTCCAGTCTCTCATCCTTCATTCTCCGCCTTTTCAGCCGTACTTCTACAAATGATCATGATGGGGTTGACGTTATTCCTCTCGTACCTCTTTCTCCTCGCAGCTCCTGCGGTCGCGCTGCCAAAACCATTGCCTCTCCTCCTAGCAGTCGACCAACGCACACGGAACTTACCACGAGCAGCCGATGCGATGCCCGCCTCCATGCCGACGGACCAAACTGGCGACGCTGGTCAAGCTAGCGTGAGTGTTGCTCTTAGATGATAGCCGACATTTCTGCAGCGTTAGACGGAGATCGAACCTCATACCAAGCCCGAGAACTTTAGGGAAAGTAGACTGACGTACACCACCCAGGTCTTCGTCTGCGAACACGTCGATTGGAAAGGAAATTGCGAGTCGAAAAGTTACAATCTTGGCTCTGGGGACTGCATTCCTCTTGATGGAAAAACATCTTCTATAAGGCCGGATGAAGGCTTCTCATGCACGTTCTACGAGTACGACTTTTTCCCTCCTTCCTTCTAGCCTTTGCTTTACACAAGTACTCATGTTCCCACCCTAGAAACACCATCTGCCGCGACTTCAGCCCCGACGGCACCTCACAATCCCTCAGACTCCAATATCCCGGCAATGCCAATCTGGTCGCCACCGACAAGGGAAACTTCAACGACAAGTTTTTCGGGTTCCAGTGCTTTGCCGCTGCGTAGGAATGCTTTTGCAATCGTCTTCGTCTCCGGCGTCGTGTCGTGTCGTGGAGAATTGCCACATCTAGGGGGAAATGTCGGGCTGGAAGAAGTTTGTTTTTTAGAGGATGGAGAATTGTGTATTTGCGTTTGGAAGAGAGGGAGAATCAATAGAAGGGATTATACTTTGTAATGATGCGATGCAATTTTGGATAACTTGATAAAAAAAAAAGTAGATTTCATGTCTAATGTTTGAATGTTTTGAAATTCTATACACACACTCGGAAGGTATATCGCAAGTAAACCTCGTGCGCATGTTTTTTTTACTGGTGAATTTTCGCGTCTGTGTGTCCTTTCCCATGTGATGTATTCCATGGATTACCTCCAGATTTTTGTAAATTTGGAACCTCCCCCACAGTAAGTCAACCCGCCTTTCCTCAGGTAGGAGCCTCATGATTTACTTAAAAACTAGTTCAGTCTCGATTACTCACTTTCCACATGTTTTCAATTCCTCAGTCCACGGTCCCCCACTGCGCCCCTTCGATAGCCGGCCTCTCCTGCCTCAGCCTGGCGTGCAACTGCGCGCTCTCATCCACCCTCTGTGTAACTTGCATCTGCCTCTTGACATTGCGATCAAACAATTCCTCCTTCTCCTTGAGCGCTCTCCTCTCTACGCCGGCACGGTGCTCCACCTCCGCCTTCCTCGCTTCAATCATCTGGCTCTCCTGCGCATACGCCGCGCTCGCTTTCCTATCCTCAATCTGCTGCCGCTGGACCGCCGAGTCGCGCTCCTGCTCCTGGAGTAGATTATGCCAGGCAACTTTCTCAGAGCGCTTCATGCGTTCGGCGTCGCGGACGCGTTTGATTTCGAAGTCGTGGGCTTGTTGAGAAAGGGATTGGGTGTGGGCAGCTGAGGCGGAGGCTGCAGCGAGCTCGGCTTCTTGCGCTTCTTTTTGGCGGCGGAGGGTATCGCGGTGGGTGGTTTCTTCGAGCATGCGGGCGTGCTCGGAGGCTTCAGCGGCGAGGCGGAGGGAGAGCTGGTGTTCTTTTTGACGGTCGGCGAGGCGGGCAATGGGGGCTGGCATGCCGATGGCACCGGTAGGTTGTTCAGAGGTCTCGGAGTAGTATTTTGGTTCGCAGCCTTTGTCACGGAGAAGGTCGATGAGAGATTGTTTGTGCTGGGCACGGCTGGGAGATGAGATGAGCTCGACATATTTTAGGGGTGAGTACCAGAGGCCTAAGGCGTCGCGGAACATGTGCTTATCGTCGTTGAGTTCTTCCCATACATCCGTTTCCAGGAGAGCTTCTGTAACTTCTAGTGCACTGTGGGGGTTGTCGAGGGCAAGAATGACGGCAGATCTCTCATTTCGAGCCTTGAATTTCGGATTGGCCCCGTTATCGAGGAACAGACGAATGAGTTGCCGCACTCTAGTCCGTTGAGTTCCATTCGTTGCCTCGACACTCAAACAAAGCTCTCCGAGAGCGTTTCGACCTCCGTGTTGTCGCGAAGGGAAATTCGGCCGGTGGCCATGATGAATTAGTATTGAGGCTACTTCGAGTTGCAAGCATCTCGCTGCCTCGTGGAGACTTCCATCATCTTTGAGTGCGTGCTTAGAGAGTGTCTCCACAACAGATGCCACTGAATTACTGCTCGCGTAGAATAGAGCAGAACGATTCCACTTATCACGAACGGATGGGTCGGCACCATGCTCCAGAAGTGCTTGAACTATATCTGGACGGCCTTCACGCGCTGCGAGTGCTATGGGAGCAATCTCTGATACTGGTGCAACTTTCGTAGCCGACGCCCCAGATTTCAATAGCTCGAGGATGACTGAGCTTGATATTCTTTTCTGTGGTTGAGCCAGGGCCCATATCAAGGCCGGTAACAACTCTTCTCCAACAGTTTGGTCGACAATGCCTTGCGCCATCGTGTTGGAGTTATATCCGTAATTGAACAGCAGTTGGAGCAGGCTTGAAAATCGGGGATGCTGTTCTAGAGCTAGAATCACAGTCGATTTACTTTGCGGAAATTGACTGCCTTCGCTGTGGTGGCATGTGTACCCAGTGTCAAAACATAACTGCAGTGCCTTCACCAGAACTTCTTCATCAAGACTCGAGCCAACGAGTGTCGGGATGATGGTTGGAAAATTCGGGTCGTGCGCAAGCAGCTTATTGAAGAGAGCAAAGTCGTTCCTTTGAACCGCGAACAAAAATCCTGTTCCATCCGCCGTATTCACATCGGCTTGGTATCGAAGGAGTAGTGCTACCATAGAATTGACATTGGTGTCGCCGTTTGTAGGGTCAAGCACAACACGCAAGGCCGAGTCAATGGCCGCTTGATCGACACCGCTGGAGAGTAGCTCTTCCGCAATCTTAGCGGCGTCCAGTAAGTTTTCCGGATGTTGTTGGGCGTTCATATCATAAAATAGAGCACGGAAGGCCTTGGTTGTACTGGATCGTGTGGGCTTTTCTCTTCCACTTTTTAGAAGCGTAACAAGTTGGTGGTTTCTGGATGCCACGCCTATGCTCAAGGCTTCACCATCATGGTGATTCACAGATGCTCCATACTCGAGAAGCAGTCGAAGAAGAGTGAAGTCATTAGTATTGACTGCAAGTCGTGTTTCGGTAGTCAGTGTCTGGTTGAGGGACTCCTGAGGCACTCCCTTGGATAGAAGCATTCTGAGCAGAGGTGCCTTGTTCTGCATGTTTTCGAGGTTTGCAGCGTGTTCGAATGCTGACCCGATCAGCCTCGCATCCGCAGCAAGTAGGCGTTGGATTACGTCAAGATTCCCTGGACCGCCTTTCACGGCAATTTGTAGGGTTTGAATAGCTGGCCCTTCTTCGATTCCGTTGGCTAGAAGAAGCTCAATCATAGGCAAAGTAGCCGAGCGTCGTCCTCCACTTGCGTCAAATGTCAAAGGGAGAGCGGCTGATGTAACTCTAAGCGACGGTTTGCTTCCACAGAGCAGACGCAATACAGGCATATCAGCTTGCGACACGGATAGACCGATAGCTCTACCATCGCCATAGTTCACATCTGCGCCATTCCGAGCCAGCTCTGTAATTAGAGCTGCATCTCGAGAGCTTGATGTGTCCGCCACCGCATCAACAAGTGCCTGACCCACTTCTGGACCACGAGCACCATGTTGAAGGAGGAGCTTGACTAGCTCGAGTCGTTCAGATGCTGTATATCCAGATCTGATATAAGAAAACAGTTTGGCTAATTCCTGCGGCGATGGCTGAGATTTGAGCAGTGTTCGTAAGCTACGAATGTCTTTTCGCGCCACAGCTGCCTGGAGAGCGCGGTTGTTCCCTTCGACAGGGGCCCCAGCATTGAGAAGTAGATCCATCAATTTGGAATCACCATCTTCTACCGCTTGTGTAAGCCAGCGTTCTAGAGGTTTTCCGCTCGCACCCCGCGAGACAAGCGCACTGATGACATGCAGTCTCTCAGGCTGAGGAGTTTTAGCAGGTACAATAGCCAGGGCCACAGACGCGTGAGCTGGTGTGACTGGAGTGGCAAGAACTGCGTCCGTAACACCCCAATTGGCGTGTTCTATTGCGTTTCTTAAGCACTGGGCTTCATGTAGATTCGTTGGAACTCCATAACTGATTAATAGTTGAGACATTGGCGTGTCGTTACGTTTAGTGGCAGCCACCAGCAGTCCAGCTAAGTTAGGATTCGATGGGGAGAGCCCACAACAGAAAAGCAGTTGCAAGTATTGGTACAACTCCTGCGCTGTTGGCATTCTCATAGCCGGCTCAAGGACTCGCTGTAGGGAGACTGGTGCCAAGGCGATTGGTCCGGCGACCAAAGCGAGAGCTATTCGATAATCGCGCTGCGAAATCGCTGTATTAAGGGCGCTTGCCTCGTTGAAGTTTGGATCAGCGCCATGGCCTATTAGCAGCGATACTACTGGTTCAGATTTCTGCTGCACCGCTGCTGGTAGACAGGAGGAGATGATCTCAGGTCGGAGCGCTTTTGGAGCCCTCAGAAGAAGGCGTATAAAGTTCTGATCATTCGATCGAACAGCATCCGCAAGAGCGTTTGGAAACTTGTTGAGGTCCGCTCCATGCCGCAGCAATTCTTGAACGCACGGGTGGTCGTTTGCAGCAAGAGCAGCTTTGAGTCCCTCGTCCAACGTAGTTTGGTCGGCACCAGAGCTTGCTAGCAGACCAACAGAGTCAGCTCTCCTTACGGTTGCCGCTCGCTGCAGCACCGTGCTTCGCCTTCGGGCCGCAGCATTGGGGATTTTATTCCCTTTGTTCTTCTTGGCGTCCAGCGTCTCAACGAAATTGACCTTAGCTCCAAGGTTGAGAAAAGCTTGAACAAGGCCGGGGCTTGTGGCAGGCTTATCGATGATAGCTGACAGTGCATGGTCCAGCTCTTCTTGAGAAAATTCCCATAGACTGGTATCCTGAAGCTTCTCCTTCTCTTTGGAGCTGCGGAAGATGCGTTTCAGCTGCTTGTTGGGATCCCGATATTCCGAGCTGCTTCTCCTCTGCTCGACAAGTAGATATCGAGCCTGTGTGTGATCTTCCTCGCTGGCGATGATCGCAGGCTGGGAGGGAGCGGGCAAGCAGGGCTGGCGTTCAAGAATTGGGCTAACGCCAGCATCTTGGATTAACTCTTGAAGGCTGCGTCTTACCCTCATGATGCTCTAGAGTCAACAAGAAAGATAGCGAGCACCACATTATGTGTAGCAGTGGTATCGCATGCTACAAGCGACGTCAGGCACAGATTTACGAGAGCACACGTACAATGAGGTGGCTGAGCCACATCCGTGTCAAGGCCGGAACCGCAAGCCTAGCCTAAATAAGCTAGCATCAACTTCTAAATCCTAAAACATCTCAGACAGCCCTGGGGAACTTCGCGTAGGAAGCCACACTACTGTTCTGCTGCGCTTTATGGACAATCCTGTGTACCGAAATCACTTAGACGGTGCATCCATCCGGCTCCTTCGCATATCCTCCTCCCATGATGGCGGCTTCATCGGCAAGTTCAAGGTATTCCGCCTTTCCGAGACACCGCCATTCTTCACTGCGTCATACACATGGGGTGAACAGACATACTCGGAAACCCCCATTAGGCTGAAGACGGCTTCTCTACCCGTGTTGCAGAGTCTGGCTCCTTTCCTAAGAATGATCAGTACGCATGACGATTTCGATGATAAAGACTGGTGGTGGATCGACAGCCTGAGTATTGACCTCCAGAACGCACAAGAGCGAGAGAGGCAGATTGCAATCATGGCTGAAATATATAAGAAGTCTAAGAGAGCAGTGGTGTGGCTTGGACAACCAAAAGAGGATGGTAGTGACTGCACAGGCGCCATCGAGTTCTTGGAATATCTAAGCGGTGTCCAGCGAAAACTGACCACGCAGTCCGCTCGCTCCACTCTACGTGGGCCACAATTTGCCGCCGAATGGGCTGCAGTTAGTAATCTTCTTGCCCGGCCATGGTGGACTCGCGTCTGGACGCTGCAAGAATTTATCCTTCCTCGCGAAGCAAAGATATATTGCGGGACAAGCACGATTAGTCGCGGAGCATTCAAGAGTGCCATGTACAGCATATTCTTGTGTAGCACAAGCGGTCGTGATATGGCCCACGAATTAGTACCTCGGCCTGTATTTGTAAGTCAAATTGATCTTACAGACAGCATTTGTGGCATACTTTATGAAATACGGACCCTGTCCTTGAACCATGCTTTATCATTTAGGCGTATTCGCTGATAATTTCTACCCCAGGATACAGCCTTCAATAGGAGAAGAATTCACCAATGGTACAGGGACCCACAGACTCGCGGTATGAATCTTGTGGCAATCTTAGCATACCTAGGCAATCATTCGGCCACAGACTCGAGGGACAGAATATATTCTGTACTCGGTCTTATCACAGCTCGAGACAGAAAACTAGTTGGTGACCCTGAATACTCGTCTAGCGTTCAACACCAGTATGCAAGGCTTGTTCGGTCGTTTTGGAATGAGTACCAAAGCCTGGATATCATCTGCTTTGCGCACCTCTTCAATCGCTACTCTACGGCTATTGATCCAGGGCCAGAGCATGCTACGCCTTCTTGGACCCCAGATTGGAGGATGCACAATGAGTTCGCGAGCCCAGTGCCTCTTATGGCCAGCCAGAGCGCTAGCGAGCATATAGGGAACTTCAGGCCTTTGTCCAGCCACAAGTGGAAAGCAATCTACGACGCACCCGGAAAGCAGCTCCGACGTCGCGCAAATGTCAGGTTTCATGATAACTTGAAAGAGATGTGGTGTGACGGTGTTGTTGTAGACACTATCGATGCTCTGGGTTCACTAGAAGGGTGTGACCCGCGATGCTATAGCTTTGTTTGCGCCCGTGACGAACCTAAACATGGTGCCTTGCACAGTAGGAGATCCGCTGACCCAGATCTTCCGACAAATTTCCTGGGCTTGCTAGACGCCATCGCCCGCTCGCTGGTCCTCGATCGCCAGGACAAATACCTACGCTTCCAGTCACCGCCGCATTATGTGTCCGACTTCTTAGCGTTGTGTCATGCATGCCTAGAGAATGAACACGTTGATCCATGCTTTGCAATGTGGTTTCAGTCAAACCGGACCTTGCGCATTGGAACGCAGACGCTCGAGTCACTCATCACTGCAATCACCTCCTCTACAGGCCCTTCCTTATTCGACTCATTGCCACCCCCCACGCTATCGCTTGCATCCACAACAATATATCCTCCTAATACTGCACCTAATGCCGAGGTCGATGACGCCGACACATTTCTGACCCGGTTCCAAGATACCGTGCGCAAGAAGTCACGGAGACTCATGACTACGGATCAGGGATATGTGGGCATGGCACCTTGTCAAGCAAGATTAGGAGATGCTGTTGTGGTGCTGTTTGCCTGCAGCATCCCGCTTGTACTAAGGCGAACCAGCGTCAGAGAAGCATGGCAAGTTGTCGGCGAAGCATACATGCATGGCTTTATGAATGGTGAAGCCAGTAAAATGCCACAAGCAAAGAGTAGGAATTCGAAAAGATTCAGAATCATCTGAAGTAACTGGGATCTGTAGAACGCAATATGAAGACTCGATAAAGGTAATTTCGGATGTTCAAGATCAGCGGCCTTTTAGGGTGGCACAGCAGCACAAAAGCTTTAAGCCTACTCGTCACTGATCTTAATAACGACCTTTCCAAAGAAATCCTGCTTTTGGAGCGTCTGAAACGCCTCCACCGCCTGGTCAAACTCGAAGACCTTCCCCACCGGAGGCTTGATGTTACGTTCTTCGATGAATCGTGCAAATTCATTCGTCGCATCTCGGCTGTAAGCAACAGCTGCTTTTACTATGCATAATCAGCGCGACGATACCACAATTTTGGTCTCGAATTTTACTCACAGGTCTTCGCACCGAACAGCATACCAGTTACGAATTCAGCAGGCAGCGGATCCATCTCGCTCAAGGCGCCAATAAGACTAATCAAGCCTCCCCGCCTCGTGGAATTCAAACTCTTCATGAGCGTTTGCGCACCCCCAACTTCGATTGTATGGTCAACACCTTTGCCGTCGGTCAGACGCAGCACCTCCTTGTCCCAATCTGGCGTCTTTTTATAATTGATGACGTGGGTCGCACCAATAGATTCAGCAAGCTTGAGTTTGTCGTCTGAAGACGAGGTCGCGATGACCGTCGCGCCGAGCGTAGAAGCAATCTGCTTGAATTAGTACACCATGTCTTCAACTACGAATGAAGGTGGAAAATTAACGGACCTGTATCGCAAAAGTGCTCACACCCCCAGTTCCCTGGCACAACACCGTTTTGCCCTTCAACGACGTTGTCTTATCCCACTCTTTAAGCTCCCCATTCAAAGCCCCGCCTACCCAAGATCTGAACACATTCCACGCGGGCACTCCAGCAGTCAATATCGTCGAGCTCTCTACGCCACTCAGCCCTTTCGGTGCCTTCACTACGAATTCATCATTCAAGGTGATCCAGCTTTGCAACGTGCCATTCGTATCCCCCATGCCGAGCATCTCTCCCATGTTGAGATTTTGCACATCTCCGCTGAGCCAGGTATTCGGGTGCAGCACAACGACCGTGCCTTCTTTTCCAGACCAGGATGAAGAAGGGTGTGTAGAATGAATGATACCAGCTGCGTCGGCGCAGGGGACGAGGTCAGGTGAGTTAGTACGAGGGTAAAGGGGTGAGTTTAATACGACGACAAGATCACGGAAGTTTAAGGAGGTGGCCGTCAATTTGATCAGGACTTGGTTGGGGCCTGGCGTGGGTACGGCGATGGATTTCTTCGTGAGCTGGGTGACAGAGCTGCTCTTTTCGGGGACTGTCCAAGCGGGATTGGAGGTTGGAGTAGCCATCTTCAAGATTGACGATATGCTTTTGAAGGAAGAAAAAAAGCGGAACGATACTGGAACATCATCTTCATGTATGTACGCCGAAGCATACCATATTTATACATTTCTTCTACCAGAAGCACCACATTCAGCAACCCATGTCGTGACTCGATGTACGCCTACAAGATTTCTTTTTCCGATCCCCACGATCAGATGATTTCTAAGCTTGTAGATTCATCTACTCTTTCCCCCTGTCTCATTGGCCAAAGTTCTCATACTCTAACCATATCGAGATAGAGGATCGACGCTAGTGAGGTCCGCATTCACTCTGACCTCGAGTGTCAGAAAATGCTCACAGAAGAGAGAGTCAGAAACATCCGTTCGGCTACGGATGGTCGGAGCATAAGGATAACACTACACCGCCATAGAGCTACGCCATGAACACGGACTTATTTAGATGTAGGGAATCGATGCGGCTCAATATACATGGGCCATGTCAAATAATGTAGGGCGCGAGTCGTACAGAATTTGCGGGAGACTCGTCAATCACATGCTGCCCAAGCTGTTAGTTGTAATCAGGAACATCTATAGACCGATAATGAGAGTTTGATATTGTGTGACTGCGCGGTAGCATCTCGAGCTGTTAAGCGTGATTTCGCACGGAGCAGGAGAGTGGATGATGTCGTCAAATTATCAGTGGCCACATCTTTCCGAACGACAAGTACTATAGCCGTAGCGTCAGGTCGGCAAGATTAGAGATCTTGATCTTCTCTGGCATATCGCGAAAAGCCATGTTCAAGTGCATGCTTCCTTGAGCATTGAATACATCAAACAGTCCATCTAGGTAGGGAGCTTTGACTTTCAGTACTTTAAATGGCCGGCTCATGCTGTTTCCATTGCTTTTACCATCTTGTGCATCGCTTTTACTAAGGCCTCTAATCATCACAGCCTTAAGATTGCTATACGTGTCCGCCAGACATTTAGGTTCCCAGTCTAATGTTAACAAAAAAATAGCAGTCACACCCAAATCAGAGAAAATACGCAAGGCGTGGATGTTGCCATAGTCGACAGGTAGCAGTGTGTAGTGATGAGTGCAGTCACTGATGTCCCTCGAAGCCCTAGTAGAGGCACATGGCTAGTAAGTTGAACGGAGGAAGTCTCAATGGGCTCGATAGCCTCTAAGTCAACTACTAAGGTATCACGGAAAGAGCGCTTGCCAGGCCAAATGCCGGAAGCTCTTCTTGTAAAGTCATTGACAGCTTCCGTCTCCAGGCCTCTATGGAAACATTCTAACGAATCCCAGCTTGCATCGAATCTAACGGCCAATATTTTTCAAAAAGAAAATCTATAATCTAACTATGCTAAATCTACTTAACTTTTTTTTTTCGCATTCATCTGTCATTCCATAATTAGAAAACTCGAAGTCCAGTAAGAGACTCGATCGAGAGTGGTTGCCACGTGACTCGACTTTGAAACATGCTATGACGATGGATGCGGTCTTGGAAAGGAGCCGCATGTGGAGATAGGGCCGTAAATCTGTCGCAAATCTCAAAAAGCGGCAGAGCTGTGTCTACACCCAGACGGCACGGCCGGATCTTGGGCATATAGATAGTGGACCATGTTGGTTACGCGGCAGCGCGAAAGCTAGCGCCCTTAATCAGTATGTTAGTACCCAAGAAGCAGTTCATTTGCAATCAGCTGATTATCAATGATTCCCTGAACTGGCAGTCAGTTAAAGAAGACGATTGAGATGGCAGCACGTGAAGAATGATGCAATGCTGTCAGTGAAGCGGGTTGGGGCGTCGTCTTGGTTCGCAGAGAGTTCCCCAGATCGGCGGCTCAGCCACGGCGCGCCGCGCAACGGTGGCACGGCCAGGGACCTGGTGCAGGAGACGCCGCGCCGTTTGGGCTAAATTGCCCGGATTTGCAGTCAATCGTCATCTCGCACCTGCGTTTCGTCGTCTCCTGTCGCTCGCTATCTGCCCTCTACCTCTATCACGACATGCGGAAGACCAACCCGGCCTCTTGTTCTTTGTCGCCGACTGCTCTACTCGCGCGTTGTGGGCTGTAAGACTGACAAAGGTTGGTTGGAACATAGCCACACTCTACGGAGTTACTACACACCACATTCTCTACAACCCAGCCTTCCCTACGACTCTCGATTCCACTCAGAGCTCCTCATGCCTTCTCTACTCGCCGTTCGCGGTCCGTTGACGGACGCAAAAGATACGCTATCCTCGTGGGACAAATGTATGGCCAAAACGTATTGCAAGTAAGGAATTCGCGCGAGTCGCAAGATAGCCTTGCAACTGACATGTTGACAGATGGCCCGTCATTGTCGCAATAATCGTCGGCTCTCTCATCATTCTAACGATTGTGCTATGTGTCGCGCGTTGTATCTGCTGCGGAGCGGAGGTGGCTTGTTGTTGCTTCAAGTGCTGTTCCTGCTGCTGCCCCTCTGGAAGATCTGGACATAAGCGCATGAAGAGCAATGCTCCGCCGCCTGTATATGATAATTCGGCATACACGTCCGCTGCGCCAATGCCTGCGGCGAAGCCCATTGACACACGGCCCATGAACCAACAATACCGCTCGCACGCAGCTCCTACCTTCAATCCAAAGCCTGAAGCCCCACAATTCGCTCGATTCGAGTCCCCGGGTAAACCAGTCCACGAGGACTCTCTGCCCGCGATGCCAACTTGGAGCGACGCCACAAGTACCCGTGTGGAGGAAGAAGTGATACCAGAGAAGCGGGGTGACATGGAGATGGACAGGCTAGATCAGAATGGAAGCGTTACAGGAAGCTCAGTAGCCGGGGCAGCAATCGCTGGTGCGGCGCGAAGGTCTCCTGGTCCGGGCAGGTCACCAGTCCAGCGGACACAGACACAGGATAGCTATGGATTCCCTCCAGGATATCAGAATGATTCCCTTGCGAACAACGCCATTCCCCAGCGCAGCCCTCATAATAGCCCGGGCCCGTATGGCCAAACCTACGGCCAGCAGCAGGAAGGGTATCGGGGTGTTTCCCCCGTACAATCATTGTCGCCAGTCTACGGCGCAGGAGCAGGCCTTGCCCAGAACCAGCAGTATGATCGACGGTCACCGGGTCCGAGATATGACCAACAACAGCAGTTCCGTAGACCTAGTCCAGGTCATAGCCCAGTTAGCTCGAATGGGTACGGTTATGGACATGCCCCTCCTCCTAGGGAGCCAGTCAGCATGCCTGATCACGGCGCATACAACGATAGCTATGCTCCTCCCCCTGTCCTTGCTCCAGGTCCCGCTCCAGTGCGATCTCCTTCTCCTGGCTACGCCCCATCTGGCTCAACAAGGTACGAGCCGCCCTCTGCGCCCTCTGCGCCGTCCTACCCTGGGCAACAGACCTACGAGTCTTCCGAAGCAAGTTACCCTGGTCAACAAACATACCAAGCTTTTTCGCCCGGTCAGAGCCAGGGTCAGCAGTATACCGGCGTCAGCAGGAAGGCGGTAGAAGGCTCTTGGAAGGATGTCTGAGTAACACATAGCCCGTCTTCTCTGGCCAAGTTACGTTCACGTCCTACCATGTCAGTATCGACGATGTACCATGTTTGATTGTCTGCATAGCGATGGCGTTTCAAGCTTCTTTTGGATCAATCTTTGTCTTTTTCTGGTCCATCTTCCATTTCTTATTCATTTGCGGTTTTCGTAATTTTGTCATTTAAGATTTTCGAACAAGTTCTGGGATTTAAGTCTACGGCTATTGTATCTTTACTTGTTGAGAGGATGAGATAGCAGATGGTGCTGGCATCAAGATTGCCAGTGAACAGATTATCAATGGAAATACCCAGAATTAAACGCGTCACAAAGCAATGATTCCACCCTTATCCAAACTCTATCGTATCATCCCAGCCTTCTTGAACATCTCAAACGCCTCCCGCCATCCCTCCTCTGGCGGCCTCTCTTCCCCAAAGCCAGCATCCCTCAGCCTGTCCAGACTAAAGTACCGGTCGAATGTCAACCAGTACCCATAACTATCTAGCTGCCCCGAGTTCCAGATATCCACGCCTTTCACACCAGAAGCCTGCAGCTTCTCCTGATGCTTCTTGATAAAGTCTCCCGGTTTCGAATCACCAACCTCCGCGTCAACCGGAGGCGGAACTCCTTTCAAACCAAACCAACTCGCAATCTGCGGCCAGCGTTCACGCATCGAACCAGGTGTTGCACTATCCGCAACATTGAAGATCTTCTCGCGGAACTCGGAAGGATGAAGAGAAGCATAAATAGCCACACGAGCAAGTGTACTAGCACTCGTCTCCGTGAAAAGCGATTCATACCCCTTCATCAACCCCGGAAATGGTATCTCCGCCCCCTTACCATGCACCAATTTCCAAGCATACAAATACACAGCCCAATGCCCCGCAAGCGAATACCCACTCCCGTTGGGCGTAAACCCTATGATAGCATCAGGACACACCTCGCACCATGTCCACTTCTGGCCCGCACTTTCCCGACGTAGCATAGCGCGGTAGTGCGGATATGCGACTGTTCTCGCGTAGTCTTCGGGAAGGTTGTCGGCCATGGATTCCACGAGGGGCGCGCTGAAGATGCCGTCTGGGCGGTAGATACCGTAGCCGCGAGAGCCACCTGGGTAGACTATGAAGTGGAAGTTTTGGGAGAGGGATTTTATGGACTGGACGAGGTGTTGCATCATTGTGACGTTAAGGTTGACTTCTTGTTCAGGGTCGGGGTGGTCTTTGAATGCTGGAGAGTATGAGCATTAGTTTGGAAGGCATGAAAACCCATCAGGACAGGCTTTACCAAAGTAGAATATGTGACTTATACTTGATGCATCCGGGACTTTTTCTTTCAGGGTGGCTTCAAGTTCTCCGGCGGTGCATGTCAGATTTACGCCTGAGATGAGGTCGAGTTTCGGGCTAGACGGAGCGCCCAAAGGCCAGAAGGAGTCTTCGAGCTTTAGAGGTCGATTTACGAGTGCGGTGATTTTAGAAAACGTGTTTGGGGATGAATATGATTGGAGGAGTTGGTTGACGACAGACCAACCGATGAGGCCTGAAGCGCCGACTACGAGTGCGTGGTTTCCTTGAGTTGAAGACATATCGAGGGATCTTTCTTTTTTACTTTCGAAGAGTGTCGCGAAAGTATGTTTATATATGCTATTAAGGTTAGTCGAAATGAGTCGAAGTAGCTTTTGCCGATATGCAGGAACGGTGTGATTAGTGGACGTCTAGTGCGGGGCTTTGCTATTTCCGAGTCTCCTCTCTCCTTAGAGCCAATGCAACTCATGAATGCCCTGGGCTCTAGTGCAATTATATTCTTGTTATCTAAGTTCCCGATCATTACATGGCACATCATTGCTTGTCAATCTTTTGACCTCTCTTACTTATATAAATTATCCATTCTTTCTCCCTTTCTTTGACTTTACTAGCACTATCTGGACTAAATCAGATGAAGATATAGCAAGCTTGTCGATACTGATTATGACAGATGAGATCGCTCCCATGGTACCCTGCTCTTGTGCTCCTTCATATCACGCATTTCTTCCATGGTGTTTAGATGCCTCATCTCTCCCTATCATGTCAATCTACCCGAGCCGATATCCAACGATTAGAGAGCCCATGACTCTTAGTGGACCGACAATGAATCTTGTTTCACTATAATGTATCGTAACACAACAGTCATCAGGACTTTCTACACTATAAAAGGAAGCATGAAGCACTCGCCGGAATCTTTGCATTCATACTGCTTCTGTTCTCTACACTGAACGATTTCAAATTTCTTCTATTCTAACCTAATCTTTTTAACAGTCTTTTCCCGAGGAAGCCTTTAGCACAATCCTCCCAGTATTCCCAATGTCTGACCATCTTGAAGAGACCTCGTCCTTCCTTGAACACGAAAAGGATTTTTGCTAGAGGATGAAAAATTTCAAATACCCCATCTTCCCCAAACGTCGAGTTGATGCGGTTTACAACGAACTCTAGAGGTTGAAAGATTATCAAAAGGAGAACAACGAGAATGATGCAGCCCTCAGGGAACATAAGTTCCATTTTCAAACATTCGAGGTATATGGACAAGACTATTGTCTACATATAACCCCCGGAAACGACCAATGGACGGTGGAATTTCTATCTCGCCGTGGAATGGTTAGTCGAGAATCTATGGGCATTGTAGAGCTTAAAAAAGTTCACGTGGTTGAAGAAGTGGCTTGCTGTGCATCGTTCTCGGCGATTTATCCGATTTGGAATGAAGAATGGAAGACGACATATTTTCGAAAGTGTTTGCTCTTCGCTTTAGAGATGGCCAATAGAAAGTGCAAGGAAGAGGAGGATGGCGAGAAGGAAAAATATCACAATTCCCTTAAGAACGTGGATAAAGTCCTGTGCTGGAATACCGGATGCCTGAGCTCCCAAACGCATTACTTTTCTCATCAAGCTGCCTTCGACATCGCGACTTTTCTCAGAGAAACTTATAGCTCGAAAATCGATATTGTGGCGCACGATCTCGGATATTGCGTAGGCTGTCAGCGGGAGTTGAAAAAGCGAGGTGTATGCATTGTTAACGACCCCATCCGACATGTAGGAAAAAACACCTTCGTAGTGGCTACTCCTTCTAACCATACTGGTGTCCGTCAGCGTGTTATCGAGTACGCAAGGGATGTAGGAGGACCTGCTGGAATGCTGTGCAGAGCTATTACGGATGTAAGCAATGAGTTCGAGACTGACCCACAGGGGTGGGAGTTTGGAGATGAGTCTACCATGCCAATGGTCAAATATAGGGAGGCCTGCGAAATGTTCTCCCTCGAATTCTGCAAGCATGATGAAACTCCTTTCCTTAGGTACATCGTTCTATACTTGGAGAAGACAGCATAAGAGCTGTAGCAAGGATCACACTAGGGTATTGCATCTTTGAGGGAGGATTTCGGCTTTATTGCTCTGTTGATATGATAATGTGTAATAAGATATCATTATCCATTGTATCAAGATATCTATGTGGCACTTTATTGAAGACAATAGCAATTTTCCATATGAACCCTGACGTCTGATAATCATTCAGAAGTACACAACATGATCCCAGGTAAATATGTGCAAACATGGATAATACCACAAACTTGGGACAATCAATTCCAAGATGTTTAGTTCCCGAAAGCCCATCCTCGTATCTCATACCTGTGCTAATCTTACAGTCAGGTTTCATATTAAGAAGGAATGTCAAGGCCCCTAGGTAAGAGAAGGAAATTGAAGTGACATGTCGGGAATTACAAGTTAAACGAGTCTCACTTGTTGACACCATGCTACCAAATATCCCGTGGAGATATATGTTCTTTACTTGAGTATGCAGATGAGTTAGACACTCGGGAATCTGAGTGGACAGAAGCTTAGATCTGACTATGGAACTACGGTAGGTTACGTTACCATCGTTCAATAGATCATAATATCCTCTTTATGAACTAGAACCAACCTAAATTAATAGCCGAGTGTCTTCGGCACTATTATACGATGAATTTGGTAGATGAGGAAGTCTACGCCCGCTCTACCCATGGGGAGACATCGAGCTTGCGTCACATCTCTTGAAGGTCTACTAATCTCCGGATCTATATTACACTTGCGCCGCCGTCTACACTTTGACACTACTATCGTAAACTCGATCTCGGCCCTGATCTCTGCGGTCTTCGCCTACGGCTCTTATACAAACCTTTCCTATCCAAGCAACACCCACCCTTGCACCCCTCTAACTCAACACAGAACTTACGCATCGAAATACACGTGGCCGCTAGAGCCACACGGAGCCGCCAACATTAGGCTAAGTGGTTAGCTAAGAACCTAAACGTGGGTTCTGCTGCTATAGAGCACAAACATGAAACATGTTGGTGTTGGGCAGCTGCCGTCTGCCAAGTGTTCGAGAACGGTATACGCGGCGCAAAGTGGCGAACAACAGACGGAAAGCGGTAGCGAGGTCTTTGCAAGATGAACAGGACTCGGTGTACCGTGTACTAGATAAGTGAAATGAAGCTCGGTGTTAACGATACATTTATGCTTGACGGACAATTGAAGCGAGTGCTTTGCGCAGGTTCGGAAGGTAGATATCAAACCCCCGTTTCATCTCCCAAGCGATCTAGCATGGCATCGATATTCGATCAAGAGCGGGTGTGGCTGGACCCTGGGTTGCGTTCCATCCCCTTGACATCTCTCACCTGCCCGAACAGGCGTTCATGGAGATAACTCCGTTCTGCGAACAACCTTAAAGAGGGGCACCAAGGGCGAGCTTGATCAAGGGTAGTTCCACGTGTCCCACGTGGCTCCAGACGACGGAGGATATTATCACAAAGCTCATCCCTCGGTTCGGACTTTCTCTGGTTCTTTGTTACCGGATATGCGGCAAGTCTAGATACCTGCCTCCCTCAAGGCTGAGGAGGTAGACAGTCGTGACGGAGTTGCGTGAGGCTAGACCCTGAGCATTGATCGGAAGAGTGATGCGTGGTATAGTGCTACTATGGCTTCATGCTATTGGCTACAGGACCGGAGTATGTGTAATTGCTCTGGTGCATGTTCTGGGTCATGCAACGAATTCTTCATCGTGTTGCGACATTTTCCAGCTACGAACTGAACACTTGAGTGGCGAGCTTTTTTGCTGCACAGTATCTAGTATCAAAGAAAGATCAACGCCTATCATAGTTGAGCTCTAGCCTGGGGCATACCTCGTAAACTCGCATTGGGAAAGATGTGATCGTAAATCAGGTCGGGATGATGCCAGCATGCGATCGACGGAGGTTTTTGTCGGACTCCGACAGCCCGCTTCAGTTTGATAGACCCACCTTAAACTTCTCGAACACGGCCGATCAGATTATGAAACAGTCCCACAAAGTTGGGGGCGTGTCATCAAAGTACTACATCAGGCACAAGTAGTGCAGGTACAGAGCCACTGATCCCATGTATGATGTTAGGCGCGGCTACGGGTCGTGACTAAGCGATGAAGTGGGTGGCCATGTTGACGATGGTTAGTCTGATTGGGTTCTTGATGAGACATAGCCCCAACGCTTGAAAATGGTTTAGTAGCTCTGGACAGTTGGCTGTCTTGGGTGGCTGTGGATTAGGCTTCTTCTTGATCGCAGCTAGTAAAATAGAGTTCGCACGGCTCACTTTTGGTGGATATTATCATGGTAGTTCTCTCCATGTGTTCAGCACGCCGAATGTACGCCTAAGGCGGGCTGTAGCATGTGCTACCGCGCCGCACATTGCCGCGAGCCGGGCGTTAAGCGCTGTGTAACCCGGCGTTTTCGGGGCGATGTCGGTCTTGGAAGATGTGTCTTCATTGGACTTGGGTGGCCCTAGAAGGCGAGGTGACTTCTTGTGCACTAGAGGCCAGGCGTCGTGACGATTATGCGTGAGGCAGTTAAGGTCAAAATGCATTCATGGCAACCTATCTCGCGATGCAAGAAGGCCGCGGCGTATGAAAATACGATAATGCAGATTAAAATAGCACATGGTCATGGTTTAGGGCACATGAACACTATCCAGCCTCCACATCTAGGGTGCTGCGCCCAGAACCAATCAGGTTAATCAGTGCATCGAATACATCTGACAGTTACGGATCCTCGAATTACTAGATGTGGTTGAGGGTGGAAGTAGGGAAATGGTGTTTGAAATGCTTCTTGAATCGACAGCATACAATAGGTGGATGTAAAATCCTCCTATGCGACGTTCCTTCCTACAGGTAGGAGTGGTCTGGCTCTATAGGACTGCAGGCCACGTCTCCCTCTGCTAGATTCGGAGCGGCGCAGAGCTTTGCCTTGAGGCAAGCGCGTTTCCATGTTTTCGTCCCAACGCTGGCTGCATTCGAGTCATGGTGGGAGAGGCGTGGGCGACTTTGCCTGCATCATAGTTGTGATATAGTTGCAATTATAGCACTCGCGTACGATGACGAGGAATGCGGCGACTGTAGCATTGCATAGTTTAGATGACGCGAAGCCGTCTAGCATTGATTAATGGTTCCGGAGATGAAGCCCCGGTCTGGATGATGATGAGGCTGACGAACGCTTCCGAATCCGTACATTGCCTAGAAGAGAGCTTGAGGCAGCTCCAGCCCCACGGCGGTTATTAGAGTTAAGGAAATATCTAGCGGCACGCTGAAGACTTGCAAGTAGGGAGCATTGTGAAGCACTCGGGTTCTTGATATGCAAAATACGAGGCTAGACTACGGCAGAGCTTGAGATTAGGAATGACTGCATACGGTAAATACCAAGGTCCGGATCTGTTACAAGACGCGAATACTCTGCATAAGGACTGCATTGCGACCCGAATTGGCAGAGGAACGCCTATCGGAACACTCCGTCCCAGCCCCGAGTTCGTAGTCGAAGTGCCGGAAAGGCTGTAGTATGGTTCAGGCACGGCTCTGTCCAATGAAGGCATCTCGCGATGGCAGAGCAAACAGATATGATGGCTGTGGCACGACGCCGTGCGAGCTGCGCGCCCGAGAGGCTGCTTGGCCCTGGTCCGCGCTACGAAGGGTGGAAGGGTGCTTGCATTCGTCGTCGTAAGATAAGGCGAGGGTCGCATGCACTTGTACGTACGGGTGCCCACCCGCCTCAACAACCGACAAATGCGATGGTTGGCAGCTTCGCAGCGATGAAGCCGGCCGTACACGAGGCTCTGGAAACATGAAACACAGCGAACGAGCAGTGTTGGGCCGGGGCGTACGGAGGAGCTGACGGCAGGGTGTTGGTGGTGGAGTGCATTGTGGTGGGGACTCGGCCTTGCGGGCTGCCTGCTACCTAAAATTGGCCTCGCCTCAGCCCCCCTTGGAATAGACACACTGTGGCCATGATGACATGGCACATCCTCGCGCCGATCCAGCAGCGAGTGCCCATATCCTGGCGGGGTCCGAAGAGAACCAACTGCACACCCTTGTAGTCGCCCTTGTTGCTCACGTACCATGACCATGCCATGGCAGACGGCTGCAGTTGGGGGCACAGCTCTACGTGGGCTTTGCGATGCCCGGCTGTGCGCGGCCTGTTCGTGCGAGCAATAAGTCAAAATGACTGCTGCACCCTCGCATCGTATTCTTTTCTCTGTTTTGCGACCGGAATTCCACGTCTCGTCCGCTATACGATGCCAAAGCAAATCTCACTTCAGCCCTGGTCATAGTTCCCTAGACCATTGGCGCCACACATCCCGGCCCTTCTGCATATCCCCAAAAAGTACAGTGCTATTTCGGAGCAGTGCACTGGTATACGATTGATAATAGCCCATCATGGCTTGTTCCGACTCAGCTCCCCTCGGATCCCCCTTCTCACAGTCGCTATCCAAACGAAAGACGTCGACCGACTCCCGTTCCATCTTCAGTCGGAGAAGTGTGCAGCGTCCCTCCCAGCCCAAGTCCGACTCTACCAAATCTTCCCAACGACCTTTGCATATAGCAGAACTGGCAGTCAAGCAAAATTCCCCGACTTCGCCACGAAACCCTGTGAAGAGCCCGAAGAAGAAAGGCATTTCTTTCAATAAGCGCAAACAGTCCGGAACCATCCTACGTGCCGTTCCTGCAAGTACATCGGTCGCAGCGGCTCCCCTCCCACAGGCAGCGCGAGCTATGTCGCGCTCCAATCGGACTGACTCATCAGAATTTGGTCGAACATCGCCATCATCAGATGGAAATGCATCGATTCGATTGCATTCACAAGTCGACCTCCCTCGCACAAATGGCCGGGCGCGCAGCAACAGTGCATCTGCACTTTCACCTATCAAAGCTGGACACGAGATGACATCTTTCTCTGGTGTGACCTCTCTACACGGCGTTATAGGAACATATAGGGATGGAAAGGTGCAGTGGGACCAGAGGGATGGTCGCTCATCAGATACAAGGAGCTTGAAGAGCACTTGGTCAAGATTCTCTGGCTCGTCAAAAAATCAGAGGCCTCGGATACAAGTTATAATTCCTAATGCTCACAACATGAAGCCTCTACCGACCACGCCTTTTTTTGAAAAACCTAATCACGGTCATGCTAGATCTGCCTCGGAAGACATCGAAATCATGTACAACGTGTCGCCGCCTTCCGGATCGAAACATAACATAATCCGCGATTCGATAGTATCTCCACTGAGTGCGCCACCCGTTCGTCCCACACAAATCTTCCATCCTATGGTCGTTCCTCAACCCTCTTTGCCTGAACTCGGGTCTCCGGAAATATCTATTGGTGCTTCTACTTCATCAGATGATTCGCGAGATGATGCATCCTCAACCTACAGCGAGCAGTCTTCAGTGACGAGTGCTGAGGAAGTAAGCACCCCACCACCGAGGCTACGACCTATGTTCCATGGTCGCACCGTGAGCGAGGCTTTCTCTATCACATCTCCAGTGAACGCAGGAATCTTCGACTCACCCCCACGTGAGGCGCCAAAGTCCGATGATTCTGAGACCGGACATTGCGCAGGGACTCCGCCTCCACGACCCCGCATATATGCGCACCATCCTCCCATTGAAGATGATGTTGAATTCCAACCGACATGTTCGCTTCGACCTCTTCGTCTCTCTTCAAATCCGTTGCAACGCCAACCATCTGTCAGCAAGTCGTTGGCCCGCACTAAGCGAAAGAGCTTAGCCTCGCATCCAACAATGGGGGCCACTAATCAAGCCATCGGCCGCTCCACATCAAGGACATTTCTAGGTGATAACCCTAGCCCGACACTGAGTGAAGCAGAAATGGATCTTGAGGCACACCTTACTTCCTTTACGGACGACAACCCTTTCAAGTGGGACGACATTGTTGCTCAGCCAGTAAGCCTCCCAAGTCCGGAAAGCCTACCACATACAGAGTCCACAACGCATACTTCGAGCCCGCAAAGCGACGACACACCGCTCAGCCCTCCCCCCATCGTGCCTAGGAGATCCAGTAAGCGTGAAACACATATGGAAAATGAGGCCTTCCGATTATCTCGCGTTCCATGTGATCATATCGCTTCCCAGATAATGAGACAGTCGATGAACAAAGGTCTGACGATCACAATTCCCGAATCAAAGCGAATGACAGCGACAGACGACTTTGTTTTATCCCCACTGCCAATTCCGCCAAAAGATTTCAAACGGAGTATCACCCCCGAAGTTGCTGAAAATGTTATTTTGCAAGTTCTGCAAAATTTGGACAGTCTGGACGACCTTTTCGCCTGCGCTATCGTCAATCGTGGCTTTTATCGCGTTTTCAAGCGCCACGAGTTAGATCTCATGAAATCTTCTTTACAAAAAATGTCACCTCCCGCCTGGGAGCATCGCGAGATCTGCTACCCCGGCCACGACCAGCTTGACGAGGAAGATCTGGACCGCCCACGACAGGAGTACACCCCAACGTCCTACATTCGCTATTATACACGTGATATGTACATTCTCGCTGCGGTGAAGTCATTGATCAAAGACAAGTGCCAATCATTCATGCGCCCAGAGATCGCAGAGGCTATGTCAAGCGAAGATCCGATTGAATCTGCTCGCGTGGATGATGCTCTTTGGCGTATTTGGACTTTCTGCAAGATTTTTGGATCTGAAAAAGGCCGCGAAGAGGACATTACGGCGCAGATGGACTGGTTGAAGGGCGGAGTCTTGGTTCATCAGCAGACGTGCACCTTTAGCGCCATGTTATGCGATGAGATGAACGAGACTTTGGCGAGCGCTCCAGAATGCTTCGCCAAGGGCAACGAGGGTGGTTTGACCGCCGAGCAGCTCTTCGATATGATGGAGCTGTGGAACTGTCTGGGTGTGCTTTTGCAACCAATCGAAGGCCGCACGATCCAGGCTAGGGAGTACGGTGTCTTTGATAACACCGACGTCCGAGGAGGCGACATTGACGGCGAGGAGATGATGCTCGATGAGTGGTACTACTATCTCCTCACACTCGGTCTCTCCACTGTCCTCGATCTTACTGGTCCATGCCGACAAGTTGACCCTTCGGTTTTCCTGATCGCCTCACAGAATGGCTGGCTCGACTGGAAGCCCCCAGTTTTCGGGGGCACTCGTCGAAATTTCCTCAAGGAGGCCGCATCCCGCGTTTACGAGGACAAAATTGCGGTTACCTACGCCGAGAACTCGACTAAGGAGGTCCAGCGAGCTCTATCCAAGCAACGAATCCAGCGCCATATTAGCGAGCTACGCAACCGCAAAAATAATGGCGAAAGACTTCCAGAGATTCGGATGAGCCAGGAACGCCCTATGAGTGAGTGGGAGGGTGTAATGGACAACTTGACACGCCCTCGCCCACCCCCATCAACGACCAACAACAACTTGGTGACACATATTCCGTCTCTGCGTGCTGTTGGCAGCAGATCACCATTAGCGAACGAGATCACCAATGCTATCCCAGAACTCCCATCGACCCGCACGCCACCACCCCCACGCTCAGACTCTCCTCCAAGGCGTATGGTGGCAGAGCCTCTTCTACCTTCACCACCGCCATCGACTGTCCCAAGCACCAGGGACAGATCTAGCATGATCTCCAGCATGATGTCTAGTATGCCAGCAATCGAAGAGCATCCTGCGTTCAGAAAGCAAGACAACATCCCGGAAATGCCGCGTCTGGAAGAACACCCCATATTCAGAAGGCAAGAAAACGCGCCAGAAATGCCGCGCCTAGAAGAACATCCCATGTTCAGAAGGCAAGACAACACGTCGGAAATGCCGCGCCTCGAAGAACATCCTATATTCGCGCAACACATGCGCAAGATGAGCGACGACTCACATAAAGCGCCCAGCGCGGCTGGAAGCACACCCTCGCTTGGAAGTCACGCAGTCTTTGAACAGCATCCGCTCCAACAGATAATGCATGCCCGTGAGAACAACGCAGCGGACAACAGCTCAGACCGAGCCGTCTACCGCATCGTCGAGATGGGCTTCACGCCCGAGCAAGCCCGGCAAGCTCTGCGCAAGACCGACCTCGGCGACGGTCTGCGAGTCGACCGCGCCGTTGAGCTATTGTTGCGCGAGGCGGAGCTGTACGATTGATTTCACTTCTTATTCTATGTAATTATTCATTCACTTGCAACGGCCTTTTTTTCTTCCTTTACACTACTCTAGCACGCTCGCTCATGATACCCAAACGTCTCTTTCAACGCGCAACTCTCATAGCTCGGCAGCATAAAGGAAGGAGTTTAGTTTTTGCATTCGCTTTTTTTGTTCATTATAGCTGCTCGGTGAGCAGGGAAAGATCGAGCATCGCATTGCGGAGTACCATCGTTTGGGGGTTTCTCCTTGCTGTCTTGTACTGGTGTATTTCAGAAGGAACCAAAAAACTGAGAAGGACTAGGATTATGGCACGGTAGAATTAGTCACAGTATACGCAAAAGAACAAATTACGCTCTAGTGACAGCACTCTGCATCTCGTCATGCTCCTACATACAACAGCCACTAAACTAACGCACCTTAACATCTTGCAACGTGGTCCCACCGTGCCAGACAGATGGATCATCGAGGTCGATCCCTTCCGCAACGGTAGCCTCTATGCGAAGACAGGCGTCCAACAGCTCGCAAGCGAATCCAGAATGTTGGTAGTGGTATCCAGGGCTGTTTAAGGCGTCCCAGGCGGCCGATCCGTTTCACATTCCCAAATCTTTCTTCTTGCTGTCCAGGATTGTTGTGTCTGCGTGATGTCATCTATCGTGAGATGGGATGCCACCTGATGCTCGGGAGGAAGGCCTTCCAGTGCCATGTTCCACCGGCGAGTCATGGTCGGAAATTTTTTTGCCTTGCGCACGGAACGGTTATTTTCGATCCCGCTTATGACTAGATCGAAGCCGTTTAATCCATAATCCTTCATGGTACAGCCTCGTTCGTCTGATGGTCTCTTCACACGGTTAATAGCGTCTCTGCCGAGTGGCTCCCGGCGCTTGCGTAAGAGGCCCGACTTGCTGATGCCATCAGCGTTTTCGTGCGGGAAGCCGCGGCGGACGAGGCCGAATCGTGCGATTATCATTATGTATGTTCAAGCATTGCTCTGTCATAGCACCATGGCAAGCGCGCGGTCCGAGCATAGCCACCAAGACGATAGGGGCGTTGTGCACGGTGACGCAGGGAACAGCTGATTTGGCGAAATTTGATCGTAACATTTTCGACGTTTGATTTCCAATAATGAGACTGCGGTTGTGGCGCTTTGTTTTCTTTCATCTTTTGCCGAGGGGAGTTAGTCGGAACGTGGGCAGGTTGCGACAGGGTAGTGGTTTGTAGACGTTTCCAGCTCTGAAGAAGCTCAAATTGGTAGGGAAGGGATTCGCAGATGAAGATGTCCACGCAGTCTCGTCAACATCTAGAATCCTCCAAGGATATTCACCGTACGGTTTCGTTTGGTTTGACGCCCTACTTAGTCCTCATGAACGTATCCCATGCCTTTCCTCCACCAAGCCCAGACACCCAGCTCTTGCATCCGAGCCCCAAATACTTTAACGCTGTCAACTTCTTCTAGCTTGCCGTAATCGACGCTTTCTTCTCTCCCTTTAACTATTTCATCCATCTGCTTCTCGGTGGCTTTCTTGACCAATTGGAAGTCTTTGTAGCGTAGTCGTTGCACTGTAGATACCCAGTCTTTCACACCGGCTTCAGTGCCCTGACAGTACATGATCCCCGGGCAGCCGCCGTAGCGAAGGAGTGCGTAGACATCGTAATTAGATGCTGCGGCTCGGAGTTTGGCGACTTTCTTGCGGGAGGTGATGTGGTGGGTTCGTATCAGAGCGGTCCAGATGGAAGGCATGCCATTAGTGATAGACTTGGGTATGCGATTGGCAGAATGTGGTTCTGGAAAGTTGCGATTCGAATAGATGAGACGCGCCGTCGCTACTAACGATCTCCTATCGAAAACTTAAGAAAGCTAGTCCACAGTGGTACTCATGCACGCTTCTAGGCCTCCTATTTGTATAATGAGCAAATGGTCCCTGATGTCAACAAGTGAGTAGTCTTAGTCCAATGTGTAGTATCGACGGGGTCCTATCAATGATGCTATGACGAAACGCCTAGACACGTGATGCGGCTACTAGCGCATTATCGGATTTTCAAAGATGGCAGACCTCACTCGATCTTCTCGGCAAGCTCGACGACGACCGTATGGATCGGCAGCATATTTTCGAATTTGCGTATGCGAAGTTATGAAGCCAATTCCGCTTCGTAATATCGCTGCCCCTTCGCCTTCGGTACTGAACTTCTTACGCGCGCAGGTTCAGGATGCATTCCAATCGACGACCGTGCAGCGTGGCGCCTTGAGGAATCAGAAGCGCGGATATGCGGGGATGAGTAGGATAGGAGGGTGCTTGGATGTACAAACAAGAGGAGGATGCATGAGGGAAGCTGGAGATGTTGCATTGGGGGATGCAAGGAGCTTTGCGCCGCTGAAGAGCTTTCGTGCAAACTCTCGAACAACGCGCGCTGGGCTGTCATCATGCCATCCTTTACTTGCGACCACCTCCTTCTGCTCCGTTACTCGACCTAACAGATGCCATCGCGCCTTTTCAACGACAACGCTGGACAAAGCATGGCAACTCTTTGGATACGGAAAGCGAGGGCAACCGGCTCGGGTACAAGGTGGTGGCCAGCCTCTTAAAGACCTCATGGGAGACTCTACTCCTGGATTTGATGTCCTAGGACGTATGGCGCGACCTGCGAACGAACTGAAGATGAGATGCACAGAGTTGGACCAGGATGGGAATGTTACCATGACCAGCGGGGAATTCAAGAAAAGCGAACTGATTGCAAAGGTGCGTTCAAATGAGAAAGCCAATAGCACATTGCTAATACCTCCTAGTACGGCCTTCTGCCTCGCGATCTTCGCAAGATCGACTCGTCCCTGCTACCCAACATTCTCGTCCGACCGACCGCTATCCTCATAAACCTCCTGCATATTCGAGCGCTCATCAAGCACAACCGCGTTCTAGTGTTTGATGCATACGGCACCTCCGACTCCAAGTCACAGTCTGTCTTCATGTACGACCTCGACCTAAAGCTGCGGCAGAAGGAATCATCAGCAATCGGCACCCTTCCCTACGAATTCCGCGCCCTAGAAGCAGTTCTTATAAGCGTCACATTGAGTCTGGAAAAAGAATTCGAAACTGTCAGCGATCCCGTTGTCAGAGTATTAATGCAACTCGAAGAAGATATCGACAGAGACAAACTCCGCTACCTCCTCGTCTACTCCAAGAAACTCGGTACATTTGAGCAAAAAGCCCGTCTAGTCCGCGATGCGCTCTCCGAACTCCTCGAAGCCGACGACGATCTCGCTGCAATGTATCTCTCCGAAAAAGCAGAAGGCACTGTCCGCGAAGACGAAGAACATACCGAAGTAGAAATGCTTCTGGAATCGTATCACAAAGTTGCCGACGAAATCGTCCAAGCAGCCGAGAACTTGGTCTCTAGCATCCGCAACACAGAAGAGATGTATGCTTCCCCTCCCTGTTTCTCTCCCCCTTTTTCGTACCTATCCACACATACTAACTTGAGGCACAGCGTAAAAGCAATCCTCGACGCAAACCGCAACTCCCTCATGCTCCTCGACCTTAAATTCTCCATCCTCACCCTCTCCATCGCAGCGGGAACCTTCGTCGCAGCCCTCTACGGCATGAACCTGAAGAATTTCATTGAAGAAACTGACCTCGGCTTCGGCGCCGTGTCCGCCTGGTGCACCGTCTTCGGCTTCGCGGTGCTCGTCTGGGGCCTCACGAAACTGCGGAAGGTGCAGCGGGTGAGTATGTGGGGGCATGGCGGGAGCGTGAGGAGTACGACAAAGGGGTGGGGATTGGGTGCTTGGGGTGGACGGTCAAGGCTTGAGAGTGGAGATGGATTGGGTGTGCCGAGGCTGAGGGCGGGTGAGTCGCTTGGGGACCTGATTCATAGGGAGAGGGCAATGGCGCGGAGGATGGCGCAGGCCGAGGCCAGGAAATCGGCTAGGGGGGAGACTCGAGCTGTTGAACCGACGAGGTGAAGCTCCTAGTTGCCTTGCCAAGACTAGAGTTGCGTGTTGATTTTCCTGTTCGATTGTCTGTTTAGATGGTTTAGCTCTCTGCTCAGATATCCCCTCTCCTTGATCTTCTGTATTAGCATAGACGAAAGCCCGCGTCCTAGATGGGGGGATAGACATGGTGGTTCTGCATAGCGTTGGCGTTTCAAATGGTTTAGATGTTTGATTCTTTCGGAGGCGGGGGTCTCGACGGTTCTTGTACGAAGTCAGGAGAGAGCTGTACACATACCATCAATCCTTATACTATACCTCGTACATATACACTACGAATCACATCACGACTCACTCGATTTCATCATCGTCACCATCACCGTCAGAAGAAGAAGAGGAGAAAGAGGAAGAAGAAGGGGAAGGGGAGCAAGCCAAAGTATCAAACAACCCCATCCTCATCCGCGAGACATTTTCTTTCAATCAAGTTGCAATCTGGAATTCTGATAAAAAAAACTAAGAGCGCCCGTTCATTTTGGACTGATTTAAGTTTACAGTCGTACACGCATTGGCCCCCGGACTCTCGTTGTGCCAGAGTTAAGGGAGAGGATATTTACACGGAGAGAGAATGGCAAAAAAGGAAAAAGGAAAAGAAAAACAAGACGGAAACCGAAAAGTCTAATTCGTGGTTCGCACCTACTCCTGTAACCTAGCCACAAGAAAAGAACAAAAAAAAGGGGGGGGGGGGGACAACAGGAATACTAGTCCGCTTTTTCGACTACAAAGGGCAAGCTATGCTCGATGGGTACCATACGCACACGCACATACACACATACACACACACTTTGACTGCCTTATGAAACCGCTATGCGAAACCCCTTATTTAGTACGGAATGCCATCGTACTCGCCGTATCCGAGCGCCAGGTTCATATTCTGCAGGCACTGCGTTGCTGCGCCCTTGAGCAGGTTGTCGATTGTGGCGTTGACGACGACACGCTTTCCGGAGCTATGGACGGCGAAGCCGCCGATTTCGACGCCGTGCTTGCCAGAGATGTTCTTGACGAGTGGGGATTCGCCAATGACTTTGACGAGCTTCTCGCCTGCGTAGCGGTCCTGGTAGATGTTGCGGATGTCTCGGGAGGTCATGGTGCGGTTGAGCGGGATGGAGATGGTGTGCTAGACTGCGTTAGTTTCATGTGTCTATGCCGAGACGAAAGAGTGACTTACGTGGATACCCTGGAACCAAACGGCGACGTGGGGAATGAATGCAATGTCAGTGCCCAACTGGGCAGAGATTTCTTTCTCGTGGATGTGATCGACTAAGCTATAAGGGATGAGGTTGTTCTCGAGATTTTTCACGTCGTTCTTGGGACTGGGCTTCGTTCCAGCGCCAGAGTAACCTGAGACACCAAAGACGGTGGGCTGTCCACCAATGAAGTCCAGAAGGGGCGCGATGCCGAGCTGGGCAGCAGTAGCATAGCAACCTGGGTTCGCTATCCGTGTCGCATCAGCAATCTTTCGGCGGTCGACAAGCTCGGGAAGACCATAGGTCCATGATGAGTCGAAGCGGTAGTCGGCACTGAGATCTACAATGACAGCTTCTGGCTTTCCGGCGTCATTGATTGCGTCAACGTAGGGCTTGCAGACACCATTGGGAAGAGCCATGACCCAGCAGTCTACCTCGCCCTTTTCTGCCATCTTCTTAACGTCTTCAGGGCTCAGGTTCTCATATGTAATGCTACGCTTGGTGTAACCTTCGAGCTTCTTTCCAGCAAGCTCGCGAGACGACACATGTCGAAGGTCCATGTTGGGATGTCGGTTCAAAAGGTCAATAAGTGCTTGTCCAGTGTAGCCGCGAGCACCAATGAGGGCAATCTTGGAGGGCCAGTCTTTGCTCTTGAACTTGAGGCCGTATGGGGGGTTCGGGTTTGTGGTCTCGATAGATCGCGATGCGGTCGTGGCAAAGCCCCGAGAAGCCTGAGCCATCCGGTTTGACCTCAGAGTTGGCCTGGACGTTTGACCCAGAGTTCGGCTTGTAGACATGGTGGAATAAGCACGGACTTGCTGTGCTTGTCCATGCTTGAGGCTGGCGGCATAGTCTGCGGCCCTCCGTAGCTGCGACTCGAGGTTGTGGTTTCCAAACATAGCTCGCCCGTGCTGGGAGAATTCGCTCATCAACGAAACAACCTCAGATGGGTTGGCTGATCCCCAGAAACAGAAAATCTCCTTGTCCCGGCGGAGGGTGCCGTCTGCTTTCTCCTTGAACCACCCAAGGTTCTCGTCTTGTGATTCCACAGTCCAGTACACCTTGGGATACTTCTTCTTCATGCGTTCGAAGATGTTGTCGGCCACGTTGGTAAGGAACGCGTCCTTAGTGGTGGTAAATGTGGAAAGCTGAGCAAACTCAGAGTCACCCGATGGCGGGTAGACGATGGCAACGGCACCCATCGAGTCGTCAAAGAATGCCTCGAATGGCTGGGTCTTGAGGTTGTTGAGGTAGCGGTCAATGACGTCCCCTGAATCCAAGCTTTCGCGATCCCGGAGGAGCGCTTCTCGGAGGGTAGACACGTCTTCAAAATCCTCGAACTTTGTAATAGTCTTGATGCTTTCGCCTTTTCGGATCAACGTGCCACCTCCCGTGTGGGTGAAAAGTTCCTTCTCTAGGTATTGAGGGTGGATGATAGCTACGCTGGACGTCTTGGGCAGGTCATCCAAAAGCTTCTTGACTTCCACAATCTTAAGCTTGGTGCCATACTTGACCCACGATTGCTGCATAAGAGTGCCGTATTCCTCGTCTAGGTTGATGGTGGAAATAAGCTTGCCAGTGTCTCCGTTGAACAAGCCTCCCTTTTCTGACAGATATACAATCTTGAGCGGCTCTAAGACCCTCGCCAAAGCTCCTGCCACAACGTCGGCGTTGACGTTCAGAATCTGGCCATCCTCAGTCTCCGCCATGGAGCACAGAATCGGCAATTCCTTGGCCTTTAGTGCATCCACGATGGGTCTGGAGTTGACCTGAGTGATATCCCCAACATACTTCCACTTCTCCTTGTCTAGATAGTCTGCCTGGAGGACGCCGGCTGTGATGGGCCGGGCGGGAATGCCCCAATCCTGCCTCAGCTTCAACACCAAGTCCATGTTGGCCTCGAGGAAGAGTTTGCGTGCAATTCCAAGTGTCTTCTTGTCCGTGACCCGTATCCCATCAATGAACTCAGGCTCCACGCCCGCATCCAGAAGAAGCTTATTCATCTGTGGGCCTGCGCCATGCACGATGATGGGATACAGGCCCATGGCGTAGAGATGCTGCAGAGCCAGACATAGTGTATCTATGTGGTCTGTGAGAATTGCACCTCCCACCTTGACGACGGCGAACTGCTGCGAGGACACGGAGCGGAACTGGGCCAGATACTGGTCGATTTCCCTCCGCGAGCTCACGCTTCCGAGCAAGCTCAGGAAGGCGGCCCGCATCGAGGTAGCATCCTGACTATCGGCCGAGGAGGTGTACAAGCGGGACGAGGTCGCAGCGAGGGCGCGGGGCAGGTTTCGTGAAGCTCCAGACAACGGTGTGACTCGGCGGGACGAGCGTGCTATGGATCGAGCACCGGCACGCACGACGCCCTGCATGGTGAACTTGGCTGTGAGAGCTCTTCAGCACTCTCTGGACGCGCAGCGGGGGTCGGGACGAGGAATTGGTGCTGGAGGATGGGAGTTCAATGAGCGATTAAGCTGGCAAAGCAGCTCTTGGTTCAAAAAATTCGCTTCTGCGAGGGCCGATAACGCAGGCCCTCTCAGATTCCACCCTCCCCGCAAGTGGCGCGACAACTTTGTACATTAGCCTGGGGTACCTCCGCCCATGATTGGCCAGCCGTGCTGTACAGAAATTTCATGACCTTGGAATGATGCAGCGGTCAGTCAAATGCTGCGCTTTTTCCAGGCGCATGATGAACCGCAGTTGTGCACTGCGCTGGGGTGGCCGCTAATACCGTCAAGAGGGTGGACTGCCAATTGTCTAGAAGCCGTGTATGCATCTTCATCTATCGACCCTGGCTCCATGCCTGAGAGAGTCCCGCCGGCTCTCCGTATACGAACTCCTACGTCACGACGGTATTGCTGATCATCGCTAGGCCATCGCATTCAGGCACAGGTACCCACGGCTAACGAGACGTCGTTGTCACTAGAGCATCTGAAGGTGGGCTAGGCCGGGTAGATTAGGTGGCACGTTGGTTGCAATGACAGCCGCTCGATATAAAATAAATCCGCATTATAACTCCATTTGCGCTCTATCGGCCATGCGCAGAGCTCAGTCTCCGGCACTGGAGAACAAGCGCTGCCTGGAACAAACAAGGACCGAGATTGTGTCCCACAGCCACAGCCCGAGCGTTTGAATGCAGAGAAAGACAAGAAATGAACCCGTTCCGTCGCTCCCATTCGCCAGAGACGTAAACCTACAGGACCAGTGTCGAGACCAGTGTAACTCACAGCAACCTCGCCATGTCGCCTTCTCGCTATGCAGCCCCTCCTCTCCGTGCTCAATTAGATAGTTTGGGTATGTGTATAGGTATCACGTGTTATCAAAGGGTCAGGTCATTTATTTTTTCGTAGCAACGACTGGATTGGTTAGCCAAAGGCAACGTAGATGTGACTAGAGACAGCTTACCGGCAGGGACGATGATGACGATGAGTAGGATGATGATGCCGACAATCAGGCACATGCGCATCTTCATGTCCTTCCACCACATCTGCTTGCGCACGCGGTTTGCGCCCCTTCGGAAGCCCTGGGCGGAGACGGCGAGGTTGTCGGTCTTGTCCTGCAGAGAGTCTAGGCGTTCTCCTCGCTCTGAGACCTTGTTGATGTTGTCCCGCATGATACCGACGGTGCTGTCGATTTCCTACATGATGGAGTCAGCAAATGGCACGCAACAGACAAAATGAGCGAGTTTGACTCCATTTCCGGCGCACGGCAATAGCAGCAGCAGCAGAGGCGTCGTTTCCGGCCAGCGCATGGAGCGAGGCGGCCAGCTGTGGTAGCTGGTGAAGCCAGATGCTTGGTGCAACTCCAGGCCGAGCTCTACGTAGCTGCGGAGGTCCGCAACGTCGCCGGAAAGCGCGGGCAGGGTGCGGATGGAGTCAAAAAGGGACAGCGACGTACTGCTTGGAGGGCGGCAGTGCGTTGGTTGCCATTCTGGCCCTGGGCGCCGCCCTGGGGAGGGTTGCCGCCGGAGGGGATGTACGGGTCGTAGGGCTGCTCGCGGTCGGCCATGGCTGGAAGAGGTGGTGTCGGGGAGATAATAGGGGTGCGCGACGGATGCAGCAGTCGAGGGCGTGGGGTTGATGGCGGTGGTGATGGACGTGGGCTGTTTTGGAGGATGGGGATGTTTGGTGTAGAAGGCAGCGTTGGGGCGAGGCGGAAGCCAAAGAAGTGGTTGGCGAGCTTGTAACGGCGCAGGTTAGAGGGCGGTTTGAGGTGAGGCTGATGTTGCCGTGGAACCTCGCACAGCTGTCAAGACGGCCCCGGGCAGCGGCCAGGAACGCGGTGCGGCTAGGCTAGGCGACGACGTGAATTTTTCCAGGCGGTTTGCGTCCTCAGAAATGCCGGCTGCTCGTTCTTGTACTGTCCTTCCCGCACTCGCCGTGCTGCTGCTGCTTGCTTGCTGCCAGCGCTCGTCCGCCCGGGCTCGCCACTGCGCCACACATGCCGCCTGTCACGTGCCCTCCGCCTCCCGGATTACGACTCTCGCCGTCAGCTCGCCGTGCGCGCGAGCTGGGTCCGGCATGGCGTGGCAACAAAGGGATCGCTGGGATTACGCACCGCGCTGCTAATTTCGTTCGTCCAGCGACAGCCTCTTCGAGCGCCCGCAGCGGCCAGCAGTGAAGCGCGGGCTGAGACGCTCAACGCAGCACCCTCGTCCCCCGGCCGCCCACTGCAAATCGAACGGCTGGCATAATCACCAGTACGGTATCAATCACAGGCAATAGAGTCTAGCGTCTGCTCGAAATAGCATTCGAGACGGCCCTTTGCCAATCTTTTGGCCTCGCCTGCACGTTCCGTACGGCCTTCGTAGTGTCGTCTCGTGCTGGTGTCCATCCCTTGGCGCTACCCGTCAACACCGCCCACTCTCCTGAACGTGGGCCCTCGTCGACCTACTACTCCGCTCTTCCTCCACACTACGCCCTTACTGCAAACGCTCCTTTCGCTCCTCTCGCAAGCTCGTCTTGTGCTAATCGCCTTGCGTGCACCCTCGACTTCGTCCGATCGCTCCGTACCCATCGCGACCTTGCTTCTCACCCTGTCGCTCGTTTCAGGTTGCACGTCCAGCACGTCAACCCGGCCTTGGACATCCCCTCTGTCCTCCACCACGCACACTCGCTCCAATCCGACTTTCGCTGTCGCATCCGCCATCGGTCCCTTGTGCCTCGCCATCTAGCGCCGAGCGATCCGTCGACTCCAAGCCCGGCGCTTGAATGTTAAGAGCATCGAGATAGAAGCAACGATTCAACCCTGGCTGTCACTCCACACCTCACGCAATGAAGCTGTCTCTCTCGGCCCTCGGGGCTCTTGCCCTGTTGGTGTCAAGCACTGGAGCAATCGATCTAGACATAAACTCGGATGGTAAGACGACGGTTCGGCGGGCATCAACATCTACTGACACAGGCAGATTCAATCAAGAAGGCGGCGGGTGTTGCTGCGGCGGGCATGCGGAAATACTACACTGGTGATAATCCTGGAGATGTGCCTGGTAACCTTCCGGACCCGTACTACTGGTGGGAAGCCGGAGCCATGTTCGGCGGCCTCATCGACTACTGGTACTACACGGGCGACGACCAGTATAACAAAATCGTAAAGCAGGCTTTGCAGCACCAAATCGGCGACTACAATGCCTTCATGCCGCAGAATCAGTCCAAGACGCTAGGTAACGATGACCAGGCCTTTTGGGGCATGGCTGCTCTGTCTGCCGCCGAGAACAAGCTGGAAGATCTTGACGAGAGTGAGGGGCCTTCATGGCTTGCACTCGCCCAGGCCGTTTTCAATACCCAGGCCCACCGCTGGAACACGGAAGCCTGCGGCGGTGGTCTGAAGTGGCAGATCTACACCTTCAACAACGGATATAATTACAGGAACACCATCTCCAACGGATGCTTCTTCAACATGGCTTCGCGTCTGTACAAGTACACTAAGAACGAGACCTACCACACTTGGGCTAAGAAGGCGTGGGACTGGGAGATGGCCATCGGGCTTATGACCGAGGACTACCATTACTATGATGGTGCCGACGATACGAAGAACTGCACCGATCTCAATGAGCATAAGATTCAGTGGACATATAATGCTGGTGTGCACATGGCGGGTGCTGCTGCCCTTTGGAATGCTGTAAGTGCTCCCAGCCTAAATAGAAGCATTGCCTTGACTAAATGACAATAGACTGGAGATGACGAGTGGAAGACCAAGTTGCAGGGTATCATCAAAGGGACCGATGTCTTCTTCAAGAACGATATCATGTACGAGGTTGCTTGCGAAACGAACGGCAAATGCAACACCGATCAACGATCCTTCAAGGCCTATCTCTCCCGCTGGATGGGATACTCCATATTGGTTGCTCCCTGGACCAAAGATCTCCTGTGGACCAGAATGCAAACCTCGGCTCAGGCTGCTGCTAAACAGTGCAATGCTGGTGACGACCAGCAACAATGCGGTCTGAAATGGACCAACAACGGAGCCAATGACGGCAGCTTTGGCGTGGGCGAGCAGATGGCTGCCATGGAAATCATGCAGAACCTCCTTCTTAAGCAAGTACCAGGTCCCGTCACCGAGAAGACCGGTGGTACCTCCAAGAGTGATCCCACTTTGGGTAATGAGCAGTCGGAGAACACGCCCGTCGTCTTCAACGCGATCACGACTGGTGACAAGGCTGGAGCTGGTTTCCTTACTACTCTTGTGCTAGTCGGCATTGTTGCCGGCGCTTGGTGGTTAATCTCGTAATGTTGTTGGTGTAATTACTGCTGGGCTGCTCATCTCTGTTTTCTTAGTCTGCCTTTGGGATCGCCCCCGGATCATGGGCCGCTGAACGGAAAGTCGTTCGATCTAAGCCATTTCCTTTGCAGAAGAAAAGGCTTCCTTTTCTCAGTGACATAGTTGGAGTTTATATGTTATGATTCGTATCTATTGGGCAAGCTGGTATGCAAATAAAATAAATAAATCAATATTCGACAGTGGAAAGTTTGCGATCTTCCTGAGCGATTTACCTCTTAAGGCCAACGCGATGCAGAGCCTCATTCGATTCAACCATTCACCTAGAAGTTCCAAAGTGCAGACGCGGTCGAGGCCATGGTGGGGTCGAGTACATGGACGTTAGGACCTGGCGTATCATTTGATCAATAATCACACAGCACAAGTTCAAGGATGTCTTTGGTGGAGGGAAGACGATGCAGGCAATACCCGAGCGCGTGGTTGGCCGGGATTCTAGGTGCGTATTCTTTCGTCATAGGTCAGCCCGCATATAAATTTTGAAAACAACGCATATCAGATGAGTGAGGCCCAATAGACATGTCAAAGTGAGCAATGCAGACACGAAGACTGCATGTTGCGGTAGTCTGCGTGGAGGAGAGAGCGGAGGCGAGGTGCCGGAAGCGACGCGCCAAGGCCGTGAGCGGCGGTGGTGGGGAATTTTTTTCTCTAATCGCTGCGATAGACCAAAACCCACAACCATGCGCTGCAAACCCGTCACCTCCCGGGACGCCATCCCCAGCCCAAGGACGACCCCAATTGACCTCTTTAATACTAGCACGAGCCATGGACATCGCGCTGTCCTCGTAACCGCCTCCGGCCACGCGACTTCTCCTTCACCCCACCTTTGCACTTGCTACCCGTCCACGCTGTGCCGCTCCACAGCGGGGAACACAAAGGTTCGTCTGTTTTTGCTGTACTTTGTCACTCTCGCCCTTTCATGATGATCCCGTCGTATTTTTAAAGATGTTAGACTTGCGACCTCTATGGCATGAGCTTCAAAAGACTTTCTGACTTGCCTTCGTACTATGCATCCGTGCCTTCTTGATCCGTCTACCAACAAGAGCTAACACGCTTTCTATAGACTTGATACCTAATACTTTTCTTTCACCTCATCTCCCTGCATCATGTGTGGCATCATTGCCGTAATTCACGCGGACCCGTAAGATATCCCCGTCGTTCATGCGAGAAGTATACTAAGAGAAGAAGGAAATCACAATCGGCTGCGGTAGAAATCCACGATGCTTTATACCTGCTACAACACCGTGGCCAAGATGCGGCCGGTATTGTGAGCTGCGGCGCTGGTGGACGCTTCCACCAGTGCAAGGGCAATGGAATGGCCTCCAAGGTCTTCCAGGACGGCGCCCGTGTGTCGGATCTCCCTGGCTTCATGGGCTTGGGCCATCTCCGATACCCCACGGCTGGCAGCAGTGCGAACTCAGAGGCTCAGCCATTCTACGTCAACAGCCCGTACGGTATCTGCATGACACATAACGGCAATCTCATCAACGCGCCGGAGTTGCGACAGTTCCTCGACCACGATGCGCACAGGCATATCAACACGGAGAGTGATAGCGAGATGATGCTGAACATATTCGCCAATGAGCTGAATGAGACTGGTAAGGCGCGTATCAACGCCAATGACTGTTTTGCGGCACTGGAACGCATGTACAAGCAGTGCGTTGGTGGCTGGGCGTGCACTGCTATGCTTGCAGGTACTTGACCCTTGACCCCGATACACAACCACCCAGACTGATTTTTGCTCTCTATAGGCTTTGGACTTATCGGCTTCCGCGATCCCTACGGTATCCGCCCGATCGTCTTGGGTTCCAGACCGTCTGAAAGCGGACAAGGAACCGACTACATGATAGCTTCTGAAAGTGTAGCTCTCGTGCAGTGCGGCTACAAGACATTCCAGGATATTGTTCCCGGCCAGGCAGTGATTATCGAGAAGGGCAAAGACCCTGTTTTCAAACAAGTCCACCCGATGATCAAGTACACTCCCGACATCTTCGAATATGTCTACTTCGCGCGTCCAGACACCATCATCGACGGGATCGATGTGGACGAGAGCCGTCGTAACATGGGCTTCAAGCTCGCCGAAACTATCAAGCAACAATTAGGCCCAGAGAAGATGGCCGAGGTTGACGTTGTCATGCCCATCCCAGAGACCAGCATCACCTCCGCGATTTGTGTTGCTGAAGCTCTCGGGAAGCCTTATGTTCAGGGATTTGTCAAGAACCGCTACATTTTCCGAACCTTCATCATGCCCTCTCAGAAGCTCCGACAAAAAGGCGTCCGGGCGAAGTTGAACCCCATGCGCAAGAAGTTTGAGGGCAAGAATGTACTCCTGGTCGATGACTCCATCGTACGAGGTACCACCTCTCGCGAGATCGTCCTCATGGCACGAGAGGCTGGCGCAAAGAAGGTCTACTTTACCTCGTGCGCTCCACCGATCACCAACGCCCACATCTATGGTATCGATCTGGCGTCATCTTCAGAACTTGTTGCCTATCACCGAGACTCGGCCGCGATTGCGAAACATATTGGCGCCGACGACGTTATCTATCAAAATCTCCCAGACCTTATCAATGCGTGTGCGTCTTTGTCGCCCCGCGATCCAGCTACCCAGGAATTCGAGGTTGGAGTATTTTGTGGAAAATACGTCACACCGGTCGACGATGGTTATTTCGAGCATCTCGAGAAGATCCGAGGAGAGAGCAAAAAGATGAAGGTCATGGAGAAGGCCAGAGAGGCAGTCGTGCATGGCGTTGCAGACCAAGCCCAGGTACGCATGGCTGCTAAAGGAGTAGTAAGTCCTTCAGCAAAATTATCCTTGAAGACGGGATGCTGACTTTTTTCCAGGAGGTCGATCAGCATGGTAATGTCATTCCAGTTGAGAACGAGAGTCCCAATTGGGGACCCTTGAATGGAGCTAGCCTCTCTAATGGGGCTTCAGGACCCAGTGAGACTGACTCGCGTGATGATGCAGAGCCGAGGAGACCAAGTCTTGAAGATGTTCGCGTTCGTGTCAGCCAGGACATCAGCCTGCACAACCTGAACGACCATTTTTGAGTAGCTCTGCCCTCTTCACGATTACGAATTCGACACTTTCTACGATGATTTGCGAGGGTCTGCTTTCCTCCTGATTACAATCATCACAAGAAAGTGATTATAGGCGTCTTAATGGATGGGTGGCTATCTGCTTCCAAGACCAAAAAGATGCGGAGAAGAAAATGTAGAGCAGAAGAAATGACAGTCAATTGCTGCTGACTTCGTTCTATACTCTCGCAACGTACGTACGGTTGCTCCTTTGGCGTTGGGCAATGGAATGGGAAAAGACACTTTGGTCGGCAAAGTCCATAGATGATGACTACTCAGATAGCGGTAGCCATGAATCTGTGAGATTGATATTTTTCACAAACGTCGGCCCAGCCATGATGCTCCTTTCCCCTTTGCTCGTGTCCCACCCGATAACACAACGACTGCAAGTCTCCAGTCCCAAGCTAGCCTTTTTCAAGCTTTCCTCTCACCCCGAAAAAAAATACCATTATAGTCAAGGGGGTGGGGGAGCATAATTACGAACATTTACACCAACCAACAAAACTCCAAAGAGTTCCCCCTCTTATCTAACAAGCCAATTTCCGCCGGGCGCTCGCCTACCGACTGACTAACTCATCAAAAGCCTACACACACTACCCACGTTCAACCCCCTCAGATCCGCATAATGCTGGCCCACGCCCAAAAACACGACGGGGATGCCCGTCGCATGCACCATGCTGACCAAGGTGCCGACCATGTCGCCGACGGTGTCGCACTTTGAGATGACGAAGCCGTCGAGGCCGCGGCCGGGGCCAAACGAAGCGTTGAAGTTGCGGGCCTGGGCGACGCTGTCGGAGCCGACGAGGGCCTCGCCGACCATGAGGATCTTGTCTGGCTTGGCGAGCTTGCCGAACTTCTCGAGCGACGACATGAGGCGCTGGTCGTTGTGTCTGCGGCCGGCCGTGTCGATGAGGACGACGTTGAAGTCGTTCTTGGCGGCGTGGGCGACTGCGTCTGCGGCGATGTTGGCGGCGTCTTTGCCGTAGCCCTTTTCGAAGAGGTCGACTTCGCCGCCCTCACGCTTGGAGAGTTCCTTGAGGTTGCGCACGTGCACGCGGAGCTGTTCGACGGCGCCGGAGCGGAAGGTGTCGGCGGCGGCGATGAGCACGCGGTGGTGGTTTTGGAGCAGGAAGAAGGCTATTTTGGAGAGGTTGGTGGATTTTCCAACCCCGTTTACGCCGACGATAGAGAGGACGTAGGGCCGGCCCGAGGCGTTTACGGTTTGGATCTCGCGGAGGAGGTCGAGCGAGGATGTTGGTGTTAGTATCTTTGTGAGGGCTTTTTCCATGGAGGTGCGGATTGTGGATTCGATGGCTGTTATGGGGGTTAGTTTTTGGGTGAGGAGGGAAAAGGAGGGGACGAACTGGTGAAGGAGTTTGTTTTGAGACCGATGAGGTCTCGTTCTACGCTCTCGCATAATCGGACTGCGGCTTCTCGGGCTACGTTCTTCTTGAGGAGATGGTTTTCCATGCCCTTTAGCGACTTTGCGATATCTTCCTTTGTGAGCGTCTTTCCACCGACGACATTTCTGAACAGTCCTCCTATGGCGCCCAGACTTGATCCCACGATGCCGCTTGATGGTGCCGAACTCTCCTTTTTTGCATTCTGCTCCGCTATTATGGCATCCATTTCTTCGTCGAGGTCTTTGAGCACGAACTGTCCCTTGCCCGTCTTGCGACCCCAGGTCTCGGGCTTGATTTCTTCTAATGCTTCACTTTCTGAAGCCTCGTTCCTGAGATCTGACTGTGAGTAGTCTAGGACTACAGAGGAATCCTCCTCCTCTGCGCCGAGGTCACCCCATACTCTGTTCTTCTTCGCCGAGCTCTTGCCTTTGCGCTTTACCGAAGCCTCGTCCCCTGAAGATACGGGGGCGGAACTTGCAGCAGCAGCCTTCTTCTTATCTCTTCGCGACAGTTTCGCTCCTGGTCGTGCCTTCCCTGTTACTAAATGACTCTGTGCGGGGGTAGTCGGGCGAGACGTATCCGGAGTAGGAACCGGTGTCGAGTCCGCAGAGGTATCGTATAGCGGTCGTTGTGGTTTCTGTAGCGCAGGTATTATCGGCGCTGTTTCGTCCGCGCTCTCATTATCCGTGCTCGAAGGGGGCGTAAGCTTCACATTCGGCGTTGAAGAAGCATCGCTTTGTCCCTCCAGTTCCTGAACCTGGCGCTCAAAGTACGGCCCGAACTTGTCGCACTTTACTACGCTTGTGTATTCTTTCTTCAATTGCTCGCCGTAGAGACCGAGGAAGAGGGAGCGCACGTTGTCGAGGAGTTTGTCTATCCACGTCAAGTGTACGAGGGATTGGTATACGGCCTAATCCAGAGTCAGTACCCGCTTTGAGACATACAACCTTTCAGAGGTTGCGTACCACAAATATAAGCCCCAGATCCTTGGCCGCCGTCCACTTCAAAGTATACCCCTCCTTCCTATACACAGGTTTCGCGCCCGCATCTTCAGGTTGTGGCAGTATGCGCTCCTCGATAAAGACATCGCGGATCAGGCTGTTAATAACGCCGGCGCCGACGGGAACATATGTGCGCGACCACAGGACCACGCCCGACGTAGTCACTATCTCGAACGTGTCCAGCATGGCGTGCGAGTCGCGGACGGAGAAATCAAAGGGTTTGAGCTTGCGACGGGAAAGTGCATGGAAACTTGTGCGCGGGCGGTAGCCCTATGACGAACGGGCGGGCTTGGCAGTAGCCAGATCGGCGGACTGAGCTGTGCTCGACTGCGGAAACGACCAAAATATCGGGGCCTGGACAAGCTCGTAACTTGCTGACCTGGCACGATCTGTGCAACGACAACCAAACACCACCCCAATCCTCCCTTGACCTCTGCTCGACCGGAACATAGTCTGCACAGTCAAACAATGCAGCGCCCGACGTACGCCAACCCGCCGCCGGCGCACTCTCCACCGCTACACCACCCCGTCCCCCAGCACGTGTCCACAGTCCCGCAATTGCGGTCTCCCCCCCCGCCGCAGCCTCCCTCGCAGCCGCAGAGCGGATATGGATATGCACAGCAAGGCGGTGCCCCTCCGCAGGGCCAGCCGGGAGCAGGAGGCTACAACATGCATCCGTCCTTTGGCGGCTTCATCAACGACCCGACCGCACAGCTAGGATTCCAGATGGGCAAGAGTGCGGTGCACGCGGGACAGGAGTACATGGAGCAAAACGTACGTGTTATGCTACCTTTAGTCCACTGATTGAATGTTTGCATGCTGATGATGAACAACAGTTTGGCCGCTTCATCAGCGTCTCTGCCCTCAAGCACTACTTCAACGTCTCCAACACGTACGTCGCCTCCAAGCTCTCCATCGTGCTCTTCCCCTGGTGGCACCGCCCCTGGTCCCGCCAGCAGCGCATGTCCAATAATGCCCAAGACGTCCTCTACTTGCCTCCCCGCGAAGACATCAACTCCCCGGACATGTACATTCCCATGATGGCGCTCGTGACGTACATTCTGCTCTCGACGCTGCTCGCGGGCATGCGGGGTGATTTCCACCCCGAGCTGCTGGGCACGACGGCCACGGTGTCGATTGTCGTCATGGTGCTGGAGATTGTCACCATCAAAGCGGGCACCTTCATCTTGAGCATATCGTCTTCTTCGCAGCTGCTCGACCTGGTGGCATACTCGGGGTACAAGTTCGTCGGCGTCATCGTCTCGCTGCTCCTCTCCTCTCTCTTCGGCCACCTCGGCTTCGGCGGCTCCTGGATCTCCTGGGTCATTTTCCTCTACTGCTTCGGCGCAAACGCCTTCTTCCTGCTCCGCAGCCTGAGATACGTGCTGCTCCCGGACCAGACGGGCCAGGGCGTTGGCGCCGGCGCTGCAGGATACACGGTAGCGCGGAGCCAACGCAACCGACGCACGCAGTTCTTGTTCGTGTACAGCTACGTCGTCCAGTTTGCCTTTATGTTCTGGCTCACCGCCGTCTGAGCACTTTCCACGGTCGACATTGACGAATCGGACGCCATCCCCATGCCTTCCTGACATTCAGGAGTCATGAAAACATATAGCCAAGGCTGCACGGGGATTCCAGAGTGCATCCCACAAATCAGCTTTCATGTCTGTGGAGTGGAAGGAAGGAGGAAGCGATATTGGACTCGCGGAGTAGCTTAGCTCACGGTGCTTGTCGGATTGGGAGGTGGACAAGGAGAAACCTGCATCACACCACGCATACCTAGGCGCATATTGACTTGTAGAAAAAGGGGAGCGGGGGAAAATTAGTTACTCGAATATACCAACAATCTACATCTTTTTTTCAAATTCAAATTCATAAACGGCAGAGATGAGATGACTAGTCTCATTTCTTTTCTTTTTTTTTTTGTTCAAATTTCTTGAATATAAAACTATACATACTTGTCTAACTTTGTTCAAAGTCTATTTATAACCCCCTGTCGTTGACGGCAGAACTACAAGTAAACAACATGATGTTGGGCGCAAGTTCAGCTAGAGCGAACATGCTCGATGCAACAATTTACCACAGGGGAGAGTGCAGAAGACTGGCATCCGTGGACTTTCGGGGGACGGCGAGATTCATGTCAATTTCAACACCATCACTGAAGACACATCAGCATGTAATGAAATGCATGTCACAACAAGCTCACAAAATGTCACTCAGACCAAGAAAGTGCGTGTGTGTGAGAGTCATAACGATTAACTCAAGGATCCATATCCTTATCTACCTACTCAACTATCCATAAACGTACAGCCCCTACCGAAGGCCCATCCACGATTCAATCTATAGAATCACCGCCTCCTTCCAACTCCATCTGTCCCGAGCCATTGACAGATATGCACCGATCCAGGAAGAAGTAGCACCCACCCGCCTGGCTCCGTAGAGCACTATGAAACGCCAATGAATAAGGAAATGACAAAGTAAATAGGGTTATATAAGAGATGCAGACTGTAATTTCAAGCATGGGATATACCAACGGAGGTAGGAAATGGTTTTTTCCTTAACTCGTACACACGGCTATGCTGAGCCGGAGGTGGAGGCAGGGAGAAATATACACAGCGGAGGTGTAGTAAAGGGTGGTGTGTGTTGGGAAGGACATCTTTGTGCCCTTCTCTTTCTTCGAGTCCGCCCGTGGGCTGTCGACTTCTTCAGTATTCTCAAAATGTGGCGCTATAATACGCCTTCCCACATGCCAGGACCTTCCCGACGGAATGCTTGAGCAGCTTCCGTTCCACAGCAGGTTCGCTTCTTCCCGCAATCCTTTTGGAAGGGGACGCGACGCTCCGGCACCGTATGCTTGGGGGACTGCAGCCCCTTTGGACCAGTGCAAGATGAAGGCGTTCGGTCTCCAGACAGGGCGAACGACTGAGCGATCGAACGATCGGGAAGTACAGTCGTCTTGCCGCGGAGGAAAGAAGTAGAGCGAGAGCTGTGGAGCAGGTGACGAACGTTCTGCTGGAGATCGACAGAGGACCGACCACGCTTGCGGCTCGCCTTGGAAGTAGAGACCGGCGTGGCAGTAGGACTGTCGATCCGGACCGGCGTAGCATCGTTGTCATCAATGTGAAAACTCTCCAGATCTGGCGAGGACATTGGCTCGCTGGGAGCATACTCGTACTGCTCTTTGCACTTCGAAAGCGCGGGGTACGGCAGCCTCGCGTTGCGGCACGTCGCCAATCGGGCCAATTTGGCCTGATTCGGCGCCCAGCCAGCAGAGGAGACTGACGAGATTGAGGAGGCACGTGAAGAGCGAGAGTTGTCCGTGACCATAGACTCTGGGGATGACGCCGAAGACGTGGTCGAAGGTGCCAGAGATGGACGTCGGCTGGGGAAATGGTATGCTTCTAATCCAGTCTTGATGCTCGAGTTGTACTGGTCCATGCATGAACGAGCCAGAGACGAGCTCTGCGCCTGTGCCATTGCCGAGCACATAGACGGGCGCCTTGGACCGAATGCCAGAACACTCGCTGCAGGAGTATGTGAGACATTGGACTGGGGCGTCAGAGTAGGTGTAGGGAGAGGGCCCAAGCGAACAAGAGATGGAGTCGGAGGCAAAAGATCCGGCTTTGGTTCCAGGAACCTGGGGACCTTGTAGGTAGGAGTCGGTGTACTTTCCTGTGAGCCAAATCCCTCCGAGAGAGGAGAGCGGATAGGATATGGGCTAATTTGCGACTGCTTCAAAGGTCGAACAGGAGTGACTGGTGTCTTGATAGCAACATTAACGATGTCCAGATCGGGAGTCAAGCAGGGAATAACGGCACGCCAGGTGTTTGGGATGCAACCACCAGGCGACGAAGGAGGGTTCGACGGAGTATGTCGTAGAACAACCTCTTGCCACTTTTCCCACACAGGCTCGGTGATGTGGAGCTTCCAATTGACAGCCGCAAGGAAGGCCATCTCGTTGGTGTTAATCTCGCAAACCTTTAGACCCGAAATCTTGCTCCATGCTCGAGCAGAGTAGTTACGATCCTGCAGATACTTTGAAGCAAGGATCAATGCAGCAAGGAACATCCGACGGCCGCACTGCAACGCGCGGAGAGAGGCAACATCCTCAGGTTGCTCCATGGTGAAATCCACCTTGGGCACGTGCGCTTTGATGAGAATAATGTAGTACAAAGCAACCTGGAGAGTGTTGTACGAGGTGCGAGACCTTCGAAGAGTCTCCTGGATGAAAGTCCTCAAGGGCAAAACTCCTCGGCCAGTCTCGCACCGGCTTGACGGATCAGATGTTGGCCAAATAGTCTCAACCATCTGGGTGGCAGAATCTTCGAGGACGGTAAAATCAGTATACGGGAACGGGGGGTGGTGGACGCGGATATACTAACCGACGAGGCAGTCGACGAAGTTGACCTTGCGGTCGCACTGCCGTACCAGTTGGGGAGGTCGCTGGACCGTTGAAGACGATCGTCGGGGGTGTTGACGATGTTCCGGTGGGACAGTGACATTGGTCGTCCTGATGGGAGGAAGAGACCTTGCGGTCGCAGTTTCCCTGCATGCTGAAGGTTGATACTGAGGAAAGGTGTTTACCCTGGTGATGGGTGCGAAGATGGATAGGCTGGCGGGATCCACCGTCTCCCATGGTGAAGAAGTAGACTGCGCCGAGGCGACAGTGGAGCTGGATGTCTGGGATGCAACATCCGAGAAGACTGATGAGGATGAGGAGGAAGCAGATGAAGAAAGGGAGGGGGCGTATGGATGACTTCTCGGGGAAGCAGTGCCAAGATAAGGTGGATGTGTTTCAAGGTTCATGATGAAGCGAAAGTGCTTAGCAAAGCAGCAAGTCGCAAAGGGACAGATGAAATAAAGGTTGAGAGGAGAGGGGTGGGTATGCCTTGGCGTTACGACACGAAGTGCTGACCTCGCGGTAGACCTTGAGTCGGAAGACAAAGCGTGTGGAGTGGTCGTGGGGTGACCGAGAACAGACCGGTAGACAAACCGTGGAAGTTACCCTACGTCCTTGTCGTGTGATTATCGGAGATTTTCGTGACAATCTCCTCGATCTGATGCGTTTTCGGGATGTGTTTACTTGGTTGGCCGAATCGTCCGATGTTGGATGGGAATCGTCGTAATACGGTCGATTCGCACCAAAACAGAGGCGGATGGCGAAGAAAGCAATGTGATCCGAAAACGATCTAGATACAACAAAGATGTGTAGGGGCGAATGACGGGTTTGCGGGTGGATGCGTTGTTCGAACAGCTGGGTGGGGGGTTGTGATCGGACTGGCTCCAAGCGCTCACCAGAAGATACTCCAGTAACCGTCAAGCCGCAGAATCACAAAAACAAGGCCTTGAGCGAGACTGTTCCGCAGCACTCCGAAAGCAAGCTGTTGTGATAGCTAGGGCTAGCACAAAAGCTCAGAGATCCGAAGGAATGCGGAGGTCTAGCAGAGGACGGAAACGAAGGCCTTGTTTCCGGAAGTAGCAATGGTGAATTCTGGGCGACGAGTTACTGGAGTAGTGATATCGACTAGGTACATGGCGACTATTTCGTTGGATATGCGAAGTGATTCTGTTTGGCAACCAGCTCTGACAGCGAGTCACCAGGCGGAAGCAGCTCCAAACGTCTTCGGAAATATGGACCGACGGATGTGCAAGGTTACTGAAGGTGTATTATCGGTGGTTGGGACATGTGAAGGCAGGAATGGTGATGGTTGTGATGTTTGTGGTGGTCGGGGTGAGACAGGTGCGGAGGCGGTCGGCGGCGGACTCGGGCGTGGTGAGTAGCGACGAATCCGGAGAAGGCGGCAGGGAGGGTGAAGGAGAAGATGCAGGTACGGCGGGAAGGATATAAAGGGCCGTACGAGCGCTGGAATGACTGGCGGCGACGGATGAGTCGATGGGGGTAGGCAGCACAGTGGCGGGACCAAGTGGAAGGTCGCGTTTGTCGCTGCTGGCTGAAGACAAAGGAAGGCAGGTCTAGGCAAACAGAGAGAGCGGAGAGCGGAGAGTGGCGGGAGACAGGTGCAGTGAAGCAACTGACGAGAGGGGAGCGGCTGCGCACTCAGATGAGACCCCAGGGCTCGCTGTATAACGTGGGTTCCATCATGATGCCAGACTTGAGATGGGAAAGGGTCGCCGGCTGGGGCGAGGGCATATATCACAGCAGCCAGCACTCCAGCCCGAAGGCCCGTGGCCCGTGCGCTATGACTCTGCGCGCTTGCCACCACCGCATCCACGCCGATTTTTCGCCCACCACGCACGACGAGCAGCCTGCCACGGGGCGCTAGCCAGCTGCGAACACACGGTCGCCGTCGCCGCAGTCAGTGTCCTTGTCCTCGTCCTCGCCCTCCACCGTCGCCGGCGTTGGCAGCGAGCGAGCGAGCGAGCGAGCAAGCCGACGTGCGTGCGTGCGTGAGTGTGCGACGGGCGGACCGCCTGAGCCCTCGTCGACGCATTGCTGCAGCCAGCGGCAGGCTGCAAGTCGCAGGACAGGCCCGCCAACCCTCGACACTGCCTCTGCTCCGGGGGCTCAGCACGCACGCAGAGGCAATGACTGTCGACCCTCCCTAACGGACGGAAGCAGCCTTGCCCAACAGGGCCCGCCGTGCGCTCTCGAGCCGGCCAGAGCACCTCCAGCCGGCCCCTTTCCCACGCCGCCCACCTCGTCCACGCCGTCGACCTCGTCTGCGCTTGCGTTGCTCGTTGCTGCCCCCCTTTCCCACGGCCGGCCGGGCAACGCAAGCTGCTGGGAAAGGCTCCCTCTCTCAGCTCTCCCCCGCTCCTTGATTGCGCATGCTGCTGCGAGGAGCCCCCGCCGCTGACAGCTCGGCCAATGGGCGCGCCGCTGATGGCTCCACAGGCTCACCGTCTCGCATTGGCCCTCCGCGCTGGTGCCTCCGAGACGGCGCTCCGAAAACGGCGCTTTTTGCGGCCGCACGTGTCCCAAAAGACGCCGTTTGTGGCCAATTTGCGGCCAATCTGCGCAATCGCCGCCCTGCCATTCGTCCCGTCGCCCGCTGCCCGCTGCCCGGCGCCGACGCCTGCCTCGCCCATGCCACGCTGCAATTACACCTGTTCATCTGGATGTCCGGCTCATTGCCTCCCATTTGCAACCTGTCTCTGCCAGAGTGTCTCATCCTAACACCGTCGTCTGGGACTAACGCTGCAAACAACTGCCCGTCATAAATTCCCGCCCTCGCGGCGACGGCCGTGGCCGCTGCTGCCCTCGCCTGGTTGGCCCGTTGTCCGTTGGGGGAGCGGCGAGGGCTGTGAACAAGACTTGTGGCTTCATGCTGCGTGTCATCACCGCCCGGCTCCGTTCGTGTCGAGTGACAGGTTGACCACATCGCGTTACCACATTCGATCCGACCACCCAACCTGTCTCACGCGCCCGCTTTGAAATGCAATGGTTCCTCTGTGCTTCCAGAAGAAGGCCACACACGGCTGACCACGAGGGGCCGCCCATCGAGGGCCACCGTGCCGTTGAACGCCCATCGAGGCTATCGAGACCATCGAGCGAGGCCATCGAGATCGTTCTGTTGCCGCCCAGCCGTCCAGGGTCGTGGGCAGCCCCAAGGCCCGATCTGTTCCGATGATGAAAAAATTGCGGGTGGCGGCAGGCTGGGCTGAGTCGAGTCACCTTCCACACGGCCCCGAGATTTCTCCAGCCAGCCAGTCCGCCAAGCTCCACCACACTCTAGGCAGAACACCCTTCCATGACCTCTTCATCCCAACGCCGCCTCAATCAAGCAAGCTAGTTCGCGCCAACGTGACCATCAAAAGGCTACCGTCGGTGACCCTCAAATCTGCTGATAACGTGACTCCCTGTCCCGCGTCCAAGGCGCGCTGCCTGCTGCTCACTCAGACCCGCGGCCCTGAAACCGAAGAGTCATCGTTGCCTGTTGCCAAATATACGTGTCAAGGGGCAACGGCGGTTAACATGGCTGTCGACTCATCCTGATAGGCTTCCACTCACCCTGCTCTGTAATGTCCTTTCGTCCCAACTGGGAAACTCCGGCTAGATCAAGAGCAGGATTCGAAATTGAAATCCTTTGATTTGATGTACGATGTTTACTAGGCGACACCATGTTGCGGCAAGATTGCGCGGATACCCGCGGAAGACGACAGTAGAAGGTGACTAGTTGAGTGAGTCGAAATGGGGACAGCAGCTAAGACTCGCCCATCTAGTCCAATACCAAGTCTGGAAAACTTGGAGTGATCATTCGGGTTCGACCCCAGATACACAACTCATGACGCTGTAGATTCTCACGTATAGATCGTTTGGGGTGCGGCCTCTAAAGTCTCGCACCATAAAACCAACATAAAGGCGAAAGAAGCGAGAAGCGCCCTACATTTCCAAGTAGAAACATCTGTTTGCTTAGAAATCGAACAGAGGCAACACCGTAATCCGTCCACACGCCCAATTGCATGTTGAATCATTGAGGACTTCCGCATTAAGTTCTCATGGGCGAGCTAAAGGGGCATTGACCGATGCCCTCTTGCTCCCCCGATTCGAGAGTCTCCCTGGTTGATGCAGTCAGCGGAAGATTTGGATGGGAAAGCTTGCTCCCTTCGGTGCCGACAGAAGTCACCACTGCGGGAGGAAAGGGAGCCGAGGCCTCCTTCGGATCCGTTCCAACAAAAGGACACGCGGTGCTCTCAACCAGTTGTTGCGTGTCTGCGGTAATCTCATCGTCCACTGGCTGTGGTTTCTGACTGATCTCGACCTTCTGATCACTGTCCAATGCATCCCCAGGGGACAAGGTCTTATCCACAGCATCTTTTCTGACTACACCTTTGGGCGCGATTTGTCTGAACATGTCCATTGGATCGAACCTGATCTCATCCTCATTAGCCAGTGAACAAGGTTCAAGGAATAAGAGGGCAAAGAATGCGTCAAAACCAGACACTGTCCAGTTACATATAGTAGACTCACACAAGATGCACACCGATATTGTGGTATGGAGACCACGGTCATTGGTGACGGCAAATCGAGCTTACACGTAACTGACACCATCCAGCATGCCGCTGGTCTTACGTACCACGTGCGGACAGACTGTAGTTGGAGCTTGTCGTTCACTGTAGCTACAGTGACACCCTGGATATCGATCGCGCCGCCATGTGCGTTCGCTGTCACCTTCTCTCCTTTGCTATACATTTGTCAGTTAGTATTGATTAGACACAAGCAGTACTGACTTGTTGAAACCCACGTAATCATTCTTCATTACGCCCCAATGGCGCCATCTGAATGATACCGTAGGCGGCCCGCTATAGACCTCAAGAACCTCCCAGGCGAACGTCGGCATCATCCGCTTAAACGTCTTGTGACTGCTTGCAAAGTCTGAATATTCAGGCGAATAGTACTTGTTCGGTGCGACGATGGCGTTGTACGTGCCCAGCTTGAGCATATGTTCGGCGGTCTGAGGCTCGGATCCATTGATCGCAAAAGAGTAGTTATCATGGTCGACGGTGCGCCAATCAGCTAAGGTGGGCTTGAAAGACGCCTCAACCTCCCAATTCTTCACAAGATTCTCGACAAGCTCAGGAAGTGAGCCAGCCTCATGCGACATGCTCTTGGCTGGTCATACAAATCAGTTGCTTAGAGTCATTGGTACAAGAGGCTATTGACAGGTGCCAAATGTTGTACTAAGCTGGAGTAGAACGAGGAATAATCTCCTCAAACACGCTCAGCTTGGGGGACTTCACTCACTCTCGGCAAATACCTGCCTCGTCTTTGAATAGTCAGGAGCTCTGCCATAACGCCAATCCGCCTGTGAATCCTTGAGAACAGCATCAGGGTCAGTCACATAATCGGGAAGTGCCGCTGTTGCCATGTTGGTGGTAGTTCAGAGATGTCGTGGCGGATTGTGGAGCGGGATGAGATGGAAGGAGCGAGGGAGACAAGACTTGTGCGAGGTCTCTGTAGGAGACCCAAAGCAGAAAGAGCAAGGAAGAAGCGTAAAGATTAAAATGGAAAGTACGTGGCACCGACTCGAGAAGTCTGCTGGGAGCACAGGCAGAATGAGAGGGGACGAAAGTGACACGGCATGCATTTATATGTCCGTAGGTCAAGCACAAGGTGGCCAACGATGAAACGAAGCACCGAGCAAGTCCCCGAGTAAACATTCTAGCAACTTGCAGATGCTAAGATCTGATGCCCACATTGATTTGAGGCACTAAGTGTAGACCCAGCCACCCGGGATGGCCGCAAGTCCTGTATATGCACGCATGGTAGAATGCGTCCATGGCGTACGACCTTACGAGTTAGAGAATGTAGTACAAGCTTTCCCACTAACTCAACAAGCTTCCGATCGCTCATCAATCGTTTCATCTTGCTGGAAATCGATTTGAACGCTTCGATTTCAGCAGCTCCAGATCGAGGTAGTCGTTCCATAGGAAGCGGGCGAGAACTTTACCTGGATGTACAGCTGAACTCAGGGCCGAGGAATAGCGCTAATAAGGCTGGGATCAAGCAAGATGCAGTGCTTATTTGCGCCTACGCGAAGAACTAGAATCATGTACGTCAAGGCTGATGCCGGCCGATGGGGCCACATCAAAACCTTACAATATCGGCATGCGGGTTTGAGGCTTGTTCCATTCGGTGGTGTGGTCGGCACGGGACGCCACCCGTATGTCGGCCGGTAATCTTCACTCTCTAATAGGACAATCGAATTGATCCAGCTACGCGAAGCAGCTTGTTTCAGTCCACAACTGGGTCTCGATGAAGCATTATCAGCAACTTCTGCGGGGTGTGCATCTTGCTTTTTATCGGACAGCGACGCTAGTCCCAGCTTTGACGGAAGCGAAAGGGTTGGTGTAGGGTGAGCCCTATGAAGATTTGCAGTAGACTAATGCAGGGTACAACATGTTCAATAACCTGGATAGATAAATGTCTTGTTGAACGGCGTCAAGAGTCTCCGCTCAGAGTTCGAAAAGTCTTTGTCTGCTACCTCGGATTGGAAGCTAGTCCTTCAAGACGCTTTTTGCCTCAATCTTCGTATCATGTGGAGGTCAACGTCAATATTTTAGAACACTTTGAGACCCCGGTTGAGCTACATCAAGCCCCAAGATGATGAGCCCGAGCAATGTTGCACTACTGCATCGGTTATCTGCGCGCAGACTTGGAATATACCGTGGCGGGGGCGCGGCCGAGTCTATCAAGACACCCTTTGACTTGTCTACACACTGCGTTCCGCTGGGATTGCCGCTTTGTCTACTATACAAGAGGTACACAATAAGCGGTTTCTATTTCTCTTCTATACAATCTAACAAAGGCGTAATATTCGCGCGTTCTCCTTGTTGTCATATCTTGCACACTATGGTGGGCCGTAGGGCTGGTTCCCAAAACAATCCCTGAAGATGCACATATATTGAGTCTACATATCTTTAACTGCCGGCTGTCGGTTCTAGACCTTAGACTAGGGCCATTGACACAAACCCCGCAAGAAAACGCATCAGACCATACACTTAAGTCTTCTGCACGCAGCAATAAGCACCTAGGGTAAGATCACATCAAGACCTATGGTCCGGTGAGTATGACTATGAACCATCTGCAGAGACAAGATACACGAGCTCGGAATTGAAAATGATAGGTGGGTTGAAGCTTGATCGGTGAAGGAGTCGATTGTCGACAGTGATCCGTATGTATGAATGAGTATCTCTCAACTAGGCTTGGAAGGCATCGTGCATCGTGCATCATGCATCGTGCATCCGAACAAGCATCAAACGGTTAGATAGATAGGGCAGACGTCTACCATCCCAAGTGTAATTCCTTGCACGTGAGCACGTTCCACCACTAAGCGAGCCTAGCCATGACGTAGCGTTGACATGGAACCTTTATTGAACTTAATCACGAACCAGCTTAGAACCTCTCCTTGAAGCTATCACCGACCTGGGAAACGCTATACTACTGACCTACTCAAGATGGGCAGGCGGCAGCGTCTGATCAGTACTTCTATTCTTCGCGCCATTTTCAAACCGAGCGCATCAAGTCATCCTGACAAACAGCCTGGCCTTCTTGCGCGTATCCTCGCGTTCTTCTCGGTCTTCCAGCTTGCGCTTTCGCGATACCGTGCAGAGCTCTTTAAGAAGTTGAGGAATGAGATATGGCAGATCGAGGAGGAGGAATATACGGAGTCGTTCCGTTCGCCCAGTAGTGGTAAAAGGACAGACCTCATCGCAGTAGGAGACCTGGGATACTCTGGCTCGGTATGCTGCTCGCTGGCAACTTCACACTGCCCAACATCTCGACTAATGCCTTGATAGACCTTCTTCACAACTCCAAATTCAAAGTTTCTTCTCAAGTCCCTCCCCCGCCAATTCGAACAGTCTTTCTTCCGCAAGCGACTTCTTGATCCGTATGTCGAACACATGGAACTCAACCCTGCGTCCCTCCTTGTCCGAATTACAGATCTCCTTTACTGTCCCACGCAGACCATTGGCGCAGCTCTCGGATTTGCCCCGAGTCATCACATTGTCATGGAGAACATTTTGTACGGAAAGTCTAGCTGCTCGAAAGATGACCAGGAGGGGTGGGAAACGTACGACTTGAAACCCAACGACTACTTCTTCCCCGAGCGGGATGTCGCAGGTGGAGCTTTAGCACCAGAAAGTGTCAAGGAACGACTCATTGACGAGTTTCCGGACAAGGTGCGGGTGACCATTGATGAAAAGGAGGAACTTGTTGCGCAGATCTCGAGAGATACGAAAATTCTCCAGGACTCCAACGCAGTGGACTACAGCCTCTTTCTAGTCCGATATCCTGCTTCACTTATCTCAGCGAAGGATGGCGATGTTCCGACTCCACCGGGAAGAGGCTCATCCTGGCGCAAAGGGCTTCTCTCGCGCGACAAGAAGTGGATCTACCGCGCCGTCCTCCTCGACTTCTTCTGGGCAAAAGATGCGCTGCAGGCTCAGGCATTGACTGGCCTAGTGAATTCTTTCAACTTCTTAAAGTGGGGGAAGGATCATGGCCCGATGTCTATAACGACTAGTAGTGATGAGTATCGAACGCGTTTCCTGCGGATGATAGAAGAGATGGTGGAGATTCCAGATAGCTCAGGTCAACCTGCTGGTCAGGTGCGGAGTCCACCTCCGGAGAGTGCCACCGAAGTTTGAGCTGGAGAAGGGGGCTTACAGGAGGGGAAGGTTGCTAATTTCACGGAGATTTCACGGAGGTTTGACAAAATTGCGGAGTTTGCGGTGTAGTACATGTAGATACCCAACGCGCTGTTTTAACTTTCTGATGGTTTTATATGACACCAATCGAAATGTTCTGCTCAAGGTCCGCACCACTTTCTGCTTCTCACCAACATTTGATGTGTGAGACGTAAACAGAACTCGATTGGTAAAAACTACGCAATGCTACTACTCTGGATCCGTACAATGATGCACGAAGCATTTAAAGATGTGGAAACGCGTAGAGGGTAAACTGATGATACTCAATCATTGAGACTATTGAGGAATGTTAAGATGGGACTTTAGCAGCTTCGCTGTTCCCTGATACCCTTTTGATACTGCATATAAAAGCGGTGTGTAGCCAAATTTGTCTTCTACATCAGCTCTGACATCTTTCCTTTCGAGTAGTATCCTCACTGTCGCCTCGTGCCCTCTCGAAACTGCTAGATATAATGGTGTGCGACAATCGAAGTCCTCTGCATTGGAATTCACGTCTTTATGTTCGAGTAGTACCTTGACTGTAGCCTCGTGACCTCTAAATGCAGCCCAGTGTAATGGTGTTCGATCAAAACGGTCCTTCGAGCTTGGATTTACGCCATGGTGTTCAAGCAATAGTTTAGCCAGTGTGTCATTCCCTCTCCGTGCTGCCCATGAAAGTGGTGTCCGGCCCTGCCGATCCGGTTCCTCCGCGTTGACATTATCATGTTCAAGCAGTAGTTTGGCTATGCCTTGATGCCCTCCCTGTACGGCATAAGACAATGGGGTAGTACCTAACCAATCCGTCCCGTTAACTTCAATGTCGTCTCGTTGGAGTAAATTCCTGACCGCGACCTCATATCCTTCTCTTGCACAGGACGATAATAATGTTGTGCACCGATGCCAATCAAGTGTACTGACATCAACATCATCTCGTTCAAGCAGCAGCATAACCACTGACTCGTGCCCTCTACTCAACGCCCACTGCAACGGTGTCCATCCATTATTGTCTTGTACATTGACATTGATATCACCTCGTTCAAGCAGTAGCTGAGCCGCTTCACTATGTCCTTTTTTTGCCACCCATGTCAATGGTGTCCATCCATTATTATCCTGTATGTTGACATTGATATCACCTCGTTTAAGTAGTAGCTGAGCCACTTCGCTATGTCCTTCTTTTGCCGCCCATGTCAATGGTGTCCGTCCATATATATCCTGCATATTGACATTGATATCACCTCGTTGGAGCAGTAGCTGAGCCGCTTCGCTATGTCCTTTTGCCGCCCATGTCAACGGTGTCCATCCATCCTTATCCTTTATATTGACATCGATATCACCTCGTTTGAGCAGTAGCATAGTTATGTTCTTGTGCCCTTTTCTAACTGCCCTTGACAAAGGTGTTAAGCCCCACAGATCCCTTGTATTGATTTTAAGATCCACCCGTTCAATCAATAGCATAACCACTGCCTCATGTCCTTCAGTCGCTGCCCAATGCAATGGTGTGAGGTAACTATCCGCAATTGAATCGACAATGACATCATCCCTCTCAAGCAGCAGCCTAGTTATATTCTCGTGTCCCAATCTAGCTGCCCATGTCAACGGTGTCAATCCAGCATCATCGTGCAGATTGACATTGATATCACGGTGTTGGAGGAGATGTCTAGTTATTGCTTCTTGTTTCCTCTTTACTGCCGATATTAACAGCGTCGGGTGATCAATATTAAGCCTACTGACGTCAATTCCTTCCCGTTCAAGTAGTAGCTGGACCAGAGTCTCATCGCCTTTTCGTATTGCCAAACTTAGAGGCGAACTATCGGTCTCATCTGTCGAGTTAACGTCGATTTTAGCCTGTTCAATTAGCAAATGAACGATGGGCTCGTATTCTTTCCTAATCGCCCAGCACAGCGTCGATCCAGTGTCCATCAGTACACCGGCTCCAGATCTGATCTCGCCTGCCTGAAATAGCCATAGGAGAATTTTTTCTTCGCCAAATTGAATTAAGTAATTCAAGATGGGTTCCTTCTTCGAGAATTTGAAACCTCGTCCAATGTTGTCTACTGTCTTACTGTCTGAATCATAGCGATTGAAGTGTTTGCGAATCTGATTTGCAAATTCTGTGTTCACCACATGAGCTTCTCGAAAAGTCAGAACAGCTTCTTTGCTTCCAGTCGCAAGGGCTGCGAATAATGGTGTCCTGTAGCGCTCATTCTCCTCCACGAGACAGGACATGACACATGAACGAGTCTTGAGAAGGTTTGCCATGTTGCGCTCCGCCAGTATATATAGCAGGCTGGCTTTTTCTGTGTGCCTGCGGGCTTTTCTCGTTTCAAGTAGATTATCAAGCCTGATCCAACGTGGAAGATCGAAGATTTTTAAAAAGATTTCCTCGGGTATGCCGTGGCCTGCTGCCATGTCTGCATGGTATAGCACATTGTGTACCGCGTATTCTAGAAAGGGGAAGAGGCGGGTAGCTGTTGCAGACCGTGATTCTGCAACGCTGTGCAAGGCTTCTGGTGTGTTGTCGCCGAGCTCTGGATGGCCCATAAAATCAACATCGAGGTACGCAAGACAGCACTGCCTCAGCCGCTCATGACTTTGACCTTGAAAGTTATCTTTGAGATCAGGCCAAATGCTCCCGAGGCCATTTTCCTTGAGGAAAAAATCTCTCACTGATTCATGGATGAACTGAACTCTCGTGGTGGATTTGGATATTGTGAATTCGGCAAGGCCTTTGGAGGAATCTAGTATGAACCTTTCGAAGGTATCCGGTGTGATGTCAGCTGAGCTCCAACCAGAGACGTCAGGCTCAGTTCCAGAGAGCACGGCGAAGTACAATTCGGCTGGGGTCAATGGTTGCTTCGCAAAGAGAATCCATTGGATAGACAAAACCAGCTCATCTTTATTACGAGAATCACGGGTTAATATGTCGCGAAATAGCTCGTGTAGATTGGCAGGGATCTCTTGGAGCTTCCGACGAAGAGTGTGGGTATGACCACGAGCGTGTGTTCTGTTCAATATGTCGACCACAAGGACAACCCATATGAATGTCCCGGCGGCTTTCTCCCTAAGCTCAGATCGGATTTGTTCTGCAGCAGTACTGTGACCGATCTTTAACTCGCTGTCTAGGAAGTCGGTTATGTCCTGTTCGTGGCCTTCCTGTCCTTCTAGGACTAGATTAAGGCTTCTTTCAATAGTAATGTGTGGATAGTGCCTGCTTGAAAAGCATGTTTGGAATTTGATACCAGCAGGCACTGCGAAGTCACCAACTTGCTCGAAGAATGACAACATGTCTATGACCTGATCTTCGTCACACTCATCTAGTGCATCGACAAAACACACCACGGAAGACCGTCTGAGCTGCAGGATCGCTTGTTGCAGCATTTCCTTCAAGGATTCGATGCTCCATGTATGATATGATGGGCGTATACGTGAAGATGAGAAACCTAGGTCATCGAAGACGCACTGGAGCTCTGGTAATTGTTCGAGAAGTTGTAGCAAGAGCGACCGATACGCCCCACAAGTAGATTTCTCTAAATCTTCGCCTCGCGCATTGAAGAAGAAGGAGATGATCACTTTGTCTCTCGTTAATCTCCTGGCCTTTCCGAGCGCAAATTTCATTAGTGTTGATTTCCCTGTTCCCGGCTTTCCTTTGATCCATAAAAAGCCGTGGTGTTCGTGAAGTTTAGTAGCATCAAGCCAGTCAACATACTCCGGAGTCTTTAAAAGCCAGGCGCAGGTCTTCGTGTGAGCATTCTTAATAGTCAGTTGCTGCGTATCGAGTTGGTCAAACGCTAAGGACTCCAACAATATTTTTCGCTGAGCTTCGTCAAGACGCGGTTTTTTTCTTTTTGTAAGTTCCCCCGAAACACAATCCGCGATCCTGCGAAGGGCAGATGCCACTTTCCTATACTCAACGTCGTTGAGCCCAGAGAAGCGACACATGTCCATATGATTGCGTCCGATGTGTTCCGAGACCTCGATAGCGGGAAGGTTGAGATAGGATGATGTGTCTTCGACAACCTGCAAGCGCTATAAGCAATGCGATATTAAAGAACCCAAACGCACTTGCCTTATTACCGCTAAGGAGCGCAACCCCATATTGCTCCTGGAAAGAGTGTACGTGCCAATTTTGCTCTTCGGCCATTGGACCGAATTCGTCCCTCAACTCTCTAAGGCGCTCTGCTGATGGTAGAAGTGTGTTTACGAGCTGTTCATTCACGGAGACTCCAGCAGCTTTGATCACCTTCTCAGCAACTCGTTGGAGGATACCGCGAGGGTCAGCGCCACCATGCGGCGTGCCGAAAAACAAGATCCCTTGGGTGGAGTCAAAGATATTATGGAGATGCGCGCGGCCTCGCTGGCAGAGGCTTGAACGCCGCAGCATCTCCTTCACGATGATCCCTCCTAAACTGTGGACCACAAATATCGTTGGTCTTAATGGCTCTTCTCGTCGCTCAGCCTCTAGTGCGACTAGGAAATCCCCCGCAATATCGTACACTGTACTCTTGTTTACAGGGCATTGTTGAAACTTATGCCTTAGGTGTGAATCATAACCGTACGTCAAGACCCGCGCGTCGGGCAAGGTAGTTGGAAGTAAGTCCCTCGGCCAAAATACAGAAGTGTGATGGTCTCGCTGGCGTTGATCAGAAAATAGAGAGAACTTCTGTCGTTTCGGAGGAGGTTCGGACGACTCGCTGGGGTTGTCTGCATTCCCAATACCTGGCTTCTGTTGAGTCCAGGTGCGCTGAGGGTGGCCGGTGAAACCATGTACGAAAATGACACTTCAGGAGATTAGATCACGCAGCAAGGGGGAAGGTCAGAAGCGTACTCGAGTGATGGTTTTTCTGGACTGACTAGGACTGTAAGACCAGTTGAAGGGATGATTTTGGGACAATTTAGATCGATCGCATCGCCCATGGTGTTTTCCTGTCAGCCTTAAGCTGTGTCTGCCAGCGCGGAGTTGAGCTTCGTCATTCCACAGGAACAACGCAATCTAGATTGCAGATTCCAAAAATGGTGAGAATATTGACAGCAGATGTTTGTAGCTTGTACGAGCGAGGGATTGAATTGGTCTTTTTTCGTGATCGAAATCTCTAACGTTGGGTAGGCTGAAGGTCGCACGAGCTGGCCAAATGTGGCTGAGCCTTGCGACGTGGCGTTGGCCTATCCTGTTGCCTGCAGTAATGGGGCTTTAGAGACCGTGATCATGACTTCAGCATAGCTCGATGTTTGATATGCCGGATTCCAATCTTGGGTCGAAATCAACATACACGTGACTTCAATTCCTCTCTTCGATCTAGCAAGTTGCTACCCAACTCTTCCTCGCATATGTTGCCTTGTTGAGCCATGATCCCTACGAGTTTCTATTAGCTTTTCGCATCCTCAACAACAAGGACATTTGCGAAACCTATAGCATATCATTAGACTTAAATTCAATTATTTAATCTAGGGTTGAGCTTTATTTTCAATGAATGAAGCCATCCTCTATTCCTACTTCAAGTCTGTTCTACGGCATATTCTTCGGATCCACAATCTAATTGTCCACTGCTCACTGGGAGGAGGGTGAAAGCTTGTGATTAAGAATAACATTTAATTACCTGCCTTTCCTGGCTATGGTACTTAGGCTAGATGCCGTGATGTATTTCCCTATATTTAGTAGTCTTGTAGTGGTAGCGCAAGTGAATAGTGGTTTAGTGTAGCATAGACGCTCAACAGTCCAACCGAGAGGCTTGCGTACAGCGTACCAAATACCACTTGTGGACAAAGTGGCGTAGAGATGACAATATAGTTGATTAGAAGTCCGTCACATGTTTACTTCTAGAACTTACACTAGTTAGTCTACCCGATCTGAGTATTACCAACACATGGCAAGTTTAAATGAAGCCTGCCATCTCGTACTGCCACCACATTGTATATGGGGACGAATCCTGCCATTTCGTATCCAGCCCACGTAAGAGGTTGTCAAAGGGATTGAGCACTGGAGGGTGTAGTGGAGAAGCGACGATGCTAATTACGTGATCATATGAGAGTCTCAAGGGCATGAGGACACATGAGCTAGAAATATTCGATCTCCATGAACGCCAATGTAGGTGCTTGCTCTCGTAGTGATTCTAAAATCTAGGAATGAGCAAATGCTCAGTGTACTGCGCCCGAGATATCTCTAAGGATGATGGCAAGGTTTTCGAAGTAAAAAGCCACGAGAATCACCGACGACGCTGTGGCAATCTACGTGTATACGTATCACGCCTTACCAGACACGTAAAAGCCTATTGCTGCGCGCTAGTGAGTGGTAATAACCCGGACATTATAAAGGCCCGGTTGCTGCGATGAATATCGACAGGGACCAACGTTGTGATTCGAAGAACCGACGTGCCGGCATTGAGGATCAGGCATACCCGACTGGTGCGCCGCACGTCAGAAGCCTCTGGAGAAATGCAGGTGTCCACGGGACCAATCCGTGGACCACCTAGAGGGTTCTACACGTACGCCTCGGCCTGCCAGGCGATGCTGTTTGTAGAAGTAAAAACCTCGGATCGTGATGAGGGGTCTGGAGATGGGAATCCGCGGAAGAGAGCCGTGATGTTGACAAGGAAGAATTCGAGAGATGGCGACCATGACGATCCGTGTGGGCAAAATATCGCGGCTCAGTCGATGAGAGGCCATGCAGACGAGCGGTGAAGAGGCTGACAGGTAGAGCCCTGACCCGCGGATGGAGCCGCAGCCAATGGAATATGCCGGCGTAATGCTGTTTCAGAGGCGTCTAGACCGTGACGTCAACATGGACATCTGGCGGAGCGCGCCTGCGCTTCGTAAAAGCCGCGACTGCCCTCCATCGTCACTCGCGTGCGCAGCAGTGGCCAGTGTTCTTTTTCTGCAGACATCCACGCGACGCTTTCGACTTCCTCCTCCCCCTTCCAAAAACTTCAGACATACATCTGTGCCAAACCAACGCCTTCTGCACGACATATTGTTCCTGTCCACTCAACGACTATCCTCCTCGTTTTCTACGTTGCCGACTACCTTTGCGCTATCCCTCATCAGGTCCATCGTGCTGCCGCTGGGTGCTCTGCTCCAATCACAGCGCTCTTCATACGTCACAACACCGATCTGACCGGTAGGCCATAGCAAGATGTCAGTTCTTGCTTTCAAGGCGCTGTCGCACGGCGCCGATAAGATTCCCGACAAATTGTTTGAGGCTGTCCCAGGCGGCTTCTTCACACCACACGAACGCAAACATACGAAGACAAACCGGAGGCATCTGAGAGAGAACAAGAATCGCCACAAGAGCGAGCAGAGGCACAACGAGCGTGACAGACGACGATCCCAGCGCGACCGCACTCCGCCAACCGACTATTCCGACTACAGTGGTTACGACGATACCGATTACGAGCGAGAATCGAGGCGCAGAAGCGGACGTCAACGTGCAAGAAGCCTTGGGCGTAGCCTCAGTCGCAGTTTGAGCCGTAGCTTGAGTCGAGGTCGACACAACCGGCGCAACAGAGATTGGGATAGAGAATACCCACAGGAGCGCAGCATGGATCGCGCAGACCGAGCAGAGCGTGGGGATCCATACCCTTCAACCTCAGCAGAGTACAGGCCCTACGATCCGCGAGACTATGCACCGCCTGCTGCTGCAGCAACAGGCGCAGCAGCAGCCAACGGATATCACGACCCGTACGACCATCGTGCGTCGTCGGCAAGGCCTGAATATGGATATTCGCCTCAGGTAAATACCACCTTTCGTTCTCGAAGCGCGACACTTCCGATGGGACCTCCGCCGCCGACGCCGTTGCATGTGCTCCGGTCGAAGTTGCTGAGCAGGCCTCCGTCTAATTTGTCAAGCCCCTTTCCCACCTTTTCCCTTTCCCCTAGCTTTGATGCGTTACGTACCGGCACTCCGGTCAATGCAGCATTTTCTCCCTCCTACGAGCCTCCTCTGGCAGCGCTCCTCAGTCGACCAAGCACTGACTCCCCTCAGCCGCCCTCTGCTACTGCAGCGAAATATACACCCACACCGGGTTATGCCCCATCCCCTGTGAATGCCCCTATTCCTCCCGCAGCTCCGGGCTATGCGCCCTACAATCCTGCGGACTATGGCCCCCAGGGAGGTTACAAAGCTCCTGGCAATACGTACCCCTCCCCGCCGCCCTTTTACCGGCAGCAGTCCCAATCCCAACCGACGCTCGATCGGTATTCAAATCCCGCGGGGCAAACCCAGCTCGCCGTTTATGACCCTCCACCGGTCCTCCAGGGCAGTTCCACGTCCTCGCACCGTCACCGTCATGGTGAAGGCAAGCATCACAGGGCAAGGTCTGCTGGTCATCATGGTCGTTCTCGCAGCCGTGTCACTGATCAAATTCGTGACAGATTCGAGAATATGGATCTTAATGACAAAAACCTGGCTGCATCGGTGGGAGGTGCGTTAGCTGGAGGATTTGCGGGTAATGCTGTGGGTCACGGGACGCTAAGTACTTTAATAGGAGCGGGTATCGGCGCTCTAGGCGGCAGAGAAATAGAGAAGAGGCATGAGATGTAAGTGAAGGTGTGATGTCGAGTTGGCCGGCGACGGCATTTGGTTAAGGTGGATTTTCATTGGAATGTTTCACTAACGTGCTTTCGCTGTGCATAGGAAGAAGGGTACACGCGAAGGATCACGTTCCGAGCGGAGTCGAAGCCGGCGTGGTGCAAGTAGGCGCGAATATTCCCGGTCGCCTTCCCGCGACCGACGTCGAGATGACCGATACAATGACGACAGTTATGGCGATTCTGATTCCGATGATCATCATCGGTCTTCACGGAGGAGAAAGGGCAGGCGTGGTTCAGATTATTGATTATCTCGGTATGGAAAACGGCGGATGGGGAATGCTTTCGACTTGGCTCCCCGGTGTGGGTGTCCCTTGCTATTCAAGTGCGAAATAAACAACTTACGATTACGACCATTAACGAATCATGACGATAGAGGGCTAGCATATGGGGTGGATATCGGGAAGGCTCTCACTGGTTGTGTATCTCTTTCAATCGGCATGCTTTCCTTTAAGTGTCAATATTAGTTGCAGCAATTTGCTCTCTCTAACGCGTTGGCCGACGGGCTAAACTCCGATGGATGTTGAGTGAAGGTCGGAGATTCGGAGTTGAGGCTGAAAAAATGGTCGTTCTGGGCGAACAATGAATGACTCTGGGACCCATGGTCTCACGGCGAAATACACTAGACCATCCTTCATGCTACGTGTTGAGCGTCCAGCGTCCAATGCCCAATTCCCAGCACAATGCAACCCCTCTCAACCACGGAAATCCAGCCATTCCGCCCCGCACAAAGACCAAGCCGGCCCAAAACTCGGCACCACGGCACCAAAAATCCGCACGTGCGTTGCCGCAGCACGCGAACTCCCCACCTAAATGCTCGATGCCAGACGGGCCGGAATCCAGCTAGGGGGGGTGTCACGGTGATGGGTGGCGGCGGGCAAGTTCTAGAAACGCCCTAGAAAGGGCATGGTGCGTGCCTGTGCTTTTTGCGTTTCCGGCTAGCCGGATGGGCCAGGTCAGGCGAGAACTCCTGGGACATCTAGACAATGGGCATGAAATGGGCGATCGTGGGTAGATTAGGGGATTTCCGAAAATACTTTGTGTGGATTGGTAGCGAGGGCGTGAAACGGCGTGCATGATTCTGGGTAGGGCCATGGTGGCGAAGGGGGTGGAGGGGGGGCAACACGTGAGGGAGGGTCGGTGGGTGGTCTGGGACGTTGGGGTGATGGGGGTCTTTTTGGGTCTTTTTGATGTGGGTACAAAGGGGATCGCGCTGTCCTGTGGTTTGGAGGGTATTATGTTTGGAACCTTTTTTGTTTTTGGGGCCAAGTGAAAACTATAAGAGTATGATGGTTTTTCTTTTTCGTTTTTGTTTTTCTGTCTCAAAAAGTTGTCGTTCAAGTATAGCTGATGCGCAGTTAGAACATTTTGAACGAACTTTGAACGGAATCCCACACGAGCGTTCACCTAGTTGAACCACTTGCCATGGACATGGACGCAAAATGTTTCTTTCTGGACTTGCTGCCTTCGGAGCTTCGATTGATCATATACGAGCAGCTTCTCGTTGCTGAGGAACCTATTCGAGGAAGGACTGTGCGCAAAGGCAAGAAATATGAGCTTGAGCTTCAGGTGTTGAGATTGAATCGACGGATTTTCGAGGAAGCCAGGGTGGTCTTTTTTGGGAAGAATACGTTCTGTATTACCAGCATGCCTAGAATCACGACCGAGGAAAGAGATGGAAGTATCGCCGCGGACTCACGGCCATTGGGTCTGCTTCCTTCCCTCGATCCGCCGCTGCAACACCACCACCTTCCCTTCGTTCGCCATCTCACAATAGACTTGCTCTACTATCCTCTAGCTGCAGGCTCTGTGAGTAGTGTCAACGCAACGTGGCAACTTGCGGACCCAGGAGCAACCGAATACGGTAGGTTACCTTCCCCTCCTTCTAGAGACCTTCACAACCCTATGCAAACACCCATTCTGACATCTCCTCTAGTATCTTCCCTAATCACCCTCCTTCACGGCACTCCCAACCTGCAAACTCTCCACCTTAGCGCCACGCCCCCGCCAACCCTCGACGCCAAAAGATCCCTGGTCTCCTTCTACACCTGCGACCGCAACCGCTCCTTCGCTGCAGCCCTCGCTTCGCTCCCACGCATCCACACCATCCCCCTCAACTTCGAATTCCCAGATTGCTTCTACCACACCGTGGTTCACCCGGCAGACTTTATGAACAAGAGCATTCTGCTGCTGGCGTGCCAGGTCTTGTTCTGTCAGAGCCAGGTCAGGATCCACAGGATGATGAGGGATTTCGAGGAAGGGAGAGTTGGGTGTGAAGCAGAGGGCGTGGATGCAGGAGTGGATAAGGTTGACTTGGGGCCTTTGGTTAGTGCGTGGCCGGCTAGGACGCCGTGTCTGAAGGATGTGGTGATGCAGGCTAGGCAGCTTGTTGGAGAGAGTGAATTTTAATGGGAGGATGTAGGAATGTCGGAGACTTGGGTTGTGGGTATGAAATTGCGAATAGTCAGTGCTTGACACGGGCAAATGTGATGTAATGGAGATTGCTATACTAAAGTGGGGGGGGGGTTGGATACGTTGAGGGACCCTAGCATATGAGGAGTAGGTGTTATAATGATAATTAATGATCCAATGCCTCCTAATTTAGGAGATAAGTTCAAGGCTGGATTGACTAGGTGTTGTCTAATGATTCTATACATGGGAAGATGTACTGAGTAAACTGGAAATGCAGACAAACATATACTTTATAATTACTATAAATCACTATCGCTTTGTTGTAGTCATTCTATACTATAGAAGTGATCCGCCCTAATCCTCATCTAGAAGTGCACTTTCATACCTTCATAAATCACCTAAAGAGTACCTGACAGAGCTGACGACCACACGGTGCACCAGTGCATACAAAGTAACTAACCAAGCAGGAGGATTTCAATCCAGCATGATGATGTCGCCATTCTCCTCTGCAAGCTCAGCATCCATCAAAACCTGACGTTGCCTTCGGCTAAGTCTCAATGGAAGCGATCTAGGCCTTCCATTCATGAGACTAGGCCTCAGAGGCTCGATTTCAACCCTTTTACTGAAGATTGCAGACGAGACGCGTTGCTTAGGGGGAGGCGGATCACCGTGGAAGAGATAGCGATACCCAGACTTACGCTCGACACCCTTCTCTTCCAACACTGTATCTAGATCGTCAATGATCTCCCCAGCCCCGATAATACCATGATCAAAAGCCTCGAGAGTTTTCGCAATGTTGCGAAACATGGCCTCTGCCATGACTGGGGGGAATGCGTTCCCGATTTGCTTCATAGCATCCGTCTTGCTACCAGTGAACCGATACCTGGTATTGAAAGATTGGAAGAGAGCGAATTCTCGTGGTGTATATCCCCTTTTCCCTGAGTAATGGTGATTCTCACCGCCTGAAGTCGTAACGCATGCACCTAGGAGGCTTACATGCGGATCGTACGGTTGCGCATCTATACGCCTCATATCTTCGGGCTGGTGATGGCGGTCAGTAAATGCACGTTGGCCTAGCCGTTCAAGCGGCCTTAAAGTATCAGCAACCGAAACGAAGCGCTTCAGGCCGGAGCTTAATGGTCCGTGGGTTGGTCTTGGGAAGGGCGGTAGCGGCTGTCCACGTCGGGCGGCAATGATGAGAAGTCGCTTGCGCAGTTGTGATAGACCATATCGAGCCATGTTCACGATCTTATACCGGACGTCATAACCTGCTTTGCCGATGTCGTATAGTAGGAGGAGAAAGTTTGGTTTGTGGTCATCGTGCGTCGAGAGTCCGTAGGTTTGCTCCATGGTGGCGATCCGCGGCCCACACTTCGTGAGAATAGGACCGACCGTATATATTGACTCAAAATTTGCCTGATCATTCCTACCTCGGCGGGTACTAATGTACTCAGTGAATAACAGACTTTTTGACGGAGATCTAAAACATGTACTTACTGGGCAGGTGACCAGTAGCAGCAAGGAGGCGAGAGGTGCAAAATGTCCACATTCAAGACTTGTTTTGTTGCACCTGGAGGAGGGAAATCGTGAGCGTTTGCACAGAAGGGAATAGCGCCACAGTGGTTCTGTCCATAGGCTTCGAGGGCAATGTCGTTGTTGTCTAATCCCCATGTGACAACAAGGCCAGCTTGGACAGCGCCTTGCGACGCTCCGCCAGCTCCGCAGAAACAATCGCCGAATGTGTATCGCACGCGAGTAGTGGGACACACCGGTCGTTTCCGGGAAGGATGGTCTAGCGATGCGATAGAAAATGATCGCCTTAAGTGCTCATCTGAACTGTTCCTTTGGCTGATAATAACCACATCATCCTCGTCGGTGTCCACAAGTGTGATTGAATTCTCCCGCGATACTCCCTGTGGTGGAGTTGATGCTGTTGAGCTTGTAGCATAGGAATCAGCTTCACTAGGGTATAGTTGCCGTACGACACCGCTATATGCTTTACCGTTGGTGTGGAGGTGAAGTATATTAACGACGCGGCAAGTAAGATGCCCGTGATGGAAGAGCCATCGCTTGGTGTCTTCGTTATTCCTCATGCGACTAGACACGGAGATGGTAGGATCTCTGAAGCTTAAAAGCGGGTAAGGGCTGCTGGTAAAGATGCAGTCGCGAACTCTAAGCACATCAGCAGTGGACTTGTCAACCATTCCCTGAAGAAATGGTGACTGATCGTCATGCTCGTCGACATGTAGAACCATAGCAAGTTCGTTCAGCTTCCCTATGCCCGAAGTCAGTGGTTTAAAGCAGGATGTAGCAGAAGAGAGATTACAGTCAAAAAGCTGTCTTTGGTATTTAGTACGCTGAAGCCGTAGGCCTCTTAATCGCACCTCATCCGTCTCTAGATTGCGAATGATATGTTTCACACGGAGAAAATCTCCACTGTGAAGCTGGCCCTTGGGACGCCCTTCTTGGTCTTTAAGCTCTACCGTGAAGCCGGGCTTGATCAACACTCCATTGACTGTATATCTGCTTTCTTCAATATCCGGTAAACGAATGCTGAAGTCTCGCTGAGTAGGTGTTTGACTGTCGCTTCGAGAGTCATAATCATCATCATCATCATCGATAACAATTATTTCAGGATTGCTATCGTCGGACTCTAGTCAGGGAAAGGGTAAGAGGTTAGCAGGAATACTCATTTTGCGGGCTACCAGCGGACTTGTATACCAATATCTGGAAACTCGAAATCCGTGTCTGACCCAGAGGAGATATCGTCGTCGTCGTCGTCTACAACGATGATAGACGGCTGCCTAGTTTCCATTGTTGTAAATTATGATGGCGCGAGCGCTTGGCTGGAGTTTGATGACAAGAGAGAAAGAGAGAGACTAGGATAGTGGTCTAAGTAGTTGCCGCTTTCTCTAAAATAGTCGCCTGTGCCAGGGAGGAGAAGGTAGCAAGGTAGCGGGGGCTCGTATATGTTCGAGGTGAACGTAGGCAGAGACGATGAAGGTGAAGACCGTCATGGAGTGAGGGTGAAAGTGAAGATGAAGGAAGACTTGAGGTGAAGGTGAAAATGAGGAGTACACGAGTCAAATGATTGGTGTTAGGGATCCGTGATTTTACCGAGAAGAGATTGGACGTACTACGGACAAATCGCATGTGTTAAGCGTGATAGGAGAGAATAAGATGACTTTGAACTAAAAGGGTAACGATCATGAAGGGAAAATTGTGGAAACTGTTCTTGAGTACTGGAACATGGAGTATCTATACAGGATCTCGAAATACGCGGATCTTAGTGAAGTCTAGATCAACAGTATTAGATCATCGTATCGTCTTCTCGACAAAGTTCTTCTCTAGCCGCCCAACCTCGCGCTTGAAAGTCTCGACCTCTTTCCAGCAGTCAAGTGGCCGCCTATCGTTCATCCTTAAGCATGTCGCGACATCTTCTCTAGCTTTGTTCACCTGCGGATCCCCTTCTTCCAGTTTCTTACGTGCATCCAGCTTCTTTCTCATTGCTTCTATCTCCTTCAATACACTTGCATTGCTCATGTCTCTCTGTTTCTGCTTTTCGGCGAGGGTGGCGGAGGTGGAGGTCGCGTCACTGATCTTCTCGGCAAGCGAAGAGTCGTCAGGTTTTTCGGCTTCGTCGGAAAGACTCTTAGATAAATCGGAAAGGCTCTGAGCTTCCTTCTCGCGAAGCTTCTCGAGTTCCTCGGTCAGGCGGCGCTGGTACTGCAATTCTTGCTGTTTCGATCGTGTGGAGTCCGTCTATTGCGCCAATTAACGTCAGTCACTGCTTGCCATAGTAGTTAGAAAAGTGAGTCTCACTTGTGTGTTTTTCTGTAGCGAATCTACCAATTCATTCGAGAAGCGAACGGGGGCATCTCTGCGCGGAAAACTTGGTTAGCGACAGAAGTTTGCGGTGGAGGCCAATTGATGTGCCCGGGAGTACATACGATGAGAATACGTGTTGAGAAACGTCACTAGCAGGTTTGGAATTCTCTGCCCCCATTGTGGATGCGACCGAGATGCGGGATGCTCGCAATGAAATCGCGGAAGCTGGCAGAAGTCGGATCCCAGACTTGGCGATAAATCACACTAATCCTAAAAAGGAAAAGTGCATTTGCGCGTCAACACCAAGGCTTCCACGCGACCTATCGTGACTGAAACTTTCCATCCTGACCCTTATGTGTTGGATACGATAGGGGGATACCAACCAGGTGCGGCAAGTGAAGAGACTTCTGATTCGATGACTGCGTAGCATTCTACCAGAACTTCCTTCTATTAGCCAACGCGTCAAAGCGGCGCAAATATAGCTATAATGCTCCAGTCCTCCATCACAGCATGGCTTAAGAAGCCTGCTACTGTCAAGGGAACAGGCAAGCCAACACCGGCTCAAGTTTCGGCTTCTCCATCAATCTCCTTGGAACCGCAAGTGCATGCCTCTCCGCCCGAACAGAACGCGCAGGTCCCCAAACCCACCGATTTGCAGAAAGCATCACCAACGAATGTGATTGCACTTCCACCTCTGTCTCCGAATGTCGAGCTTGTACCATTAAATGAAGAGCTCATGCCAGGCTTCAAGCGCCTCCTCGCGCTAACGCTTCCTATCTCCTACCCCCCGACTTTCTTCACCGAGTCAATGACAGAGCCTTACCACAGTATAACTCTCATGGCACTCTGGCATCCCACCCCACTGAGCTCGGGGACGACTCCAGGTGCAGAGAAGCCCCGTCTGATCGGAGCAATCCGTTGCCGCATCTTGCCATCCGCGAATCTCTATATATCAACTATCAGCCTGCTCGCACCTTACCGCTCACACGGAATAGCTGCCCATCTTCTACAAAAAGTCGCCGCTAAAGCTTCTCAAGAGCACGGAGTTAAGTGCATCACTGCTCATGTTTGGGAGGCGAATGAGGATGGGCTAGAATGGTACAAAAAGAGAGGCTTTGAGATCATAGGGAGGGAAGATGGATACTATAGCAAGCTCAAGCCGATGACAGCTATTCTTGTTAGAAAATGGATCGGTGTAATGGATCTCTTGGCAGATATTGATGCGGATCGGAAGTTTGAGGGATGACGGTCGACATTTGAAGAAATCTGAACTAACTACTCAGCATGGAAAGCCCGGAATGCCTGGTGTCTACAGCATGCTTTGTCAGAAGATATTCCAGTACAACAAAAGAACTTCATGAGTCGACCGCAGCCTAACGCTCAATACTTATCCGCGATTCGCCCCAGAAGACATAATGGGCAGGGATGCATAGTGGTACGGTCGCGTTTCCTATGGTAACATCGGTCTGCCTACGTCTAATTTAATGTTGGACTTACTTCCCATTCGGTTCTCAAAAGCTATTGTAGTTCACCATCACCATATGGTGACTCCGTAGCCGTTTTGCACTATACTGTGGGGCGGATCGTGCGGCGACCCGATAGCCAGGCCTGCGCTTGCAATCGCATCCCTCAGAACGTCTTCCTTTCATCCGGATGGACTAGATTGTCTTCATTGAAGCTCTATTGGGCCATGCGAGCGTACCGTTGTTGCAAGAAATCCGCGTCGTTCCAGCAGTGGTCCAAGACCATGTCAAGGCATGGTCAGCAATTCATATTGTCTACGAAATCATATACATCTGCCATACTCCCACGTCGACTCGCGTTGGTGTTATGGGATGCATGTATGCCATCCTACAGCTTTCCTTGCAGGGGTTGCGTCAAGTTCAATTTGCGGGTAAACAATCGCTACCTCTTTGCAGGATGCGACGAAAATAGCGCCCGCTACCCGCGCCCGAAACTCTGAATACCGTTCCCTACACCTGGCTACTGGAAGTCATTCTCTGTACCATCTGAACACAATCACTCAACGGCAATGAAGCACTTGCCGCATCTCACGCCCGAGGTTGTGACCCCCTCAACAGACCTGACGCATGGAAACATCCTTCGGTATCGCTAAACGTGTCGGTATATTAACCTGGCTGGTTCCGGGCCGCCCGCGAAGCCATGACCCGTTCCGGAACGCGCCAGCTCCCGCCGTCATACCTGCAATGCAAGTTGGAGGTGTAGGACCCAGCTAGAAGGGATTAGCTCGAGCGCCGTCGCGCGTGAAGAAGTTGAGTATACGAGAGCTAGTTCAACAAAGCAATATATGTTGAGTCTAGGCAAATCCAAGGAATCCGTACCGTTGATAAGAATGTCGGCTTCCAGTACCGTCACTGAACTGAAACGCGAAAGATTGGCTCTCGACTTTGAAAGTGCTACTCAATCCTCCTTTTGATCTTGAGGCTGTATTGAAGATGATTCCTGGAGTACCAAAGATGTTACCCCTCCTTGTTGTCTTCCTCCTATTCTTATCATGTCAAGCTGTAGGTCACATCTTGCCCTATCCCGCTGGGGGTCTTAACATGATTTTGTAGGTCCCAGCAAACCACCTCAAAGGGCGACAAGGCGACATCACATATACGATTACGTGTTTGGGCCCAAAATGCACCAACTATCCCCCCACAAGCCTTATCCTTCCTACCTCTACACCCCACTTCCCAGGAGGCCCAGGAAGAACGACAACCACTAGTAAATACACGCCACCGGTAGAAACGCCACCCTCGAAGGTAAGCAGCTTGTTTATTCTACCCCTTCTCAAGCCTTTCGTGCCCTTTTCCGAATGACATCCTGCTGATTAAAGCAGACATCTAAGTCTACACTAAAGCCTACCAAAACACAAAGTGAAGAGGTTGGGCCCAGCAGTACCAGATGTCCCGTCCCGTTATACTACCAGTGCGGTGGCTATTATGACGGTGTCCCTTGGAGCGGCTGTACCAAGTGTGTGGCCGGTGCTACTTGCGTATGGCAAAATGGTATGTCATGTTATGCCCTTCGTTCTATAGACGTAGAGCCGAATTCCTACGCCAATACTTTGTACTACAGAAAGCAGATACTAACTCGATGCAGAATTCTATAAACAATGTGTTGCGGAGGGATCGACGACATGAAGTGGTCGTGCAACGCAATCTATAAATGATGTAATTCACGATCGAGCTAGAGTAGCAGAGTATCTAGAACTGTACACGATAATACTTTCCTCTCGATCAGGACACAGGGAATCGAAAACAGTGCCAAATTTCGCTATAGGAAATATGTAAAGTGCTGATTAAGGCTGACTTTACACGCGCAGCTCTAGCATGATACCGCATGGTGGGGCATCAAAGCTACCCCTCCACGTCCAAGATCGTCGTCACCACTAAACATCTGACCACCTCCAGACCCTACTTAGATCCACGCATCTCTGCCCAAATTTTCATTTGACTGTCCCCTTTCTTCATTATCGCATTCGTACATTTTCTAATTTGTCAATTGGCACCTAATCATATCCTTTTTTTGCATTGCACATCATAGTACTCTCGTTTCTCGACTCAAATCCAGGTAGCCCCCCGCTTCGAGCTCGAAAGCTCTCCGCCATGCCCGACCCACGCGTCTTCATAATCCGCCATGGCGAAACAGAATGGTCCCTCAACGGCCGGCACACAGGAACTACCGAACTCCCTCTGACCGCCAATGGCGAGAAGCGTGTCCGCGCAACAGGTAAAGCCCTCGTAGGCAACGATAGACTCATAGTACCCGGAAATCTCGCGCACATGTACGCCACCTCCCACCTCTCCCCCTCTCCGTCTTCATGTATGCTAAATGGAGCAGCTACGTCTCGCCCCGCCACCGCGCCCAACGCACCCTCGAACTCCTCGACCTCGGCTGCCGCGACCGCTACCCCTGGGACAAGCCCGACTGCACCGCGCCCCTCGCAGTCCGCACCTCGGCCTCCATAACCGTAGCCCCCTCCATCCGCGAATGGGACTACGGCAACTATGAGGGCCTCACATCCCCTCAGATCCGCAAGTCGCGCGCCGACCGCGGCCTCAGTTCCGACTGGGACATCTGGCGCGACGGCTGCGAGGGCGGCGAGTCCCCCGAGGACGTGGCCGCTCGGCTGGACGCGTTGATCGCCGAGATCAGGGAGAAGTGGCACAAGGGGCGGTTTGGGAAGGAAGCTGGGTGGAAGGGCAAGGATGGGAGCGGGCCGAATGACGTGCTGATTGTGGCGCATGGGCACATTTTGAGGAGTTTTGCGGCGAGGTGGGTGGGGAGGAGGTTGGAGGATAATCCGAGTTTGATCTTGGAGGCCGGGGGCGTGGGCACTTTGAGGTGAGTTTTACTCTTCGTGTTTTTCTTTTCCTGGGGAAGGAGGGTTATGAGTTTGTTGGGGCGCTAATGGTGGACAGTTATGAGCATCATAGTGTTGAGGAGCCGGCTATATTGCTTGGTGGTGCCTTTGTTGTTGTGGAGAAAGGGGATGAAGAAGAGAAGTCTTAGGGTTTTGTTAGAAGGTAGAGTCTGGAGACAGGACTTAGCAGAATGGTAAGACTACCAAGTACCCATGGTGTACCATAAGGGAGTCAGGACTAAAGACGCTTTCATATGATGCAGTCCGCGCTAACACGCGACCATCGAAACTGTTAGATTTTTTCATACTATTACATGAGTGTTCTTCATCTCCGATGTCGAGACTGCCTTCAGCTAATCTAAAGGTACTCTCTGTCATGTTTTGCCTTCGATCTACTCTGCATCCCTTTCGTAATCACACACTGTTTTGGTTTTAACCAAGTCATTGCTTTCTTTCCCGAACCACCTCTCGTGGATTACACTTGCTCCGTCAGAAAGCTCCTCACAATTACTGACTACGTCATCATAGGAAGGTCCAGAGCCTTGGATCTGATGTACAAAGCAGTGAAGAATTAGGTGCTAGTAGGGTTGATGCGCTGATACTCCAAAGTCCTCTGCTTTGCCTTCTTCACCAATTCATCACCATGCTTGATTATCCACAATCCAAACTCTCGGGCTGCGAAGGCATTCTGCAGAGGATCGCGGCCGAATTTGGGATGAGTAGTCAAGTGTACCTGTGAAAACTCTCGACAGAGGCTGTCTAGGCCAAGTTGCTGCTTGAAGAGTGGACCACCGGCGGCCTTCTCGACTGATTTAGCAATGTCGACAGCTCGCCCATGGATCATTCGAAGGGTGTCAAAGTCGCTACGGAGATTGTGGCCGACCACTATCGTCTCCTTGTCGATGAATCTCCATAAAGCAGCCCGAGCAGCATGCCATCCAATGAGAACCTTATATCCTGCCTGACGAGCTGCTTCGATATCGTGGAAACCGGATAAACCGGTCGTGCTGGTGCACCAATCCTTGACAGCCGCCTTAGTAGCCGTGGAGACTAGATGGCTCATAAGGATTCGACAGGTGGCTACGTCAACAGCCGCAATCTTCACGACTTCGTAACGACCGTCCGCAAGCATAATCTTACTACAGGAGATGGCGACAACACCGAATCTAGGCTGGCCGGGAAGCCGATCCGGCGAGTGGCTAAAATCTGCAGCAGGATAATCGACCTGGTATTCATCTGAGAATGTCTTAGGTCGTGTCAGATATTGTGTTGCTTGGAGTTTCGCAGGAAGGTGGGTAAGCTTGCTAAACATCTCAATAACGTCAGCCTGTTTATCCACACTAATCCTCGTCCAGGCAATTCCGCTGCAGATAATCCGGCCATCATGTTGGATCGAGATGTCCATCTGCAACAGCAGGCGGAGTATCTTGGCACAGATTACGTTGGCTTGTTCGACATCGGCTGCACTACCAATTGACCGCGTTGACGGCGGAGGCATAGGAGAAGATAGAGGTGGGGCTGACTTCCGACCAGGTCTACGCCGATTGGGAGAATGTCGTTGTGGTTTCAACGATGGAATTGGCCCTGGCGCACGAAGCAGACCTTGGTTCTTCAACTGCTCTCGTATCCGCTGGTTCACCATCCAGGAGTCTTTTCCATGAAGATCTAAACCTTGACCGCCAACACCATGGCTATCTGCTTGATGTGCTTTCAATCCGACCTCGGATCTGAAGTCTTTTCGGCATTGTCCCACATTGCATACGAACATATCTGACTGTGCCGACGATGTTGGCATCTGCGAATGCATGGGCGGAGCAGAGGGAGGCAACACATGGTTAGCGATGGGGGATGCTAATTCATCGTGACAAGAATTTGTCGGTGAGGAACTGCTTTGTTGATCGTGGTGGAGTTTCGTCCGTTTCTTGCCTCGTGATTTAGGTCGCTTTTGTGATTCACGATCATTGGCAGCAGCAAGAAGTTCTTGTGCTTTCACGCTGGAGGTTTCCTGGTTTTTTGTAACGCACCAAAGCATGTGACGGCTATATTGAGCCTCACTCTCGAAAGCCTTCTGACAGCCATGGCAGTATATGCCTGACACGTTACTGGGTGTGAATGAAGACGCATCGTAATTCAGTTCACTAGGCTGTGTCTCCGGTGCTGACGCGTCACGGTCGACATATTTTTGAAGCCCGAGAACCTGTCTTCCATTTGAAAGCCTTGGGGGCGTTACTTTCTTCTTGAACGCGTCGGAGCACTCTCCAGGAAACTTGCGATGCTTATTGTACCCGATTTGCGTCTTGAAAGAAGCTCCGCAGTTGTCGCACACCACCAACTCGCCGTGACCGCTCTGGAGTTTGTGATTCTCGAACGCGACTGAGTCGCTGAACGCCCATTCGCAGATGGGGCAGACAAGCTCCGTTTCAGGCTCCGGATGGTCGACTAAGTGTTTGTTGAGCGCGGCCTTGGACGAGAAGACGCGCTCACACACGCCACAGTAGAACGTACCTGGTTCTTCCTTGATCATGGTTGGCGGTTATTCGATTCCCAGATGTACTTGCGTGTAGCGTCGGGAAGGCAGATAACACTGAGCTTTAGAATCCGACGGAAGGAGCGAGGGTGAAAAGCATCTCAGGCCGGCAGAATGGCAGTTGGAGCTAATTAGTGTGCTCCTTGTGTGAGGTCATGGAAGTGAGAGTAAATAGGACGTCTCAATCTCTTGGCAAAGGCCCGTGGTCTGGGTGAGATATGAAAGGGAAGGTACGATCTGTGAAAACATTCACCCCATGACCTCACGTGATTGACGCTCAATCTTCTGTCCCCATAACAGCCAGCGATTGATTAGTAGCTTGACCTCTGTTGACCTCTGTTGGCCTCTGTAGAGAAACTGTACGAGAGTAGGCAAGGGCTATTGCTTGCATTGAGCATATGTACTGGCGAGAGCAGAGAAATTTCGCAGTTTGCAAACACTTTATCTTTCGAAGGCAATCGGTAGAGTGGGCTTGTACTCTCATATGTATGCATGCATTAAGGTTGCGGCCAGATCAAAGAACTTCCGTGGTAATAACAAAGTCCTTGTGATCCGAGCCTGCGTCCATCGGAAATGAAAGAACCGCAGCTCTAGACATTCCTTCTAGTCCAAATAACGTCCCCCCTTCTCTCATCGAGCAGTCAGGAACATTTCATTGGACCGATAATCCTTGACAAAGTCTGTGATACAGAATACGGTGGTCCTTTAGTCGATTTGAAGATATACCTGCTGCATGTATAGTATCTTAGGAGTGTGGGTAGTTGAGGGCGATACACCAAAAACCATCATTCTCCGGTATGAGTAAGTTCCAAACCTCCCAGCTGACTATCTCTTGACATTTTCATGACTTCAAAGATATTCTGGTATGTTTCATCTGTGCCGCGAAGAGATTAACTTTTCAACAAGCAATGCACCAAATCCTGCTGGATCGAGCCAGCACGTGTACTCGCAAGATAGTCGAGATTCTATCCAATCAATGTATGAGATCTGAGATATAGCCCGCAGGATCTAGCTGTGCCTTGCCCTTGTGTTGTGTTTCCTGCTGGAGCTAACGCGGCCAGTGACGTCATGACACTCTCTCGAGCTTATAATGGCCCTGCGTCGCAACCACGGTACCATCACTGTTCAAACTAAACTCTATCCATCTCAAGTGACCTTTAAGTCTGCAAGCTACGAATCGATAGTTTTACCTCCTACTTTACGCAACTGAATTTACACATCGCTCGCCACCCAGTTCGAAGCGTCACCATGCCCGTCGGTCAGCAAGAATCAGGAGTTACCTCTGGTGTGAAGTTCGTCACCTCGACTGTAGGAAATACTGTTGGCGGAGTCACGAATACTGTGGGAGGAGTTGTGGGAGCTTTGGGGCGCGGTGTAGGAGAGACGCTCGAGGGCGCTACCGGAAGCGCTGGAAGACCCGTTGCTCGCGGCATTTCGGATGCGACAACAAGTGTTGAAGATGGCGCAAACAGAATTGCAGGTGGTGTAAAGAGAGCTGGAGAGGGTAAATAATCTAAGACCGATTCAGGAACGGATGCAGTGGAATAATGGGCTGCGACAAGACAGCCGGGAGAGACATGCTCGCTTGCATCTTTGACGAGGAATTTCATTAATGACATTTAATTGATACCATCTAAAGAATGAGAAATACATTATTGATTCAGGACGAGAACAATGGTCGGTCTCATAGGCACTGCGAATTACTATAGGTTGACGTGACAACGTGACTTTGAAAGTGAGCCGCATCAGCCTCGCAATGATGCTTTGAAATGCTGCAAGTCAGACACGCAGTAGTTCTGAGAGCTATAGCTGATGTCCAATTAAAGTTGGAGTTGACAGCGCGGATAAAGCGTTAGGTGGAGAAATTGGGGGCCTCGAGCGGGTCCCCGAACACGGATCACGATTTGCTGAGCACGGCCTTCAAACGGGCGCACTCGTGCGACTCGGCGAGCCGACGGAACGACTGCTCAATGTCAGAGAGATCACGATCGCCGGGCTCCGACGAGCATTTGCGAGCGAATCCCTCGCTTCGAAGCTGTCATTCCCTCGGGGTGCGATGTCAGAGGACATATCAGGCAACTCGCATTGTCTCAGACCCGGAAGCAGAGGAATGATCTTCGGCACCTTATTGACTTGCGGTAGGCTCGGCTGACGATGAGAACATCAGAGACACAACGAGTGAGAGGCCCAAGTACCTCTGCGCTTGAAAGAGGAAGGTAATCTGGGCAAAAATAGAGCCAGCATTGCGATAGGCAGCGGAAACACTGAAACACGCCAATGTCACGGTATGCCCGGAGCGACAAGAGCGACAAGAGTCTGCGTTTAGAGAGCCAGTGTTCGGCTTTTCCTCGTAGAAGCAGGAAGAAGGCGGGTTGACGTCTGTCACGGAACCCTAGAGATCCGGCTGTTTCGTGATGGTTGCTGTTGAGCCCGTAGGGTGCCAGCGTCGCCGCGGAGGGCCGGAACGGTGGCTGAGAAGTAGCCACACTTCCCCACATAAGCGGGCTGGGTCGACAGGGAAAGCAGTGAACCACCTGCCATCTTGTCGTCATATTCCCCCCTCGCCGCCAATCGACGGGCGCCATGCACAATCCCAAACAATTCCAGCCAATCGAGCAAAAGACGCTGGCTGGACACTATACTGACTTGCAGATCTTAGCTCTCACCTCTCCCCCACCGCGAACCAGCCCTCAACTCCGCCGTCGCCCAACATGGTGCGACGCACGATAGCAGAGCAAGCTGTCAGAAGAGCCGCCGTACCACGTTTGCAGCTGCTTCCTGTCTCTTGCAGAATGGCAGCGTGATCTACAGGAGAATCAGCTGTCTGCGGACCCCGAGCACCGGGACATCAGGAACCTCTCTGTTTGTGTCGCACCAAATCCATCACTGCGCATTCCTCGTGACATATCTCACCCTAGGTCGCCCCCAGCGCGCCCCGGCCGCCCCCGGCACCATGACTGTCCAGCTTAGATGTGTCAAAGGCGGGAAGTGGCTACGGCTAGGAGCAGAGAAGAGGGGTTATGGGATTTTCCTTACCCATCTTTGCGCAGCACAGTGGGGAAGGTGGAGTGGTTGGCCCAATGATTCGTCTTACCCTCCCAGCATTAGCCGCCTCTCGACAGTCCTCCAGCCTCTTTTTCTCCATCCGGCCTCGCTAAGGCGAACGGTTTGTATTGACGCGTGGTTAAAACAGTATGGTAGCAGTGGGTTGGGATCGACTTGGCCCGAGTGTCTATGCGGCAACATGCCCTCGATCCGCCCATGACATCTGTAATGTAGTCAGTGCGTTCTCAGGTATTTAGCTGTCCCACCTTACCCTGTCTTGTTTCTCCTCTACGCTCGTTGTCGTGGATACTTGTTCCTCCCGTAGCCGTTTTCAATTGCGCTCGAAAGTTGCTGTCTTGGACTGATACCTCGTTCCTCAGTCTTCGCCTTCGTTTGCTCGTCTATATCTTGCCCTCTTCCTCCGCAAGGTATTGTTCAGCTCTTCACACTTCTCCTCCTATACAAGATGAAGACCTTCGTTGCCCTCGCCCTTGCGGCGACCGCTCTTGCAAAGCCAATGCCAGTGCCAGCATCTTCAGCACCAGAAGGCTGCTCGGATTCACGTGAGGGATCTTTCCAGATCTCGGTGGTGAACGTCACCAAGTCGGCAAAGCGAGATCTTGCTCCGCGTCAGAAGTCCGGTGTTCTTACTCTCACCCTCAGTGGCGGCGTGTTGAAGGACCAGGCCGGACGAACTGGATACATTGCTAGCAACAATCAGTATGATCTCTTCCTCACCATCGCAATTGTTATGGCACTAATCCTCCAATTAGGTTCCAATTCGATGACCCACCTCAGGCGGGTGCTCAGGAGACATCCGGCTTCTCCGTCTGCAGCAACGGCTCTCTCGCTCTTGACGGCACTGCCATCTGGTACCAATGCTACTCCGGAGGTTTCTTCAACCTCTACGACGACTCTCAGGGTGCTCAATGTAATCAAATTTACATCATCGCCTCCGGAAGCAGCGGTGGCGCAGTCTCTCAGGTTCGTGGACCCAATCTTGCGCCGAAATAATTGCTAACTTACGACATAGACTTCTGATGGACAGCCTCAGGCTACAACTCAGGTTTCTCAGATCTCCGATGGACAGCCACAGGCACCTACTGGCCAACCTATCACCCAGATCTCAGATGGCCAACCCCAGGCCCCGACAGGTATCCCAATCACTCAGATTTCCGACGGCCAACCTCAAGCCCCCACCGGCCAGCCAGTGAGCCAAATCTCTGATGGCCAACCTCAAGCTCCCACCGGCGCCCCCGTCAGCCAGATCTCCGATGGTCAACCCCAGGCTCCTACCGGCCAGCCAGTGAGCCAGATCTCTGACGGCCAGCCCCAAGCTCCCACCGGCGCCCCAGTTACCCAGATCTCAGACGGCCAGCCTCAAGCGCCTACCGGTGCTCCCGTCACTCAGATCTCCGATGGCCAGCCCCAGGCTCCCACTGGTGCCCCGGTCACCCAGATCTCTGATGGTTCGTATCCTCAGTCCTGCCATTATTAAAACTTGGCTAACTTCTTATTTCAGGTCAACCTCAAGCTCCCACAGGTCAGCCAGTGACCCAGATCTCCGACGGCCAGCCCCAGGCTCCCGTCGCTACTGCATCTGCTAGCAGCAACTACACCGCACCCAACGCCACCACCGCCGCTCCATCCGAGTTCCCCGGTGCTGCCTCCACCCCCATGGTCAGCATCGGCGCCTTGGCAGCCGGTCTCCTGGCCTTGGTCGCCATGCTATAATAAAAGCGGGCTTCCCCAATCCCAATAATTAAGTTTTTTTTTATTTATTATTATTACGCTCTTCACGTGTTTATTCTCAACGAGACATACAAAAGATCATGACTTGCAGCCGGGGTAAATGAATGGGAAAGGGGGGGTTTCTAGTCGGGGCTTTTCATGACGCGCCATGTTAATACGAACGACTTGCACACTAGCTCATTTCGCTTGTTTTTACTACATGCAAAGGTTGGCGGGCATCGTTTCATTCATCTCTGTTCCCCAAAGCATGGATTGTTTGCCGGCAAATGGATAGTTAATTCTCTTCTCTTCCCCATTTCAGCACAGATCTGATCTCATCGTTTAGTAGTAATGTAATTAGCTACGTCCTCCAAATTCTGCGGTTCCCCCGCCACCACCAGGGCTGTGGGGGTGCGGGAGGAGAGTAATAAAGTAATACAAATGACTTTGAAAGAAATTGTATTCATGAATTCTCCCTTGTTGCATTTTGCTTTTGTGTGGTTTGAACTTGTTGTTGCTGGCTTTTGGGCTGTGACTTGTTTGGATTTGGGCGGCTCTTCGTTGAGGCCTTGATAGGCTTACTTCGCTCTTTTACACTGTCCTATCCTCTATTCCCCAACGCCCACGCATGCATGCCCATAACAATTCCTTGAGGACAGAGGATGGTTATGTAGGAATGGATGGAGGGAAAGGAGAATAGTGCTCCAGCGATGTCATGAGAGGTATGTTACAATGGCACGGTGTGTAGGTTGCACGTTTTCCCGGAGCTATGGGAATATATAATATGTTGAGTCGGTAATTTACATCCACCTTTTGATGGTCCCCACGTCGATATGAAGACTTTTGAAATGCTCTTTGGAGTGACAAACAATTAGAAGAGATTTTGAGCCTCGCCGGGCTACATAAACGATGGGCATCGTTCTCATCCGATTGAGAATTTGACCCATGACAAACATACTGAAAGTCTTCCTCAAACTAGATGCAGGTCATTTCCGGCTGGCGCAGTTTGAGGAGTACGTTCAGAAAGACATCATCTTCGGAGCCAGGACTCACTCTGCATAAAGAGAGTCATTGTCATCTTCACCCATCTCCGACCCGTCCTCTCCAGACGCGAACTGTTCGCTCAGTTGGTCACCTTCCTCCGCCTTCCACATCTCATTATTCCCATTGTCATCCAAACCAGCTCGCATCTCGACTTGCGCTAACTTAGCTTTCTTGGTAAGACTTATGCTAATGTCCGCGAAATGTTCGTCTTGCTGCACATTCAGCAGGCCCTTGGTACCGAGTGTGAGCGTCATCATCATAGCCTGGGAGGCGACCATCCTCGAATTTTCTGCTGGTGGGAGAATATCTTCGAAGTTAACTTCGTCGATGTCGCCTGCTGCGTCTCGTTGCAGGTAGTCGGACATTGGCTCCAGTTCAGCCCTGACTCGATCACGCTTCTCATCGATAGCCTCCGCCACGAAGCTTAGAAAGTTACCACCTTCAGCGGAGAGTGCATCGCGGATACGTATGTCCTGTTGCATGGTCGCAGCTTCATGCATATCCGAGCTTGGGGGCGCACCAGCGAGACCAAGGTCTTCCTCACCTTCCTCAAAAAGCTCCAAGGCCTCTAGAGTCCCGGGTTGACCACGGCCGTGAAGAGGGGAAGCGGATATCATACGGCTACCACGCCGAGCGGTCAGTGAAGATGGAGCACCTGCGGAACCTGCCATGACGAATCGTCCACTTCGAGGAACAGCCGAAGAGCCTCGAATGGAGGCAGAGATGTTCCATGGCATTGCTGAGAACATTTGCTGGTCCTCAAGAGCAGAAACTTGTTCGCGTGGAAATTCGACCTCGTCATCCTCTGGAATGAACAGGCTTTCATCCTGACCACCTCGCCTAAGCTGGTCGTCAGGCTCATCAGTCTTCTGGCGTACCCGACGCGCTTCTTGTTGAGTGGCTTCATCAATTCCACTGTCGTGACCCCTCTTCTTACGTGCGGTCTCCTCGCGACTAGCACCAGTGTAAAATTCATATAAGTGGTCGCCAATGAACATGTCGAACGGAGTCGGACCGGTGACATTTGACAGTCGATTTGCGATACCTCCAATACCAGCCCCCCAGACATAATACTCTGCCTTCTTCCTCGATAACTTAGAGAGCTGTTTCTGCCTCAGGACCCGCTTTGCTTCATCCATGTTCTTCAGGTAGTTGGCGTTCCAGTCTGCCAAATCCTTATTTCGAAGCTCCATGGTTGTATCGGCGGGGATTATACGTGCGGTCCTTTTCTTCCGAGCCGCAGCGACAACTGTAGAAGAAGATTTGACGATCTCTGAAGCATCATCAAGCTGTTGTGGAGGGGCAGTGGGGAAGGCCTCGCCCTCTGGGAGGTTATCCTCGAAGATAGGAAGGTCAAGATCCATTTGATTATTGGACTGTTGCAAGTGGTCAGTTGATATGAAGAATATGATGTGCTAGGGAATTAAATGTGGGATGTATATATGAAGATATGAGGGCAAGAGGTGATGGCGAGGGGAGTGATGCCAGTGTGTATAAGGTCGATCCCCTACATGAGAGATTTCTCGCTCAATGGTCGAAGGTCTAAGTGAGAGATATGGGATTGGGTGTGCTTGGTAGGTAAAACTCACCTCGACACCAGCTCGTAATCCTTCCTCGTGTTCTTGTCTCACTCGCGCACTTCCACCGCCATCGCTGGGCATCGTACCCCCTCCCGGAATCGCAGGTGTGCCTGAAATCACATTTGCTTCGGTGAGATCAACGAGGTTGCCATCTGCATCGAAGGTGAAGTCCGGCTCGAACATTACTTCATTTCCATCCTGTGCACCCAACGTGCCGCTATGTCCTCCGAAGGCTATAGGATCATCATCGCCCTGCATCCAGGTTTCGCCAGCAGCGACTGAAGACGACGGCAGTATGAGCCTTCCGAGGGTCCCTTCTGGAGTGGTTGGAACTTGTTGTGAGCCGAGGGGTGTGAGTGATTGGGACTCTCCCGTAGTGCGCAACTGCTCGTGAAGAGGCTCCAGGTCCAGCTCCGCGAGTAACTCTGGTGGCGGAACAGCAAACTCGGGCAAGAATGAAGGATCATCCTGGAGAACGAGTTGCTCCGGTCTACACACATTGGTCAGCAAAGTGGCCATTTTAGGTCAGGACGTGGTGCAACCCTCACTTAGCTTTACCAGCCTGCGGATCAAGTGCCGCGTCTTTGATCGTTCGTAGCTTTAAGTTTATCAAATCATACGCATTCTGCGCGTCTGATAGTACATATCCGCATTGTTGCACGTATACACGCGATACTCCATACCTGCCATAGTCAACTCCCCGTCTCAGACGAGCTTTGAAGCGGTACGAACAACAAGTTGCCTTGCAACCGCAAAGCCATTGGCGCTACCGGATCGATAATAGTTCGACATGCTTTTGGTACATCTACTTCAAGAATGGCTTTGCGATTGACCTTCTTTGAGTGCGATTTGGCGCCGAGTGTCGCAACGAGCCTTCCCTTTTCGTCAGCCTTATGAAGGAAACCTTTGCGTCACCCAGTCTAGTCAAGCCAGCAAGGGCGTTCAGACTGAGCTCTACACGAAAGAAAAAACCACAAAAAGGTCATATATGCTCACCAGACAGTAGCCACGCCGTACTTTCGCGATGTGAGGACTAGAAAAATTAGCTATAGTTTCAAGAAAGGCGCGCAGTGAAGTGGGCTCGTACCCTCGTGACTATAAAACATTGCGACCCCTTTGAACGAAACTTATGAAATGTTATAGGGCATGAGAGGAAGTACAGACAGAAAGCGTGATGGCGGCTAGAAAATAATGTGACAAACGACGACCATTAGTAGGAAGTGAAGAGGAGAAGGGAGTAGTGAATGGTTGCCAAGACCGCGAGAGACGCGCCTCGAGGCAGCTCCACCGCGCACGCAAATCAATGAGCGAAAACAAACGAGACGCACAGATCTTCATGAAGGAAACTTAGCCCAGAGATCCACGTCTATAATTTATGCATTCATCAGGATATGGTACACGCTCTATGTAATGCTAGCCTCTTATGCAACGTCATGTATCTCTACGTGTCGATGGACACGTTAAGCAGAGGTGTATGTCCCAAGTGACCGTTCGTGAGGAGTTCCAAGGCTCATGCTTTGCTCTCCTCATCGATGGAGCTCAGGGGAACAGCACGATAGAGAAGGATTAGCGCCGAGTGGCTCTGGCCTGTACAAAGTCAGTTGAGCACATCCAAGAAACTCGATCCTAACCAGACAGGAACACGCAAAACTTGAAAAAGCAGACAAAGCAGTAGAGTAGGTGTACTTACCACCACCAGACAAGGTCTGAATCCGTTCAGCGTCGACCTCGGAGACCTTGTCATCATTGAACCACCACCACTTGCCATCTTCCTCCTTCCTCTTCCCAGTCACGGGATCCTTCGCACCTTGTTTCTTAACGAAAGAAGTATAATGACCGCTGTCGGCACTCGCTCCTTGATGCGTAATGACACCCCTAAGCTCGTAGAGGCCGGTCTGATTGGCGCCGTCATCTGCGGCTAACTTTTGATCCACTAGGGAATGAAGCTCTTTCTTGGCAGCAAGGATGGACGCAGCTCGCTCTGCTTCGATTTGAGCCTCTGTCTTGTACTCCACGTCCTGCATCTCTGTGTCCTCAGAAGCCTTGGAATCAGCAACCTTCTTAGCGTCCGCTTTCTTTTGCAAAGGTTCCTTGCTAGCTGAAGGTCCAGTGTCATTCTCTTCACCAGCTTTCATGCGCTTCTGCCGCTTGCGCGCACGCTCTACATCCTCCTCTTCCTTCCGAATGTCTCGAATCTTATCCCTGACCGGAATCAAAAGTTTTTTTAGATCTTCGGTACAGAACTCGACAGCATCCAGCTCCTCGGGGAATGTAACCTTTCGCATGATCTTCGCCTTCTTGTTGGTTGTTCTGCGCCAATCAAAGCGCATAAAGTGCACTGTGAGGTATTTCGGGAGCCTGGAAATATATGATGTCTTGGTATACAAAGCGTCTCGGTCCAGAACATCAGAACGTTTCTCGATCTGCTCCTTGAGACCGGCAGCCAGACCGTCCCGCAGGTGATTTGTCTCGACGTTGATGTGGCAGTTGAGCTTAAAGAAGAGATCCTCGCTAGGTACTGGTTCTTCGCCACCATCCTTAGCTGCAGGCTCATCGCATTCCATGACGGACTCGAATCTTCCGGCCATATATTTGTCGATAAATGAGAGGTCTTTCGCTTCTCCTTCTGCGCCTGCTGAGTTGTCCTTGCTTTTGAGCTTTTGTCGAAGCTGCGACAAAACCTGTGACCATGCTTCTTCCGCATCCTGCTGCGCGTAACCGTGCCCGTCTTTGGACTTTTGTGCGAATTGAGGGAAAGCGTTCCGTAGAGCGTTGAGGAACATTAGGGGTGGGAAGCCTTGCTGGGTCTCAGACATTTGCTTGAAGAGGTCGCGGAGGCTGGCTGTAAGGTCCATAGAGGCTCCAAGTCCACCGAGACCAAACTGGCTAAGCTGGCTGGTGGAGCTTGAGCTCGCGTCGCTGGAATGTGTTAATGTCGTCGTTAGTGATGAGCTGAATGATTGAAATACCTCGCGGAATACTTCAAAAGTTCATCCTGAAGCTCTGGTATGGAACGCAGCGTCTGGAGAGTAGAGTTCATATAGCAGGTGTTGCCTAGGTTCTGCAAACCTGCTGGTGTGGCGCCTTCCGACTGTGCGGCCTCCGCTTCGGTCATGTCCTCCAGAAACTTGATCTTCTCCTTCGGTTTCTCTATCACATTGGTGTTGTCTCCAGAAGGGGTACCCATCATCATGATTGTCTGATTAGGCTTGAGGCCCAACTTCGACATGTCGGCGTCATCTTTAAGCTGCCCGCCCTTCACGAGGATCTTCTGACGTTCTGGCTCGACTCCAGTGATAGAGAAGAGCTGGTACTTGAATGTTGCGCCGTCGGAACTTGGGTCTACTTCGATCTCATGCTTCTTGCCTTGATGCTTTACAATTACTACGCGCGCCGGGGATTAGCAAACAAATTCCGATGGCAATGTGGAAGGCTAGATGTACCTGTTATGGACGCCATGTTGTTTTCACAATACCGGCAGAGATAGTATAGAGGTGAGAAAGTGGCCGGAGAGGAAAACGGACAGCAGTCTGATTTGTAGCAGCTCGCGGGGCAAATGTTGTGGATAGTAAACCACAGAAGCTTGAGGAAGCGGCGATCTTCGCCAAGACGCTAAGCGTCACCCCTGCTGCGGCATCCAGCCTCAACTCCCCCACCACGAGGCAGCTCATCACTGCATATTGGAACGGCATAAGCTGCTACGTCCACCTCAAGCTCCCTGCCTCTGATAGAGCTTCGCGCAGCTCGGAGTGCACTACAACATGGTACCTCCTCCTCATAAAATAGAACCAACATTATAGCATGCTGACATCTACAGTCCCAATCGCTGCGCCCGTACCTCCAATGTGTGCGCTCATCGCTCACAGCCGCGCTCTCCCTCTCCAACTTCGCCTCTCAAGCCTCTGAAAGACACAATGTTCCCGAGATTGAAGCCGCAAGCTCGCCGGAAGTGTTGCTGAATCCTCTTACCGTGTCCCGAAACGAGAATGAGAAGGTCTACATTGAACCAAGCATCAACAGTGTGCGGATAAGCATAAAGATTAAGCAAGCCGATGAGATAGAAAACATTCTAGTGCACAAATTCACACGCTTCCTGACGCAGCGAGCGGAGGCGTTCTTCATTCTACGAAGGAAACCGGTCAAGGTACGCGGCGCGATCCGGGAGATACCATATAGAATGCTTACGCACGTAGGGCTATGATATTTCGTTCCTAATCACGAACTTCCATACAGAGGAGATGTTGAAGCACAAGTTGGTGGATTTTATTATTCAATTCATGGAGGAGGTAGACAAGGAGATTTCGGAGATGAAGCTCTTCGTAAGCTATCCGTGGCGAAGTGCTCAAATTGCTAGCTTACATGTTATAGCTTAACGCGAGGGCTCGATTTGTCGCTGAGTCTTTCCTGACTCCGGTATGCTCTTCTGCAGCGCGTAAGGGAGCACTGTGCTAACTTTACTAGTTTGACTGAGTATCTTTTGAAAATACGCAGAAGAATTGGATCAGATGGTCCACGAGGCTTTGATCGTCGAGCGATCGGACAAAGAGAGGCGATACTTGTTGATGTTAGATACAACGTCAGATATTGCTACCTACTATCTAGGTAGAGTCTTAGAACAAAACAGCCTTGAATGAACGAAATATCAGGTCCCTTCTCAAAGGGTCCAAAAATTATCAACTCTTCCGTCTCGATATGCGTAGCCCGTGTCTTCAATGAGCAGCACATCCTAGCTGCAATTGCCTATGATTGTGACCCTCCCAGCCGTTTGTGCTCAGTTAGCACAAACATTCAAGGCTATCATGGTTTATTCGTCATGTCTTGAGCCCGCCATGGGCCATGGTAGTTGAGCGTACAGCTCCTCCAGCAACGTTGAGCTGACACATAGAGCTGACACATTCGTGAGCGCAAGTTTCTGTGGTGGTCACGACGGTCTTCCCAGAGGAAGTCTGTTTATGGGTACGGTAAGACGTCATTTGAATGTACAAATGTCCAGCGTGGTCTCCGAACTCGGCAAGAGCACCTAAAGCCGAGAAACTCCGGCACGTGCTTTCCCGCGTTGGAGCTCCGCAAGGCTGATGCGGGGTTCGCGGGCCTGGAGACGTGGAACTCGTTATGCTAAAGCTGCGGAATCGCCATTCTAGCCTGGTGAACCGTTCTTTGGAAGCAGTCAAGACGATCGAGAACATGTAGAGTGACTAGACGAGCATTTAGTACAGGGTCCACTTGGCGTTGAAGATGCGCGGCAGCAGGCTTGCGGGAAACCTTTCGCCGCGACCTCGGCTCACAACGGCTCCTCCCTCAGGACCGATCTACACCATCCGAGAGCTCTGCTCCCGCGCAAGCTTTAATTCTCCAGAGCCACCAGCTTCTGAAAAAAACCGCGTACGACACTCTCCTTTATTGTCTAGAGCTGCCCCGAGGTCGTCCAGGCACGACGGAAGCTAATTTGAGAATGTCGGCCTTCAGTCGCAACCTCTGCAGCACTGCTTCACGATCCTTCCGACAGCGGTCTGGTCTTAGCTGCAGAGCAGTCAGGCCAATTGCTTTCAGAGCTGCGTCTTCGACCCCAATCTCCTCCCGCACAGCTGTAGCGGCCTCCTTCTCGACCATGTCCTCCCTCAAGAGCGCCGCCCCGCCCACTACTGGCCCACGAGAGTACGACCCAGAGATCAAGGACGTAGCGAGCTATGTCCACAACACAGCGATCGATTCTGAACTCGCAGTATGACAATTGACCCTTATGATCTCCCCTACGGCTGACATGACGCCCAATTAGTTCGACACCGCCCGCTGGGTCTTTGTCGATACCCTCGGCTGTGGCCTCAAGGCGCTGGAATTCCAGCAATGCAAGAACATCCTTGGCCCCGTTGTTGAGGGCACCGTTGTGCCAAATGGCGCTAAAGTGCCAGGAACTAACTACCAGCTCGATCCTGTCAACGGTGCCTTCAACATTGGCGCCATGATTCGGTGGCTAGACTTCAACGACTGCTGGCTGGCTGCTGAGTGGGGTCACCCGTCAGACAATCTCGGAGCCATTCTCGCTACTGCTGACTGGATCAACCGTACAAACAAGGCTGGAGGCAAGCTCGGTAACGGCAAGATCTTCAAAGTCAGGGACGTTCTTGAAGCTATGATCAGGGCACATGAAATTCAGGGTTGCATGGCTCTTGAGAACTCGTTCAATAAGGTTGGGCTGGACCACGTTGTGCTGGTCAAGCTTGCTTCCACTGCAGTAGTATCTAAGATGATGGGCCTCACTGAGGCTCAGACCCGTGATGCCGTTTCCCAAGCCTGGGTCGACGGCCAGTCACTCCGAACCTATAGGCACTCGCCCAACACCATGTCTCGCAAGTCATGGGCCGCCGGTGATGCTTGCCAGAGGGCCGTGAACCTAGTCCTTAAGGTGCTTAAGGGCGAGCAAGGCATGCCCACTGTCCTCTCTGCCCCCACCTGGGGTTTCTACGATGTCGCTTTCGGCGGCAAGAAGTTCGAATTCCAGAGGCCATACGGTAGCTACGTCATGGAAAATGTCCTTTTTAAGGTCTCTTATCCTGGTAAGTCATTCTCACAATGTTCTTCATGAGGGGTGTGCTCATCTTCATTCCAGCCGAATTTCACTCGCAGACCGCTGTCGAGGCCGCACAGCGCCTCAACAAGAAACTAAAGGCGATGGGAAAGACCGCCGAAGACATTGACCACGTCGTCAACAGGACCCACGAGGCATGCATCCGCATTATCGACAAGCAGTTCAAGCCCATGGAGAATTTTGCCGACCGTGACCACTGCGTGCAGGCAAGTCAGCTACTCTGAGTGCATTTTCGAGGGTACTAACAGTATATTTCAGTACATGGTTTCTACCATGTTCGTGTTCAACCGCCTCGAGGCCACGGACTACCCCGATGACAGCGAAGCTGCCACTTCTGCCCTAGTAGAGTCACTCAGGCAGCGCATCTCCTGCGTCGAAGACCCCCAGTTCACTAAGGACTACCATGACCCGGAGAAGCGTACCATCTCCAACGCTCTCACAGTAACACTCAAAGATGGTACTGTCTTAGAAGAAGAGGTTGTCGAGGCTCCCCTCGGCCACCGATTGCGACGAGAGGAGGCTAAGCCTGAGATCCTCTCCAAGTTCAAGAGGCATTTGGGCCCGCACTACCCTGCTGATCGCGTCGACCAGTTGGTGAAGCTTGCTGAGGATGGCAAGACACTCGACGCCATGGATGTGGATGAATATGTAGACTTGTATGTGAAGAACTAAACGGTGACTATGAAGGCACCATGGAGTCATAGGTAGATCAAACTGTGGTATATTCCTAAAATCAACAATTCAGCTTCAATCATCTGCTTCTACTTCCTTCTTACCTAGAAGTCAGGTACATATTTACAAGCTTCAAGTTTCTCGTGCTTTTCCACACTATTGTTTAGTGGCGTACCGCCCTGCGGCAACACGCCTGCCGTGTTAATCTTGGTTAATCGACCTGATTCTAAACATCGCCACGCATTCGCCAGACCCCTACCTCGCAAACAGCTCCCTAGCAATATTCACCGTTTTCCCTCACGAACTGCAAGACAACCAAAGCCCGCAAATCACGGCCGCAGGGCCCAAGACCTGCCTGAAACCGAACCAAACACCAAGCCCAAGATCGTAACCGGACTGATCGCACCAAAAGGTGATCTCTCATGTCCATTAGACTGCATGACAAACACCACGGCTCGGCCTGAGGATCTCCGGTTTCGACGTTGTGCGGTGTTTGCAGAAGCGTTGGAGACGCGGCGTGGTAGCTGCATCAAGCCCAGCTTCAGATTTTCCTACATTGATATGTTCTTACGTCCACATACAAAAATAATTGTATTTCCTAAGATTAGCGTAGAGATACGCATCGCCGTCCAAGAGGAAAATAATTTCTTCGCATCCTCCATCCCATCAGTGTTCCCATCAGACGAACCGCCCGGCTCCTCGCCTTTCCGACGAGCGCGCGGCCCCAGGCAATCCTGAAACGACTCCCGTCTACAACGTCGCTAAATTCAGCAGCAGCCACGAAAGTGCTCCTCATGCACCTATCGTTTTAAAGAAAATTGGCAGTTTTGTTCTCGGAGACGTGGCTGAGCCTGAGCCTTTGCCGTGACTTCTGTGACGTGTGGCGTGGGACATGTTTGAGGTCGGCCTTGGGAAGAGATGGGGGTTATTGGTATAAAGGCCTGAGGGCGCAAGTACGGGTAAGCCATCTACATTTAGGGTAGGAGACGATAAAATCGAAACTGTTTCCTATCTATATTATCTTCGGTATTGTTGTCGGTTCAGATAATTTTTTAATACCTCATCTTCACATTTCGCCATGCGTTCACAAGTTTTCGGTCGTGCAGCATTGGCTGCTTCGATGCTCGCGTTGACGACTGCCCAAGATTCGGTCCCTTCAGATCTAAAGACTGGGTTTGCGTCGAGCGGTAAAGATCTCCAGGTGTCATATACAGATAATGCTGTGGAGGGATTCCTGGATGGAACATCCTTCTCGAAAGATGGTAAGCATTGGGCGGCACCGTAACTACAAGTTGCTTATACTAATTCTTCATAGACGTTGGCAAAGAGCCTACATTCGCTCTCGGCGACTCCAGTGGCATCACAAGCAGCACACTCTACACAGTCATAATGGTAAGTCTGGTCTCCAATAATATCCAGACCCGTAACTAAATATTAGTAGGTCGACACAACAGACGACAATGAACGCAAGCTACACTACGCACGCTCCAACTTCAAATACAACTTCGACATCACAAACATCGAGACCCAAGACGCACCCATCCTCGAGTACAAGGCCCCCGGCGCTTTCGGCGAGACGGGTGATGATCGAAAGTACACATTTTTGATGTACACAAACCCAGGAAGGAAGCAGATAACAACCTTGAAGATGCCTGCGGATGGAGAGAAGTTCGATGTGAAGCAGTTCCAGGATGATAACGGACTTACGGATGCAAGCGCAGGGATTGGTATGTCCGTCAAGTTGGGAGGCTCGTCTAGTCCGAGTCAATCTTCCAGCGCGCCTGAGGGCTCCAGTGCACCGGAGAGCTCCTCTGCGGCTGCGGGCGCAAGCAGCGCGAGTGCAACAGGTGCGGCCTCGCAAACATCAGCTGCTGCCTCTTCAAGTGCCGCTGCGTCCTCCAGCGCCTCGGGTGGTTCTCAAGAAGATTCTTCTTCGACTGCAACGGGGGCCTCTCAAAGCCAAGCTTCTGCAACTGGCACAGGGGATTCTCAAAGCGAGGCTTCTGCCACTGCTACAGGGGGTTCTCAGAACGAGTCATCCGCAGCGAACGGTCAATCCTCGGCCACAGGTCTTTCTCCAGCATCCACCGCGCTCCTATCGAGTGGTGCAGTTCCAACGGCATCGACCGTTCAGACTTCAGTTGTAGCGGGTCCTACGGGGTCTGCTACCACATCCGGAGCACCATCCCTCTCGACGACAAGTGCTGGCAACTCTATATCATTAGGAAAGGCTCATACTATGATCATTGGTTCGGTGGTCGCTTTCGCTGGAGTGTTGGCCTGGTACTAAAATTGACTGCGCCGTCGAAGAGCATATCACGGGCGTTTCGTGTGTTGATATATGGGATAATGCATTATGATACCAATTCCCAGAACCTAGTTTAGTGTGCAGCTTGGACTGCCCCGATAATAAAAGTCATTCTCTCATCTGCACCTCTGTCTTCTTCGACTGCTATTGCCTACTAGTCGCACAAGGGTGAAAGACGAAAAACTAGCAGAATGGTATAAAAGTACGAGGGCTCTGGATCAATCACAATTAATTGGGCGCAAACAGAGAACAAAATTACTCTAAGCAAGCTCTTATTTCTACTATGTACGATTTTAAGGTTCGATTACGTCATGCTAGTTCCGACGAAAGGTGCGCCAAGGTGAAGCCCAGGAACTCCACATCAAACATTCTTGAGACTATCCGCTATCCCTGGCGTGGCTGGCCATGCTGATGCCGTCTTCTGTTCTTTTCGTTTAAATTGCCTTTTAGTGCCTTAAAACCTTCTCTCTATTATTTGCGATACCCAAAAATTTCCTCTTCCTTCTTCCATCTAGACGCTCTCGACTCGAGCGGCCCTGCCCATCATGCCTTCACCACTGGTTTCTCAGACCGCGCAAGGAGCGGTGCTGAGCATCACGTCCAACATTATCGCGCAAGTGATATCATCATACAAGGAGAATGTGAGCATCAGTGTTTAGCTATGCGCTTCATGATTGTGAACTCTCAAAGCTGACCGCGATCTTGCCAGACACCCTTCACCCTCAGCCTCCCTCCAATTGTTAAATTCGCAATCTTCAGCGTCGTCAGCAATCCACCAAACATCGTCTGGCAGTCTTTCCTCGAAGACCAATTCCCCTCCAATGTACCACCTCCACCCTCCGAAAAGAAGCTCAAAGACAAGCCCGCCGAACCGCAAATGAGCAAGACAAACCTCGTCATAAAATTCATTCTCGATCAGACGTTCGGTGCCGTGCTTAACACGCTGATGTTCCTCGTCTTCATGGCCTTTGTGAATGAGTCAGGCCTGGAGGAGAAGTATGGATTTGTGGGCGCCGTACAAACCGAGATCAGAGAGAAGTTTAGGCCAATGATCATGGATGGGTACAAGTTTTGGCCGATAGTGTCGTTGGTGAGCTTCTTATGGGTGCCTGTTGATAAGAGAGTGGTGTTTGGGTGCTCAGTGGGCGTGCTCTGGGGTATCTACCTCAGCTTAATGGTAGATGCTTGATAGGTGCGAGCATGAAGGACATCCCAAGATCTAGGTTCTCGAACCTGCCTCTTGTGGTAACAAGAAAGCCGGACATAAGGATTCTCTGCCTTGGATATTATTATCCTACTAAAATATATTGGTCTTGGTTGATAGAGAAGGTATCTAAGAGGTCTCTAGATATTCATAGGGCTTGAAAATCTGAAAATCTCAATACTAAAGGTATTTTAGATAGTAAATATTAGAGTTGGAGCTGCTTACACCTGGCTTTTTATTACCATGAGAGTCTGCGGCCCGTGAACCCGACATCACGGGTTCCGGAGCGCGATTATGATACGGGCGCATAGAGAACAGACGAGTAGACTAGAGCAGGGCTTGAAGCCGTCGAAGGGAGACGTAACTCATAACTTCAATATCTACTTACGCTTCGATTGCTCACATATCCTACCACAGCGTAGCCAAAAGTTTCCGCACACGCAAAGCGAACTTGGAACCGTCCCTACGTAACGAGATATCACCCGTGCCGAGATACATTTATTGTTTTGGTATCTAAAACTCTCTCTCATAAATATGGGAGCTATAGTCTGTATGCTAACATTTTCTGTGTTTTGCTCCATATGTCGGCGAGACTTGCGCGCTTAGAGTTGCCTGGGGTTGATTTCATTCGTTCTAATCCTTGTCATCTGACAGCCATCGCCAACGTGGGCTGAACTATTAGGTGGAGGCATCAAGCCTCCCTCTGAACGGTACGTAGAAAATACGGTACCCTAGCAGAACGAGGTAAAGTCCCTCTGTCGACTTTCTATCATCGCGTACACAGACGATAGTGTGGTATTACCTACAACGAAACGCGCGCGCGAGAGAGAGAGACAGGGGGAGAGAGACGAGGCTCAAGGGCTTACCTCCAGCTTCTATCAGGGTCCTCGTGACGCTTGCAAGACCTTACGATGCCTGATCCCGGACTTCATTTGCTCTATGAGCCACCAGCCTCGACACCGGCGACGTGCGAGTAAGTCTGGAAGTCTGAGCAAAAGACATCAAGCTAATTGTACTCAGCATCGTATTCGTTCATGGATTGGGTGGTGGTCATTTGACTACCTGGTCGGAAGGCAATACATGTTGGCCAAGGGATCTTTTAATGGACGACCTACCAACTGCGCGGATATTCTCTGTAAGGTTCTCGGACACTTGATCATGTAAAAAAAAGCTGACCCCCTCGAGAACGAGTATGATTCCAAGATAATCAAATTAGCAGAGGCGACAAGTCGTACCAGCATTGCTGGTCATGCGGAGTCCTTACTAAATGATCTGAGTCGAGAACGGAAAACGGTGAAAGTAAGAAGCACACCAAGCTCGTTTGCTCAGGTGTTCACGTAACTCAGGAGCTAAGACCCATTGTCTTTGTCTGCCACAGTCTGGGCGGCTTACTTGTCAAACAAGTATGTATAACTTTAGCTTAAGTCACTGGTCAGGGACTTGCCTGACATGTCCATCAAGGCTCTAGTCCGGTCCTCAGAGTACTACCATAATCGCCAACCCAATCATGCTCTGTTGGGTTCCATTTTTATCGCGACCTGCGGTATCGTATTTCTAGGTACACCACATCGAGGAAGCAGCAAAGCGACTCTAGGGAAGATAGCGGCGAAGGCGGGTGGTATACTTGGTGCCACAGACAAGATCTTGAAAGCACTAGAGCGAGATTCAGACCTTCTAGAACAGCAACGCAACTCTTTTGACAGTGTTAGGAGCAGGATGTTGACGGTGTGTTTATATGAGGAATTGCCGATGGCAATCCTCGGCATGGTGAGTTACAGCTGCGGTAGGACGGAAACCTGTTAATGGAACAAGATTGTGCCTGAAGCGTCCGCTTGCATCGATGGTCCCGACATACTAAGGGAGCACATTCCAGGTGGAACCCATCGGACGATGGCCAAATTCTCATCCAAATCTCAAAAAGGATACGGCATTGTTGTCGATTACATTCAACGTTGTTTGGAGGGGGCAGGGTCCAAACAAGCTCTGCCACATAGAACACAGTCAATGGATACTGCTGTCGCAGACATTGTTGATCGGTGTTCGTAAACCATCCAAAATACAATCATAGAGGTGCTAATAGAATTGGCCAGGTCTTCTCAACTCCTTTGATTTCGCAGAGATGAACCAGAGATACGCCAATATCGAAAACGCCCACAGGAGCATCGTTAGTTCTCATCGGAGCACCTTCGACTGGGTTTTCTCTCGCAAAGGCCCTGGGTTTGTGAAGTGGCTTGAGAGTGACGAACCTCTCTTCTGGATCAATGGGAAAGCCGGTTCGGGAAAATCAACACTGATGAAGTTCATTGCCGAAGACCCTAGGCTAGTAGAACATCTGAAAGTAAAGAATCCGAGTCTTGACCTTATCTGTGCGAAGTTTTTCTTCTGGTCCGCCGGTTTGAAAGAGCAGAAATCCCAGGAGGGCTTGTTCAAAGCAATTCTTCACACGGTACTCGCGAGACATCATCGGGCACTCCAAGAACTCTTTCCGAAACAGTGGTCGGCCCTGTATGAACTTGCAGCCGAAATGCGAAGTGAAGCGTTGGCTAAGAAAATAGAGGAAATTAGACGTACGACCGGGAGACTTGGTAGTAGCGCTCGGATAGAATCTGAGGTGGACAGGAAAACCCTTCAAAAGCTTTCTGCCATTGCGGAACTGCGGTGGACCACCGCCGAACTTCTCCAAGCAGTAAATCAGCTCTTCTCTACGGAACTGGAATTCATGACATTCTTGCTAATTGACGGTCTGGATGAGTTTGAAGGTGAAGGCGAGCTTAGTGATCTCGTTTCTCTGATCACGACTTGGTCTCAGCGGCCAAATATTAAGGTCTGCGTGTCAACACGCCCGTGGACGATATTTGAGACCAATTTCGGAGACGGATTGGCCCTATCCTTTCGCCTTCAGGACCTGACCTCCGAGGACATTGCACTATTCGTGCGGGACTCCTTTGGGAGCTCTCCCCTTTTAAAAATACTACTGGAAGCTAATCCAGAACGCGCACCGGATTTTCACCAGGCCATCGTTTCGAAGGCAGAAGGGGTTTTCCTCTGGGTTCGGCTTGTTGTTAAATCGCTCATGGATGGGTTGCGCAATGGCGACGAGCTGTCTGTCTTGCAGGAACGTGTCGCCGAGCTTCCCGTTGATCTCGAGAGTCTGTATCGTCATTTGCTCCAGCACATCCCAGCGAGGTATCAGGGCGCTTCAGCACGCCTTTTCGAAGTCATGGGAGCTACTAACAAGGCACCGCCAGCGCTATTGCTGTGGTACGTCGGGGAGCGAACGCATGAGCTGATTGAACCGGAGTTGGATGAGAAAACGAAAATTGCCAGATGTTACCAGGTCCATCTTAGGCTGATGAGCCAATGCGCAGGGCTGTTGGAACTTCGAACAACGTCGGGATCAAAACCAGAGGTAGCTGATGAGGAAAATCCCGATCTCATCAGGGTAGAGGAAGGCTGGAGTTTCTCGACGCGGCAGCATTACATACACTCCACTGTTCACTATCTACATCGAACGACCCGTGATTTTCTACATCGGCCGGATGTTAAAAAGCTGATGGAAGAGCGCCAGGCGGGATCTGCTTTCGACTGCTATAGTTGGCTATCGATTTATGCGTTCATCTCTCTTTACGAGATGAAAAGAAGGATCGCTCGAATTCAAGAAGCGGGAGGATATGATGAATGGGAGATGTTTGGCTTTGAGCGCGCAGAAAAGAGCGGCTATTTCAGGCGCTGCCTAGAACAAGCTAAGAATGAGAACGTGACGAAAACATTGTTTGCGTTGTCCAAGATGTTGGACGACATAGTGGCCCAAAAAGATGAAGCCTCAAAACTAGTATCAGACGAGTTGAAACTGGCATTGGGGTACATAGATTGTCGAGACTAGGGCTCTCAAGGCTAACAATAAGGATCTGGTCCGGCTATGCCGTCCGTGGCTTGTATCCTGACCATTATCGTGCCTACCGCATCAGGACTCTATAATCGCCGTTCGGTCAAGATTTCTATTATAGATTTCTATACATAGGCCTACTGCTTGCTTTGGGCCTACAAACTACGATTCAACTTTCACCGCACCACTGAACATGCCCTTCAAACCAAATAGAACGAGCAGTACTTCAACTCCGCGACGCGCTCCTTCGCTGACAACGTTTGACATATTCACCGGGATAGGCGCAAGCATTAACTATGATCATTTTCATCTGCTCTTTTTATAACAGATTTCTCTAATGTACCTCATAGCGTTAGTCTGAATGCATAACGCCGTAGAAAGGAGTACTACCGTACCTCATTGTACAGCGTGAAACTCCTGTGGCGAGACTGCTCGTGCACATTCAAGTCTCCTTAGCGAGTAGGCAAGAATAACTACGACGTATACTAAGTTGTATTATATTAGTTGAAGAGTTCTTATTCTTTAGTCATTTCTTCCCAGCTAGCCCCTAGGAGATAGTATTTACATTGAGTGAAGCTTCAAGCTACGCGAAGTAAGATTATTTAAAACTTTAGTAACAGAACATGACCCGCTGCACACCCAATAGCGACCCGTCGATCTGAGACAGCACTCGCACAAGGACGGTAGTTAACAGGAAGCCAGAGCCTGTCTTCTGTGTCTACTGTTAGCCAGCTGTCTTTTATAAAGATGTGCTGCGAAGTAGATAACACAGAAGTGCTAGATGAAGAAGAAGGTAACGGGATAGTCCCCACGTCAGTTTCAAGGCAGGATCCATCTTGTGAAAAAGCAAGAATCTCGAGGACACCATAACCTTTGAGCGTGTGCAGTGGCCGCCCTGTGTTTACATCCCATACCTGTATAGTCTGATTAAACAAAACTGATGCTAGTCGGTCTCCTGCTGGCGAGAAGACTACGCTAGCGGTTCTGTCTGTATTGCCCTTATATTTTCGTAGTAATCGCCCTGTGTTTGCATTCCACACCCGTACCGTCTTGTCCCACGAAGTTGATGCTAGTAGGTCTCCTGCTGGCGAGAAGACTACGCTATTAACATAGTCTGTATGGCCCTTAAATATTCGTAGTAGCCGCCATGTCTTTACATCCCACATCCGTATAGTCATATCCTGCGAAGCTGATGCTAGTCGATCTCCTGCTAGTGAGAAGGCTATGCTATTAATACCGTCTGCATGCCCCTTAAGCGTATGTAGCAGTCGTCCTGTATTTATATCCCATACCCGCACTGTTATATCATTTGAAGCCGATGCTAGTTGGTCTCCCGCTGGTGAGAAGGCTACGCTATTAACCCGGCGTATATGGCCCTCAAGTGTGTGCAGTAGCTGGCCTTTGTTTACATCCCATATTCGCACCGTCTTCTCTAAAGTTGATGCTAGTCGATCTCCTATTGGCGAGAAGGCTACTTCACCCAAATGGTCTATACAGCTCTCAAGTGTGTGTAGTAGCTGGCCTGTGTTTACATTCCATATCCGCACCATCGTATCATCTGAAGCCGATGCTAGTCGATCTCCAGCCGGCGAGAACAATACTCTGTAGACTGTACCTATATAGTCTTTGTGAGTGTATAGTGGCTGGCTTGTCTTTGTATCCCACACCCGCACTATACTATCCTCTGATGCCGATGCTAGTCGATCTCCCGCCGGCGAGAACGCCACACTAATAACCCAGCCTGGACGGTTATTATATATTCGTAATAATCGCCCTGTATTTATATCCCATACCCGCACTGTTATATCATCTGAAGCTGATGCTAGTTGGTCTCCCGCTGGTGAGAAGGCTACGCTATTAACCCGGCGTATATGGCCCGTAAATATTCGTAGTAGCCGCCATGTCTTTACATCCCATATCCGTATAGTCATATCCTGCGAAGCTGATGCTAGTCGATCTCCTGCTAGTGAGAAGGCTATGCTATTAATACCGTCTGCATGCCTCTTAAGCGTATGTAGCAGTCGTCCTGTATTTATATCCCATACCCGCACCGTCGTATCATCTGAAGCTGATGCTAGTTGATCTCCTATTGGTGAGAACGCTACGCTGTTAACTTCCTTTTTATGGCCCTTAAGTGTGCGCAGTAGCTGGCCTGTATTTATATCCCATATCCGCACCGTCGTATCATATGAAGCCGATGCCAGTCGATCTCCCGCCGGCGAGAACGCCACGCTAGTAGCTTCCTCTATATGGCTCTTGAGCGTCTGTAGTAGCTGGCCCACGTTTGCATCCCACACCCGCACTATTTTATCGCACGAAGCCGATGCCAGTCGATCTCCCGCCGGCGAGAACGCCACGCTGCGGACTCCGTCCCTATGGCCTTCGAGGGTATGCAGTAATTGACCTGTCTTCCCATCCCACACACGCACCAGCTTATCGTGTGAAGCCGATACCAGTCGATCTCCCGCCGGCGAGAACGCCACGCTGTTAATTTCCTCCGTATAGCCCTCAAGTACCTGCAGCAGAGGCCCCCAGTCTTCATCAAGCCCATATTGCACCTGCACTCCCGCAGGCTCTTCTTGAAAGAATTGTCTTCGCATAATGCTTCGCTCTGGCGCAAATATAAGTGCACTATAGTACAACTGCAACGGTGCTTCCTGGATCCCTAATCCGCTCCACATTGTAAATCGCAGTGCATCATGGACTAACTTAGATACTGTTGTACTCTCGGGCCCCTTGCTAGATTAACGCTGCAGCTACCTTCAAGTCGGCTCTTTACTTACTGTTAGCACTTGCTGCAGCATCTGCAGCGCTAATATAGCTTCTGGGATTCTCCGTAGGAGAGCCATAGCTTCTAGCCAGTGAAGGATATGTTCCTGGAAGAAGCTGTGCACCTTACCGCCGTCTAACAAGATGCTAGAGCATTTCGATGCGCACGCCTCTAGGTGCTGAATCCAGAACTCGCATGCGTATGCGATTTTTGGAAGCTTACTGTTTACAACTCGGCTTATAGCCTCTTGTATTCGTGCTCCTGGACTTTGTAATTTGCAAATATCTCTTTCCAGCATACTTTGCAACGCGTCTAGTAGCCGATGAACCATACGTCCCTGCTCCTCTATTACTGTACCACCAAACAACTGCTGCCCATTACCTAACGTGAAGTAGTCTTTGACCGAAAGGTGAACAAGAAATACAGTGTTTTCACGGACAGTCAGAAACGAGCCACAGCGGCCAATAAGGTCGGTGACTGCTTGGATATTGTAAAATTGACCTATAGGGAGTGCAGAAGCGGCAGCAACTTCCTCTAGTCGCAGTGGACGGTAGGCGAGTGTGACTGACCGGAGAATGTCTACGCAAAAACCTGTTGTTTGCGTGTGCTTGTGTGCTAAGATCTGTCCCATCATACGCTTGTATAGCGGGTCTAGTCCAGGCGGCAGCTCCTGCAACACTTCTCGCACGCGGTACAACTCCACAGTCTCCAGCTCTTTGCACACTAGCGAAACCCACAGAAACGTGCCTTCAGCCTTCTCGCGCAGCACCTGCAGTACCTCTACCTGCGTCTCGCGGTCGTATCCCTGCGCAGCCGCTAAGCGATGTACCTTCACGTTGACAAACGCCGAGACAGCTTTTGACACATGGCTGGTGCTGACCTCCAGGCTGATATTGACACCTAGCGAGTCGGGCTGCAGATACCGCTGTATATCCGGCAAGGTACGGCTCGTCACCAGCCATTTGACCTTCGATCGCCGTGCAAGGCTGTCGTCAGTGATGATGTGCAAGAGGTCGCCCAGACCAGATGTGCACTCATCTAGCGCGTCGACCAGAAGGTATGTTGTTGGTAGAGAGTCATCGTTGAGTATATCTGACAGTATCTCCTTTAGCGCATAGATGGCACTATCGCCTTCGAACAACTGCTTGCCTGCAGTTTCATACCGCCTTAGCACATGTTGAATCAGCTCTGTTCTCTGCAAGATAAGCCGATAAAGCAGACCACGCAGGACTGAGACGGCTGTTCTAAGCTCTGGCCTTGTGCTCTGGCAGAAATAGTAGGACACTAGCAGCTCGTTGTCGGAGACCAGCTCGTCGATAATACCCATCGTCATCATCGTCTTGCCTTTGCCCGGGCCGCCGTTGATCCATAACAACCGCGAGTTGCTCTGCGTCCGCCACCACTGGAAGCTGGTGTCGTCCAAAATCCATGCATAGCATTCTTTGAGCAGTTTATCTTTCTCTCGCTCGATCCTTTCCCGGTCGTGGCGCGGGTCGGTCACCCTCAGGTCGCGTAGGCACTGGTTGCGGGCCGGTCCGTCGTAGTAATGGTTGTTTGTGTAATTGTGACCATAGTGGTTAGTCGAGTTGCCATCGGCTCGATTGTTTTCGAATATTACACGTTGATCGCCTGGACGCTGCATCACTGCAACCTGTACGCTAAGGTAACTACATTAGTTTAGTTAACTTCCAATACGACTGCGTCGTGCGCTAACGTTCGTAGAAACTTACCTAGTTCCACGTGGAGCCGATCAAGCACGGGTCTCAAGTATGCGGCCTTAGCGGGGAGAGTGGGCGTGAGCGTAGGTATCGAAAAGGAGCTCGTTATCCGCCAGAACTCAGTATTGTAAGCGTAACGAAAGAGGGTTGCTGGAGACGCGGCGGTCGCGGCAAGGCTGTCTCGTTCGGGCCAAGTCTTCAGCTGACTGCACAGCCTCAGCATGGAGCCACCTTCCCATGGTTTCAAACCCGCCCTCTCAACCCAGGGAGCAGCGGTCCAACTCTAGCTCGCTCTAGTTTTGCTCAAGTACTCGTATATTTTTCTACTCATACATCAGGAGGGCACGACACGTCAGCATAAAATCAGAGAGACAATGGCAGAAACAGCGGGACTCGTGATTGGCGCAATCAGCTTGACCGCGATATTCACCACCTGCGTTGACTGCTTTGAATACGTCCAACTAGGCCGTAATTTTGGCAAGGACTATCCAAGATCACTCTTGAAGCTGGACATCGCCAAGCTCCGCCTGTCTCGCTGGGCTAATGCCGCTGACGAGTCACACAATCAGTATCAAGTCCCTATGGGCACACCAGAGGAGGCACAGAAAGTGAAGGAGATCTTAGGGGAGATTATGAATTGCTTTGCCGACGCCGAGAGGGTTTCGCAGCGGTTTAAGACTAAGAGTAACAGTTCAACCGAGTTACAGGTGTATAACGCTGATACGGACTTGGAACCTAGCCTACAAATAATGCACGATAAGATGCGTGATCTAGCGTTGAGGCGTCAACAGCGAAGCAGCGTACGCCAGAAAACAGCATGGGCTCTATATGAAAAGAAATACTTAGACCGGCTAATTAGCGATGTTGTACAACTTGTTGAAGGCTTAACCCAGCTCTTTTCTACTACACAACAGCGTCAAAGCGAGCTTGTTCTTGAGGAGGTTCAGGAGATTGAGTCGCAACCTGCTTTTATAGAAGTTGAGACTGCCGCTGAAGGTATTGATGACTTGCTTGTCTCTTCGGCTAGGCAAGCACTCGCCGCCCAAGGCGGCCACAATTTCACCAGAAATACGGTCTCCGATGAAGCCGATGCTCAGTACGGTGATCAATATGCTCGAAGCACGCTGCATACTGGACCTGGACATGCGTTTGTCGAGAATGCGGCCTCAGGAAAAGCGAAGGCGCATTATGGCAACAAGTATTTGTAGCCCGCACAATGGTGTTGGCATTTTTCATACTTTAGCTGATATCATCTCTAGGCGAAGGCGTCCTTACACAACCAGTGTAGTCTAATGTTAGACAGGTGAGGCGACAATTAGTTACTTAGCTTAACCCAGGAAAAGGTTATGCTTGCAATATAGATGCCGTAATTAGAGCTACCTTAGTAACGTTACACGAGTGACTTCGATGCTTTATCCGACCTGCTTGATCGGAAATTGCCGTTATGCTTGGTGTGTGATTCAAATGGCGTGCACCAAGTCGTAGTTCTGCCGTTCTTCGCCTACAGTATCCCCAAAGCAACAATACCGCCCTGACACATCTTAGCCACTGGGGCTCTCCATGGCACTTTTAGAGCGCAAGGACAATGTTTACGGCCAATGGCCAAAGTCGGGCGAAATCGATATCATGGAGTCTCGCGGAACAATTATACGTATGCAGAGGGAGGCAATAACGTCTTCAGGAGCGCTCTTCATTTTGGCCCGGATACGCTGCATGATGGATAGTGGAGTAGTAGGGTTACGAAGAAGGCACCGCAAACTATGTACTCTGCTGGGTTCCATACGTTTTGAGTCGAAGATTGAGTCGCTCACTGTTCCGATCTCATGAGCTGCGCATTGAGCTAAGAGTAGTGTAGCGAAAAGTACATCTACACGTACGTCGACACACGACTCCTTCAGATCATGTACGCGCATTTTGACAAGCCGGTCTGGACATACGGCCAGTTTTCCCTGACTGATTACGCTGGTATTCCGCTGGTAAACCCGTGGGCTGATACCGACAGCAACGCATCGCCGTTCGACTAGGATTTATATCTAATCGTTAACGTTGATGTTGGTGAAACGAGCGGTTGATTTAAAGATGGCAAGGCGGGCAAGCCGTGGTTTGACAAAAGTCCCACTGCGAGGCGTGAACTTTGGGCTGCAAAGGACCAGTGGTATCCTACGTGGAAGGAGCAGGGCTGGATGGAAGTCAAGAGCGTGAAGATGTGGCAGCAATCTGGCTACAATGGCTGCCAGGCATAAGGTCACAAGCGTGATTCGTATAGTTCATTGGTAGGAGGGGCGCGAATTCGATGATTCGAGGGCGCACATTGTTTCAAAATCATGGATGGCCTTTTTATTTCGTACTCTCATGATTCTATCGACATGACTTTCTACACGGATGCATCGCTAACGAGCACTACACCATGCTTTGGTATTGTTATCGTAAGACCCACCTAATGCGGTGTTCCCTTGCTGAACTGAATCAATCGCTTAACGCCAACCTATTAAAGATTAGTATATCCCTCAATGCTTCGATTGTAGGGACCACTCACCATCCAGTTGCTCCCCTCATCCGTCTTGTTCGTCATCAAGTTTGAGAATATAGCAATGGCCTGATCGTATTGTCTGGATTGCATATGTCCTGCTAGGTCATTCATCTCCTGGATCGTGTCCGGCTTGAGTAGGTCCTCGTTGTTCAAGTGATCGAAGAGAATGTTTAGACGCTTTTCAGTATCGGCAACGTGTTGCTTGTAATTAGCAGGTGCCTTGCTCTTGACGCGCTGCATGTCTGCATTAAGGATCTCGTAGATGGGACGAGAAGATGGGGGAATATGAGAGCGATCACCCGCAGCTACTCCACATTAGCACAGGATAATATTATACTTGGTTCGATGGGCAACTTACGATGCTTAGGCGCGGACGAGGCTGCTTTCTGCGAGTTCGCAGTACCGGGCCGCGATTCCGGCCTAGGTGGCCCACCTTGAGGCGGTCCGCCCGGAGGTCCCGCACGTGGTGGACCTTGCGGAGGACCCCGAGGCGGTGGTGCTGCTGCTTGAGATGGTGGAGCCTGTGCAGGGGGTGCTGGTGCATAAGGCGAAGCAGAGAACTGAGTTGGAGGAGGGGCAACTTGACGCGGCGGGGGCATGCCTCCTTGAGGGGCGGAAGGCGTTGTGCCAGGAGCGGGAGCATAGCGATTTGACGGGGGTGCAGAAGATGGTGGAGGGTTATAGGGCGAGGTTCCTCGTGGTAAAGGCGGCTGCTGGGGAGGAGCAAATCCGGTTGGCTGTGATGGGGTGTATGCGTTCGACGCTTGCGGTGGAGCATATGGGCTTGGAGCAGGTGCCGCGGATGGTGGTACGGATCCAGGTGATGTCATGCGAGGAGGTCCTCCTGGCGGGCCTTTCGGTGGGGGTGGAGGAGTGGGCCTGGAGGTAGGAGGAAACGTTGGTGATGGCCCTTGAGGCGGGCCGGGAGGACCGGCCAGGTTCTGCTGATTAGGAAACGGTGAGCTCACGGTATTTAGTGGAGTTCCACGACGTGAGGAAGCCTTCGGTGGACCGAAGTCTGGCGTATCATTCCAGTTAGGAATGTTGGACCGGGAGGCTGCTGGCGGTTGTGATGGCGAGGCTGAAAAGTTGCGCGGAGGCGGCGCAATTGAATGGGAAGCCTGCTGAGGCGGAGGATAGCCGCCATAGCCTGTCTGTGGAATGGATGGCTGTGCAGATGGTTGATATCCAGCAGGAGTATAACTGTTGCGGCCAGGTGCAGAAGGATAAGATGGTACAGAGGCTTGCGCTTGGGCGGATAGCGGGTTGATCGGAGCATACTGTGGGACACCTGGCTGCTGCGGTTGGACCGGGGCGGGTTGCTGAGTTGCGTACGTAGGCACCACGCGGGAAGCACGCTGGGCGGTCGTAGGCTGCGCCTGTCTTTGCGTTGTAGACTTGGCCGTGGTCTTCCTGGTTGCTTTCTTGATCCGGTCCCTTGCTACATCTGCCGCAGGATACTTCTCGGGAAGAAGGTCCAGGTACTTCTCAGCAATGGACAGTTGGCCATGCGAAGATGCAATGTCTGCATACTCGACATATTTCGCATAGAGCGGGCCGAGCTTCCAATCTGCATCCTTTTGCTGCTCTGCGTCTTGGAATTTGGTGACTTGTCGGAAAACAGTCACTTTCTCGATGAAGTCCTGTAGTGATTTCGCGTGAATGGAGAAACTGTTGTCGCTGGTGGACTTCTCTACACTCTCAGCTTCACTCTCCTGTAGCTCTTGTGCCCAGTTGACCACAACCTTCTCCAGTTTGGAACCTGCCAAATAGCAGAAGGAAGCGTCCTTGCGTGCCGATCCAGTGTCGTCGGAGATGCCCTCCTCTAGTCGGTCGCCAAGTGCTTCACAGAGATCTGGGAACTCCTTCGCATCGGCAAATGTGCATAGAGTGACCATGACTTCCTTCCAGTCCTTGAGATCAGCATTGTATACAACATCCCAGAGGTTATTGCCAACAACAGATGCCAACAGTCGCATGTAGTTCGGACCGTCCGATTGCTTCTTGAAGTAAGCAGCTCGTGCCTTGGCAATGCACTTCTCTCCTCCGCAGATTGCAATCATGAATGCATCGGACAGCCTGTTCTCCTTCAAACAGAGGTCGACTGCCTTCTCAAAGGAACCCTGCATGAGTGCTTGGGTGATCTTCTTGTCGGCTTCCGACTCTGAACCAGTGTACAGCTGGAAGGGGTTGTTGGTCTTTGCGCCCTTTGAAGCAGCCAAGTCAGACAAGAAGTTGCCTCCTTCCGTAGACTGATCGAAAAATGATGCTCCTTCGTCTGTTCCATTTGTCTCTGCAACCTCCTTCTCTTCGGTAGATTCCTCCTCCTTGCTCTCGGAAAAGCCAAGGTATTCAACGAGCTTGTTCCGCGGGTTGTCTGAGATCAAAGTTTCGATGACTGTCCAGTCTGCCTTTTCCTCGTCTGTGCTCGCTTTCGCAATCTTGGATTCGCAGATGGCTGCAAGGTCACCCTGCTCTAGCGTCTTGTCAAACTCCTCGCTAGCAGTGCCGATGTCCGAATCAACGGCAAAAGTAGATATGCTAATCTTAGACTTGTTGTCGACGATGCCGAACCGCACCAACTTCCCTCCAAATCCAAACGAGACACCCGCACGGCGCTTCAGCCATTTCGGCGGCGTTTTCAGAGAGAAAGAGGCTCCCTGTGGCTCGACGTGTGTCTTCGAGAAGAAATCCTCCCCATCGAGTGCTTGAGCAGCCGATTTTGATTGATCTGGTGCAGTTCCTGTATTCTGGAGTGTCTGGATCCCAATCTTGCCATCGAAAGAAGCGGTCGCCAAAAGATTTGGGTTGGAGGGATTAAACGCCGTTTGGAAGGTCCAATTGGTTACGACCGGGAACTCGCCTAGGTACTCGCCCGTATGAGGGTTCCATGCAATCGTACGATTATCTTTCCCGCAGGACAACAAGATGTCGCTATCCTGTGTACACCATGACAATGACAGTACGCCCTGATCGTGCGCTTGTAGTGTTTTCTCTGGAGCGTTCGAGTTTCGGAGGTCCCATACCAGCACCAGCGGGTTTTGGTCTGTGGGAATAGCCGTCACCAGCCTTGTGGGAACTTCCGGGTCCCATGATACCGCGCTCACAGATTTCCTTCCATAATTATTCAGTGTGAGATTCTCCTTCTTCCCCTTAACATCCCAAACAGTTACAAACCCGCCGCTGCTTCCTGTCGCAAGAATGTGCGCAACCTTCTTGTTCCAGTCAAGAGACGTATACTCGTCCGGGTTTGCTCCGGCCTTGCCCAACCGGAAAGACTTAGACTGATCATCGAGATCATGAACGTAAAGTTCGCCTTTTGCGCCTGCGGAGGCGAGGATGTGGGGTCGGAATGGATTGAACTGAATTGCTTGGATAGGACCCGTGTGCTTGTCGATCGACTCAATGACGGCATCACTACAGCGTTTCAGTATGCTTGCCATGTGGGAATTTCGGGGTGTATATTGACCTTGCGCCTGACCGCAGCTTCTCGGCATCCCACAATGTCAATGCCCCGCTATCGAGTGCGCCCGCTATTATTCCTCGAGGATATTGCTCGCTCGGCTCGCTCCAAGCAATACTATTAAACCTGGAGGACTGTCAGTATTCTTCCCGGATAGCCAAACCAGTGATATCTACCTCGACTCAACATTGACGGTAGCAACGGGCTGGAGCTCCACACCCTGCTCCGCACTGTCCAAATTAAGCTCCCAGAGCTCCAACGTAGTCTCGTTTGAGAAGTCCGCATCGACAGCGCCCGCCTTTGTCCCAGTAGCAAGCAATGGCTGCGTCGCACCCGGCGACCAGGCAAACGTGGCCGTTCTGGGGATTTCTCGTAGGCGAACCATGGCGGTGGCCGCACGCTGTCAGATTTGCGCAGAAACGAGAACGCGAGGCAAAATTCCGGGAGATGTGAGAGGACCGGAGAGAGATTGGGTGAGAGGGCGGCGTAGAAGAGCAAGAGGCGTAGAATGTTGTGTGAACTTGGTGTTTGGGCTAGCAGGTAGCTTCACATCAACATCCACCTGTCCTTGCTGCCATCATCGCGGGCTTGGCGTTGGTTCAAGTCGCATTTGTGGGCCGGTCACGTGCCTCGACTACTGAACATTTCTCCAATCATCTCGCGGGACGCACAACGACAACCAAGACAAAAGCCCGCACTGCAGCAGTCCGGAACAGACATGGCGGATACATCACGAGTGAAGGCGACGGTGTTTGTCGGCGGCCTCGACCAAGCCGTCTCGCAGCAAACTCTATATCACGCATTCCTGCCCTTTGGCGACATCGTGGAAGTCAACTTGCCCAAACCGGACGCACCAGGCTCCAAGGACACGCACAGAGGATTCGGCTACGTTGAATTCGAGACGGCTGCAGATGCAGGGGATGCCATCGACAACATGGACCGGAGCGAGCTTTACGGACAGGTGATCAAGGTTGCAGCTGCCAAGCCGCAGAAAGAGCATCATGAGGGTCTGGGAAGCAAGACGGCTATATGGGAGCAGGTGCGTACTCTCCCCACTACTAGATATTACTGCACCTTGCTAATGTATACGTAGGAGGGCTGGATAGCAAAGCATGCCATCAGCGAGGAGGATCGTCAAGCCGCTCAACAGGAGCAAGAACCTGCAAGCAACGGGCCCATGGACCCTATGCAAGGATTGGAAGGGCTGGACGAAGCTGGCCCAAAGCCAGTTTGATTTTCCTTTCTGCATGCTTGGTCTTTGGATATCAAAGAGACTTTTACGGTTCTTGGGCGTAAGGGATGACGGGTTGAATTATGCTATGATACCACTCTTGTCGATGTAATATCGTACACTCTACATGTCTACATGAAATCCGAAAAATTAGGGCTCGGTGGTTATACATTTATTAGGAGGGAGGCTTTCCTAGAGCAAAACTATCTGTCGGCACTCGGGTCAAAGGGTCACACCACATATCAACAGTTTACATATACGAATCAAGCAAGGAATACACTTCACGCTCTGGCAGTGTCTACACAAAAGAGACTGAATGATTCTGATGCTTCCGATTTCTACTTCAACTTGACTAAGAAAATCCTCATGCGCAATTTGTACAGTGGCGGCTACCCATTCCGAGCCAGCCCATCTCCAATGCAAAAGGAACCCCGCAAGTTTAGTTGGTACCAGCCTGCCTCTTGAGACGCAGAGTCTTATCCGTCATGATTTTCCGGATGAGCGAGAAGACGGCGGCACCGACGGCGACCCTGTAATATATCAGACCACGAGCGCCGACGCTTAGCCGAGGGGGAGGGGGATATCTTACGCAAGGACGACACCTGCAAATCATCGTTAGCACACTGCTTGGAAAAGCGATTTGAACATATGGAAGAGTGACGTACCGAGGGGGATCAACTCAGCGGGGATCTTTCGGAGGGTGCGCAGGCGTTGCGAAATGGTGTGAGCTGGGTGATCGTTAATACCACCAATGTACGCTCTAATGCTACTCGAACAGAGCCAATGCCTTACCACCGTGTTCCTCTTTCTGTATTGCGTCAGCCTGATAGCTCACACAGCTCGGGGCAGCTTGCTATACATACCGGCACCGGCCTCATCATCCGCGCAGTCTGCCTCATGTAGAGCTGCGGGCTCTGGCGCATGAACATCATGCGAGTAGGCCGCATGGCCCTGACAGCAGTAGACCTGAACATGGTGAAGAATTGGCGTTACACGCGGAGTGGGAAGAGTGGAGAGTGTGGTCGTTCGTAAAAAGGAATGTAGATGGGTTAACGTCACGGATTGAGGTGCAGGAAGCTCGCCAGTGTCGTGACCAGCGCCAGGGCCCGGAAAAACGCCGAGCCGCTAATTGGTCAGACAAAGCGCAATCGAACCATCGCCAACCTCACCTCGTCTCGCTCGTCACCACCTTCGTCTGCTCCACACCACCCTGCCATTGCGCCCACATAACCACATTACCGCCCCAGGAAACCTTCGCAATCATGTCTGACGAGGAGGTCGAGACCAAGCCCTTCAAGTTCGTCACTGGTAAGTCTGCCCTCGCCTCTGGGGCTCCCCTCAGATCCCGAGCTCCGCTAACATTGCTTCCAGCCGGTACGCCGCCCTGCAACAGCTCCCAGCAGCTCCCGTCGAAATTTCGCACACCTTGCTTTGGCGGCTATGAGCTTTTTGAAAGAGATTGCTGACCGTGCCCGCGTGTCTCTAGGCTTCGACGCCCGCTTCCCGAACCAGAACCAGACCAAGCACTGCTGGCAGAACTACGTCGACTACCACAAGTGCATTCTTGCCAAGGGCGAGGACTTTGCTCCCTGCCGCCAGGTACGCCATAGACCTGCTTGTTAATGGCCATGTTAGGGACGGAAGCTGATGATAATGCAGTTCTACCTGGCCTACCGATCCCTCTGCCCGAACGGCTGGACGGCACGATGGGACGACCAGCGTGGTGCGTATCTACATTTTCTATGAGGCATTTGGCAACGTACTAACGACCATACAGAGGCTGGCAACTTCCCCTGCAAGCTTGACCAGTAGACATTCCCTATCAGCTGATCCCAAGCTCGATCGTTCCTTTGGCTGGAAGTTATGAATCAGAGGCTGGCACCACAGTAAAGCACGTGTACTATAAAGAACTAAAGCATTGGCAATATAGCTCTGATTCACTTATTCTCGCTTTTATGGCAATTGCATTAAATGTCATCATTTGACGCACTTCATTACTTCATAACTGAGTGAGCCTGAACTCATATCCCATCTTCAACTCCAGCCACCACCCAATGATCCAATCCATTCGCCCATCCAACCAACCCAATTTCTCTTTCAGTTATATGAAGTTCTGACATAGCCACCCACAATCAATGACCAAATAAAAAAACAAATCGCTAAGGACAGAATGTGCTCGCTCAACTTGCTACAACGCACCAAAAGAACCATCGCCATATATATGATTTTCCAACAATTTCCAAAACGGACCCATGTATCCGCGACTCAAGCCAACAGGTATAATGCAAGATAACCAACAAATATGCATCGCTCGTTTCGTTGAATAAAGATAGGTAAGGACGCCAACGCCGGGACATCGACATCGATAGTGACGTAAGGGGGGAGTGGTACGAGGAGAGAGGGGTGTTCGTAAAGGTCGGGCGGGTGATACGCTCGTTAGATGCGCATATAGTTACTCGCCGATGCCTCGGTTTGATAGTTTTGAGCAGGAGGGAGGTGCGGGAGGGACAGTCTCGCTGTACGGTACCTACGCTTAGTTGATGTTCTTCTCATGGCAGAGAGAATGTTGGATAATAAAGGAGCCACTAACGCTCGCGGAACCAATTGATCAATCGCTTCTTTTCACCTGCGCCGGCGGCTTCGAGCTGAACACTTCGGTCGTAGAGTTCCTGCGTCACAACCGGTTAGCGATTGTCTCTGAAATGTAAGCGATGGTCAAGAAGGGTGATGCTTACATCGTCGTCTTTGGAGATCTTCACGTCGAGGATGAGGTTCCTAATTTCTTCATTTTTAGGCCACGACGGATATGGTGTCCCTTGTGCACGTTGCACTCCCACAATCACCTCTCCCATGATTTCAAATTTGCGCCAATTGATCCTCTCCTTGCCTATTACACCACCTGGTGGTGCTTCCCGTGAGTTTCGGTTTCCTGCAGCGCTCTGGAATACGCTGACACCTGGGTGCGGCGTGAACACTTCAGGTGGTTTGGTCTTGTCGCCAACAAAGGTCGCATTGCCTTCGGATGCAGAGACAAGATCACGTTTGAGCAGAGGGCTGTACGGGATGCGTTCGCCCGAGCTGTTTTCCCAGGCAAGACGGTATGCGAAGTATGACTTTGACTGTGACAGTAGGATTTCAATTTTCATGAAGTCGCGACCTGTTTCTGGAGGAACAAAGTCTCTTGTTGCGTTGAGCCGGTGGACTGCGGTACCTTTGACTCCTGCAAGCACGGCGCCGAGCGTGTTGTAATTATTCAATTTTCGAAGCTCACGCGCAACCTTCATCCACTTCTCGAGCATGAAGGCTCGATGTTTGGGTTTGTCGCGAAGGAGAATATAGTTTGCGACTAGGTAGGCGACATGATTGAAGTGCTCCGTCATCCGAGAGACGTTCTCTAAGCTCTTGTATCGTTTTCTCTCTTCGGCGTTAACGCTCACATGCCGAACAAGGTCGCGAGGCCGAATGGCAGAGAACATGATCCAGTCGATTCTAGTAAGTTCTCTAGCAATAGATTCTTCGGGCTCCTGCATGAGCTGGTGCCACTGCACTTTTGATAGTGCTTTGATGGGGTTTGGCATGAGTTGCCGAGCTTGTCTCTCGTTCTTTCCCAGATTGAGAAGGGTCTGTGTAGAGCTTCCTGACGCTGTTGTTGCTCTCGAAATGCCAGTCATACTACTACGCGCAATTGATAGCCGCTCTGATGACATTGACATGTGGCCAAGCGCTCTGGTGAAGTCGTCATCTTCCGAGTCTTCATCCAAAACGGTGTGAAAGGTGGGTATTTGTTCGCTCTGGGCACGTTGACGGTCACTGCATGCCCACTCCGTATCGTCATCCTCTACGACAGCCTCAAGATCATATAGAATCTCCTTTGCTGCCACGGAAAACTCGCGGTTTGTAGCTAGGGCTGAGGCGAATTTTCGCAGCGTTTTTCGTGTGGTTGGGTATGCAAAATCACCGGGATAATAGCTGACCCACTGTTGAAGAATGGCTAACTGTCGTAATTGAGCAATGATTCGAACTACTGGTGGAGTCTTGTGTCGCCTAAGGCCTTCGAATCGTTTCAGTATCGCGTCGAGCAGTTGCCCTGGGGTCGCGAATTTTCTGTACAGCGCCAGGAAAATAGCAGCGAATTTCGAATCATTCTTAGACATCGGCTGAGCCAGCAGACGATCAACCAGTTGATCGAATGTATATCCGTTCTCATCCGATGGCATTTCAGACATGACACTCTGCCCAGCGTCCGAGGCTTGGCCGTCAGAGTCTGAATCATATGCTGGTGATTCTTCTTCGAAATTGAAGAATGTCTTGTTCGTTTCACTCGACTTGTATCGATGCCCTTTGACTTCGGAAGAGCGGGGTCGTATTCTCGCCGAAAATTCCGAGCTGGCTCGTTCATGTTTCCGCCCCCAGGGATCCTTCGCGGTGCTGGATCTTACGGCCGACGAGTTTGCCCGCCGTCGGGCGGTTGACGCTTGCGATCGAGCTGAGGGTGGGGTCAATTACACAGACGAAAGAAGGCGAAAGAACGTCACTGATATGTATTGGATGCATGATAAAGGAGACACGCAAGGAGGTTCGTAAGGTGGACTTACGTCGTTTGGCCGCAATGGCGGCACGTGTAATTACCGAAAGACAGCCTCGCTGCGTCTCCGGCGAAGCTTCGGACGTTTGAAACGCATTAACATCACCGAGGAATGATTTTGCTCTTTTCTCTACGACTGCGGGGTCGATTTCACGATGCGCGGGGTGCTGGTCGCACTTACACGCAACCAGTATGAAGGGTATGCTAGATTTTGACAGAACATCTAGTCGAGGTGGTCAGCGTGCTCATATGCAACTGCCAGTCCGAGGCCATGTTGCGGAGATACTAACTTAGCATTTCTGGAACTCGTGGTAGGCTGTCCTGGCTCGAGACGTCATAAATGGTCACTGCTCCATCGATTCGAGGTGTGGCCAGGTCGTCAATGGTTTCTGGCCACTTGATCGCATTGCGTTCTCCAATGTTGACGTCGCCAAAGGACATTTCTAGGAAGCGTACTATGTAGTATCCGCCGTCGATGGTCATCTTGCGCGTGTAGACGGCCGAGGCCACGTTGTCGGGCAGATTGAGCGCGCGCCGTATGAAGGTGGACTTCCCCGAACCCCGTGCGCCCAGGACCGCAACGTTGATGTCCTGCATGGCGGATGCAGAGTCGCTATTTCCAGACTAGTTTGCGCATATGTCAGTGCTGCAACGGCGTGGCTCGCGGACCAAAAAGCAACTTACAGCGACAGACGGCACAGGCGAGCGCGGGCTTGGAAGGGTGTCGGGGGGGCCCGGTTGGCGATTCTTGATGTGCGTGGGCGACATAGGGCCCTCGGTGTCGGACGAGGAGTCGAGGGAGCTGGACGACTGGTCCTTGGCCGAGAGGCCTGGCTGCGGGAAGTGGTAGCGCTGGAAGAATTCGTCTCCCGCAATCTCGTCGTCGTCGCCGGGGTCGCCCAAATGGGCTGTCGCATGGTCGCCCTCGGTTCCATGGCCGTGGTGCCTGGGGATCATGGGCGCCGAGTAAGCGCGATGCTTTGAGCTCGGAGGCCGCAGCGCTGTGGAACCTGCACCGCCCTGGGCCGACCCTTTGCGCGGCGACTGCGACTGCGACGAATGCATCGCCGGCGCTCTCCTGGCTCTGTCGCCGCGCGGTGAAGATGAGGACTGACTGTGCTCGGGCGGCGCTGACCTGATGGTGCTGCTGCGGGCCGTCTGGCCAGCTGCCGGTCCGGACGGGGGCATGTAATGGAGCAGCGGCGCTCAGCAGGCGGTGGACAGGCTCCAGGAGACGGTGGGTACGACGTGGTGGCTGCCGTAGAGGGCTGGTGACAGCGGGCCACTGGGCGCAATTGCAAGCGGGGCTCTGCTGCCAGACATTGGAAGAGGGCGGGCGAGATGGGAGGACAAGGGAGCGGAGGGGTCGACGAGGTCGCGCAGGGCCGGCCGGGGAGGTGGGATTCGCAGTCTGAGGCCTTTGCTACGGCGCCTCTGCAGGATTTCAGAGTTGAGAGTGGGGAGCGTACACAGCACGCCGAAGGTCATGGGCAGCGACCAACAGGGTTTAGCCACCTCCAGCTTGCCAGTGCTCCGTGCGTGCTGCTGGTGGGTGTGAGGACAATACACTGCAGTGCATGGCTCGAATGGCTCGAATCCAGCACCACCTCACCGCTTCCGCACGCCCTCGCAGCCCCAGAAGTATTGCCTGCCCGTCCTCCAGCCATCCAGCGTGCCGGGCGGAGCACAAAAAGCAACTTGCCTGGCCGCGCTGGCTCCACGCCCTCTGCAAGGCACGCCCAGAGCGGAACTCCCCCCCGTCCTGCCACCACTCCCCTCCAGTCCTCTCGCGAGCCCATGCAGCCCTCGCCAGCCAAGCGTGTTTACAAAACACATGTAAGCATCGCGAGCTCGACCGTGGCCGCGTCGTGGTAGCTGTGTCCAGGTAGATCCCTCACCGCGGACGGGGACTTCAGGCATCAACCGCCCTCGCCCGTTGTCCGTCATGCTGTATCCAAACCTTATACAGACGCGTGGCCTCCACTCCCTTGGATGCGGCGTTTCGACCAGAGCTCTAACCACCAACCAGCCATGCTCGAGTGACTTGCTCCCTGCACCGAGTATAGCATGTCTTTCTTAAGTCTCAAGTACAAGGACGCACGCGCGGTGGTTGGCGCACACCCTCCACCATCGCCGACGTCGCTTCATCTCCCTGTTCGGACAATAAAGAATCGACCGTCCCGCCTCGGTTGCCCGCACGGCAGCATGGGCGACGATCACTCGTGGTCATCCAACCAGCCGTATCTGCTGGAGCTCCATGGAGCACACCACGCTTAGGCTCGGGACAACTTCCGCTTCCCACTGCCCCTCGTCCATGTGCTTCATCCTGCACGCCGAATGGAAGACCTCTGGATGGCAGTTTCGAGGTGAGTTCACGCTCGGGCCGAGTATCAAACCTCCCTGCCTCCGAGTTTCAAAACTGCATGGGCCGTGGTGTAGGACGTGGGAGACAACCCCACAGCAATCAGTCCAAAATGGCTACCCGGCTAGCGGAATTTACGCCCGGTTGTCCTTCATTGGTCTGTTCGGGAACTGCTTGCATACATTTCGCATGAATCCGGATGTCTTCCCCTCACAGGACGCTTGTCGAGAACAAGACCATGATAACTCCGACCGAGCCACGTTTTCAGGTCAATGCCGCGCTCTGCACCCGGGTCCGAATCCGAATGCGCAAACAGGTGAGCTCAGGTGAAGACGAATCCTTACGTTTCCTATTCAGTGCAGTTCTGCAAGGAACGCCATTCCTTCACTCCATTTCCATCAGCGTCAACCTCCTATTCTCCGCCCTCATCGTATGCGCCGTGTGAACATGCAAGCCCGGCACAGATTCCAATATAACAACGTCGAAACCTCAGCCCTAAGTTCGGAAACGCCGCGTGCGAACACACTGTAGCATGCGGGATTTCGCTTGTACCTCGCCGTCGGTACCAGATCGTATGACTAGGGCAGGCGAGCCTGCAGGGATGAATTCGAGCACCTCTCTTTTTTGCCGTCTACATGTGAGGCACATCAAGTACGGGTACGAGAGCAGGCAATTTCCGCGAGGACAGTAGCATACACGACGGTAGCTCTAAAATCAGACTGTCCTATTTGATTCCGTGTGCGAGATGCTGCGCTGCAAGGCTACGTAGCAGATGAAGACGTGCGTCGACTATATACGTATATGGTTTTTTTTGGCTATGCTTCCGTGAAAATGCGAGCCCCCCAAAATAAAACTGGCAGGATATTACAAAGAAATATGCGTGTCGGGGCGTGACAAAAAAAAGGTCCAAAATACAAGAAAAAAAAAGAAAAGAAAAAAATAACCAAGCATCTACAGGGAGATGGGGCCTTTTGTAGAACAATTCACCCTAATGGAAGATGCCCACCTTTTTTTTACTAAATCTCCTCCCTCTCCTGTACACACTACGCCCTCCCAAACAACCCACAAAACAACCCCCTCTCGCTCTTCCTCTGCACCCTCACCAACTCCTTCTCCCTCTGCTGCTCCATCTCATTCGCGATCCGAACCCTCTCCTTGATCCTCTCCCGCGCGCTCTTCTCCAGCTCCGCCTTGTCGTTCTCCGCCCGCCACTGCACCAGCTTTTCCCTCTCGACCAGGAGGCCCACCTTTGAGTTTTGGCGCGGCGGCGGCGGCGGGTTGTCGCGGCTGGTGGGGCCGTGGGCGGAGGAGCGGTGGCTTGATTGCGAGCGGGAGCGGTAGCGGCTGGGGCTTTGGGAGGGTTGGCTGGCGGCTCGTTTGAAATCTGGGGGTGTGATTGTTGGGCTGTGCTGGGCTTGGGGTCTTGCGCGCGCGTTGGGAGTTCTCGGGTCGGTGAGGGTTGGAAAGGGTTCTAGACGTCCTTGGTCCCGGCGCTGCTGGGCTTGAGGGCCTGGCTTTCTGCTGGCGGAGCTTGCTTGTGAAGTTGGTCTGCTCTTGCCTGACATGTTGCCATACTGCGAGGAGGGAGGGCTTGAGTCGGGGGACGTTCTCAACGAGGGAGATGAGGGGGTTCGACTGGGTGGGTAATGGGTGTGTGGGACGGGACCGGAGAATGACCGCGGAGATGCTGATCGGTTGAGTTGTGGCATTGGTGGATGGAGAGTAGGAAGCGGTGGCCCTGTTGAATTGGAGTTCGCAGAGAAGCTTCTCTGAATGCCAATGCGGTGGGGAGCAACATGCGGATAATCCCCCGTGCTGGCTCGCTTCATAGCGTAACCATTCGGTGTGTTACTAGCTGGCTGCGTTCCCATCTGACCAGCGCTAACTCTTCGCATGAGAGGAGTTGGCACGCGATGGGTACTGTGTCCTTGATAGTGCTGAGATAGCTCGTGCTTGCTATCATGCCTCTTCATCTGTCCTGGTCTCGGCCTAGGGCGAGGAGACATTGACGGTAAAGTTGAAGAGCTCCCAGTATTGATACCACGGCCCTCTCTTTCACGACGACCTTTTGCTTCTACGACTGCTTGTTCGAGCTTCATGCGCTCCTTTTCCCTCCAAGCATTCCAACCTTCTCCCCGAGGTGACTTGTCGCTTCCTGACTGCTTCATCGGAGACCCATTTCGAGCGAGCCCCGACGGCGAATGATCGCCTTCGACGACTGGAGACAAGTGGCTTTGTGAATGCCTATTACGAATAGATGAATTCAGCGAGTTTCGCTTGTGTTGATGTTTCCCATGCTCTCTGGTCCCTGCACCTGATCCACATTGAGCACAAGACGATGCCTTCAAAGGTTCCGTCATAGACCGCCGAAAAGTTGCAGGCCCAGCCGGGGTCACCAATATCGAGGGTGTGGTCGGGACGCTATGTTCAGATTCCAGACCTTGGCTTGGAAGACTTCTCCTCCAATTCCTCCCTGTGCTTTTTGTGCCTTTTCCCCTCGAATTTCCATCCGGGCCGCCATTGTTGGAGGTCTTACTATTAGGCACCTCAGGCGACTCGCTCCAATCTGGGAGCGCTCCCGTAGAAGGGGACAACTCGCTGATGGTGTGCAAGGTTCTTCGACGTTCGCGGAGCACTTGTCGGTCTGTTAGAGGGGTTCTCGCAGTTACAACGAATGAGTGTGGCAGTGCTTTCTGCAGAGGCATTGCTGTGATGATATTGTAGAGGCTTGGCAATGATGAATACAATGATGATCCAAAGATAGAAAGACAATAGGCAAGAGGTGTTCAAGCCGAGCTAGACCCTGTCAAAGTCGCGTGTTGCAAAAATGCAATTGAAAGTCGGAGAATAGAAAGGACAGGGGTCCAAATCGGACGACACTCTTGCACAATCAACAAGGCAGTACCAGGCCTCTGGACATATGACAGAGGAACGAAAGAGCAAGGGAAACAAAATCCGACGTACAAAGGTCCGGGCTGCTCGCCGCTTTCAATAACGAGGGCCTTGCTCTCGACACGGCCGCGCGGTGGGGTACATGGGGTTTACCGCTCTTTGGCGGCATGCTTGACGTGGTCGTGGGTGCGCGGGTTCCGGAGCTCTGCGCGGTGCTACCGTCCTTGCATGCAAAGACCCCAGTGTGCTCCCGATCGTGAACCCTAAAACGTGCCGCCGCTGCGTTTGGGCGTTCCACTGCGGATCTAGATGTGCATAGATCAACGCAAGGTAGATGTGAGACCTGATGCCTCTCTTCAGCAAGGCAGGTTCCGGGGATGTTTTGCCATGTCGGTGGAGCTCACGCGGGAGTGAGGGTCCGAGTGGAGTCAAAAGAAAGTCGAAAAGGGCGACCAATATTAGGCACGGTGAGGGCTATACATACGTGCCCCCCATATTGGATTGGAAATTAATATTCCAGAAGCCTTGTCCAGCGCACAAGCTCGAGCATTGGTCGAGTAGACATGCTCTTGATAGGTATATGCAAACGATTCGTGGCCTAGCATTATCATCGAAAGGGGAAGAGGCTAAGGATGTCGATGGAAGTCATGCCAAAGTGGGCAACACTTGTTCGGGAGCGCACATGTTTGCTGACCTGGTAGCCAATCAAGCTTACTCGTGGCTGACTAGTCTATCGTTAACCCTCGATTCGGCTCTCCTCAATCTGAACGACGGACGCGCCGAGACGCGTTCAGACTGTATAAGGCCGAGCTAAGGAGTTCATGGCGACTAGCAATGGTGCATTTTGTCCCCGATTCCCTGCGTCACTGCTTCGCAGTCCCTACCTGAGTGTACGACAGCACAAGGAGGGTCTCCGCACTCCGAGCACTTGGCAGATCGTACTGTCCTACTTCCTGGAGACTGCTAGTGCTGAGCTTTCTTGCAGGCGGTATGACGCGGACGTGTGGACGATTTCGAAGTCACAAAAGTTAGCGCTGTACCGACGATGTGGGCGACCCGCTCTGCGATCAGTCGGGAGTCCGACATCCGTTGCGTAGTCTCACCCCAATGAACGATAGATTACTATCAATGACTCGATCACATTTGTGAACAGGCGCCGCGCTTCAGCATAGACAATAGCTAAAAGTCGACGAACTGGAATTGTGAGGCGAGCACGGCGGATTCTAGCCCACGCAGCAATCTCCACCTTCGCTTAAAGGATCCCGAATTTACTACATCGGCGCCAGGGTCCAGCTAGCCCTTGAAGCCCTCCAGCAGGATCCTGGAATCTTCTCTTGTTCACAGCCAGACAGAAGCCTTTCCAGCCTGCATCCGGGAGCAAGACCCCCGCTTTTCGGCCGATGGCCGATCATTTTCATTCGAGACACCACCGAGGGATTGATCCGACGAAGCCACCCGAGACCTGCCTTGGCCTGTGGAACCTGTTAGACGAACTCATGAGGTACATTGTGCGGGGTCTATAGATATTCCACGGGGCACAGTCCTCCGAGACGACTTTCATCGCCCCCAAGGATATTCGATAGCTAAGAAGAAACTTTGAACTCTAGGCAGCCCAGAGATTGCATTTCTCCCGACCACTTTGATGGCGTCCTTCCCATCATCTGTCCGTCATCAGCATACCCTGTCAATATCTGTCTAGTGCACAGTCAAGTTATCGCCGTTCGAGCGTACACTAAGCCACTACTTCATACTAAAACCAGTGTCTCTCCATAAAAAAACTTGCCTAATTTCGGCACGGTCAGAGTTCCTATACAAGCGTGCAAACTAGATCAGATAGATATCCACCGAGAACTTCCGTAATCCCATCCTTATCTTAGCTTTTCAGCATACAAAGGGGTAGTACCACACCGTCATCGGCGTATACATCCTTCTGCAATGCTTTATGAACCAGCAGCCTCCTCGCCACGGCAACTGCCCCTTGCCTCGTCCCCACCGTTCACGGCCGAACTGAACTAGAGCGCAACAACAGCACTCGGTTCTCTATTGCATTATATCAAAGGAAGAAGCAATGATTGATAAGCACATGGTGATAGTATTAGAACTGCTGTAACGCAAAATACAAAAACATGGGATATAATGCCAACGTAAAAAAAAAAAAAAAGGTGCAAGCCTTAATCCCTCCAAAACCGATTTTGCCTCCTGTAAGTCTAGCGTACCCATCTACTTCTTCATTGCACCCTCGGGATCCTTCTGGAAAGTCCTACACCACGCGACCCACTCCGCAGCCCCCTTCCTCATATACCGCTTGACATCCTCCCTCGCCTCCCTAGTCTGATACTGCTCGTCCTGCTCGGACGTGAATCTCTCCACTCGATCCTTGAACTCGAGCTCCAAGTCCCTGCCATATCTTCGAACCGGCTTCCACCCAATGGCTTCCAGCACGGATTCTTCATTCACATCGCCTGCTGCCTCTTCAATCTGCGGAAACATATTGAAGTCTTTCTTCAAGCAACTTATATCGAGGTATCGACGCAGGATCTCAAGGTGTGTGCTTTGCTGAAGCTCGAGGTTGATGCCCTTCTTTTTGCCCTTCTTGTCTTGGTCTGGCTTGAAAAAGGTTTCGGCATGACCGAAGTCATTCTCGTGGTGGCCGCAGGTGCAGCCTCGTGTTTCTGTCTCGTCGTGCTCGTGATCGTGGGCTTGCTGTTCGCCGCGTGCGATGCCCTTTGTCATTTTTCTACTAGTTACTGCTCCTCGTGTTGATGTGTATGCCCACACGCCGGAGACTTGTGTCAGGCCGCCAAAGGTGACAATTAGGGCGGCGTCGATTGTTGCAGCAAAGGGGAGGAGCGCGGACGCGACCAGAGCCTGGTTGCGTGACTTTTCGCGTGTGCGTATCAGTGTATCGGCGAACTCTGTTTTGATGTTGTCTGGCGACAGCTGTAGGGATGGGGGATACACTAGTGTCAATTGCTCCAGTTTCTTGGGCTTGCGGTCCTTTTCAACGGACATGGTAGACGGTGTTCGGATTGGCGATGCTGGCCAGGCCGCGAGCTCGCTGGGTCCATTGGGGGTCTCCCGGGCAGACTCACCAGGCAGCTCACTCGGCTCAGACGTGACTGGTGCATCTGATATTTGGTTTGCCGACCCCTGTCTTGATTCTTCGGTAGCAGAGATAGCACCGCCAGATACACGATCCAAGAACTCAACGTTGGAGGACCTAGTAGCATTGACTCCTTTATGAATGAGGCTCGTCGTCCGTGCCTTCATGCCCTTCCAAGTTGCCATGGATGCATTGTTCATCGTCGCTCTCCGCACATCTTCCTGCCACAGTCGCTGCGTTTTGTGCAAGTGGCTTTCTTTCTCGCCTGGGGCGGGCTTCGATAGCGGAGGTAGAGGCGGTGTGTAGACGAGGAACCGTTGGGGAACATCTTCTGGCCTGAACCCCCTTAATCGTGGTTTAGGAAAAGGAATAAGATATGCTGTGACTTTTCCTGATCCTCGAGTGTGTTTGAGAGCTTCAGTGGCGGACAGAATAGTCACGCTCGGGGAACTGGCGCTCGAGCTACTTCGTTGCGGGGAAGGTGGTTGCTGAATTTCGAAGCCGGCTTCGCGGGCCTTGGCTGATGAGAATGAGGGCGGTTGGGAAGTAGGAGAAGGGACAGGTCTCCGTGGAATGCTTCCATTTGAGGAGGTCGGTCTTAGTTGGAGTGGAGCTGGGACCAAAGAAGGGTCAGCTGGGCTTGCAGGACTTCCGGGCGCCTGTATCGGGCTCAATTCCGGAAGTTGCGAGGTTAGTCGTGCTGGATTGCGCGGTGGTGGTTGTGGAAAATCCGCATCAGGACCAACAATTAGCTGGGGACTGTTCTCACAGCTGTACTCTACAGGTGCGATCTGCGGGGCATCCGCAATGATACTAGGCAATTCTTCATATGGCGGTGGAGGTTCGTCTGGGTCAATCGCCTTGTGGAAGCTTTGTAGCGGGTCTCTCCTCTCCAGGACGCTTGGTGTTACCTGAATGCTCGATGCGACCTCCAACGGATTTTCTTCGTGTTGCTGTGTGAATTCATCTTCTTCTCGAGAATGGATGGAGGAACCAGAGCGAGCGACGACGGGCTGTTGCAGTTGCGTCGCCATGTCAAGATGGAGAATCTAGATACTCTATCGTCTATGTCTGAGGTCTGAGGCAGCAGCTTCCGGCGGACCCCGCCTTATAATCTCACTCAAGCTTCCCTAAGCCTCTGTGGGTCGTCGAGATGCACTGGGTGACCTAAGCCTAATACGCGGACCCGTTTCTGCTCCGCTTCCTGGATGACGAATTTTCCCTTGCTAGGCCCGGCCAAAGCGTGAGATCATGCATTCGTTCTCAACCGATCTCAGGTCTGCCTAGAATACATAAGCAACGAGAGATGATCCTTCCAGTAAGAGGTGCAGGGCTAAGTAATCGCGCAGAGGCGGAGCCCGGCGCAATTACAAGAACGGCCGTAAAACTCAAGCTTCGCCGCAAAGCCTACGCATCCCTGCTGCGATTGGATAGAATACTAGAGGTGCAACTTGCGGCCGTATAGGCGTATTCGCCAATACGGGAGAGGACCATGGCTCCCTTGAAGTAGCTTTAAAGCATTGTGCCGAAGAACTGTTATTGCGGCTCGTCGCGGGCCTTCGTCGGTCACTGTGAATTCGTGCAATTGGCTGCGCAGCATGACTCTACATCGGGAAATCTGAAAATGACGCCAGCTTGAAATTCTGATACTCTAGGGCGAGTGCCATGCAATAAGCGATGGCTTCTGATTTTGAGAGTGTTGTCACAGACGGAGCGGGCTAAGGCACTGCGCCCCCACACGCTCCCCAAGTTTGGGATTTTGGGATTTTCTGATCGGCAGAAGAGCACAACATGCACTTCTAATAATAGATGGTAGTTGTTTGCTACACCAAAATCGAGTGCCCTTCAATCACCTTTGTGGTATTTACACATACACGCTCTCTAGCAGATACACAATACTCCATTCCCTTCCCGTGGCCTACAGAGCTGCAATGGCTTTTGAGCGGCATATAGCTGTCCGTGGGGTATTCATCTGCGAGACACGAGCTGGTGTCGTTGGATATGGTTAATATGATTCACTGGAGTGAGGGATTTGAGCTCATCAACAATGGCTTCAATAGCTTCATTCACCAGTCGTCATTGTCATCTTCATCGTCTACAGATGGATTAGCACTAGCAACATACTTGGAGAGACATACTACTTACCACTGTGACTGACTTTAGACTTTCGCGCTGCAAGTGCGCTAGCCAATGCGCCGGCCAAGCCAGCATCTCCTCCAGCAGCTGCAGTTCCACCGCCCGGCGGACTCGCTGCTGGCTCTTGACCTGGTACTGCAGCAGCACTTCGGTCCCTTTTCTCCGAGTCTGAGACCTTTTTGAGTTTGGCACCACCGCGAATATCCGCCAATAGACCATCTCGTCCAGCTTGTGGCTTCGGCAGAGGGGCAGCATTCGGCATTGGAGGGGGTGGGGGCGGCCCTGAGCCCGATGGCATTGGTGGTGGAGGAGGCGGACCCGATCCAGGTGGCATCGGAGGCGGAGGTGGCACGACGCTCGTTGGCATGGGCGGGGGTGGCGGGACAGCTTTGGATGGCAACGGAGGTGGAGGGGGGGCATTGTTTGATGGTAGAGGAGGCGGAGGAGGGGCGTTCGACGAAGGGAGTGGAGGCGGGGGAGGAGCACTTGACGATGGGAGCGGAGGCGGTGGTGGTGCATTGTTCGATGGGAGTGGAGGCGGTGGTGGTGCATTGTTTGATGGCAATGGTGGAGGCGGAGGGGCTGCACTCGTCGGAGCTGCTGGGACAGGTCGTGAGGTCGAAGGTGGCAATGGGGGTGGTGCGGGTGGCGCATTGTTCGTGGGGGGTAGAGGTGGAGGCACTGCATTCTTCGGAGGAAGAGGTGGTGCGGAGGGGGCCGGTGTCGAAGGAGTTTCTCGTGCTGGAGGCGGAGGAGGCACTGGCCCGCGACTTGGAGGGGGCGGTGGTCCAGACGGCACACGAGTACCCGCGAAGGGGGGGGGTACGCCAAATTTTGTGGCGGCGGGTTTCTCGTTGTCCTCCACAGGTGTCTTGGGTGGGCGTGGGGGAGGTGGAGGTCCTGGGTTCGCAAGAGTATTGGAAGCAGCTCGGGCTCTTGACGGAGGCGCTGGTGGCTCGTGAGCGAACTTCCCAGCTTCAGCGAGGGGCGGAGGGGCACGGAATTTCGGCTGTGGAGGGCCTGGGGGCGGCGGGGGTGATGCTTGTCGTGGAGGAGATGGTGGTGGTGCAGGGCTCGCAGACGAAGTTCGGTTGATAGTGGAGGCATCTGTACGCGTTCGTCGAGCTGGTGGAGGAGCTGGAGGAGGCCCTCGTCTCGAGCTCGATGCACCCGTGTTCTGGGGGCTGATTGACGCCTTGGATGGAGGAGCACTCGGGGGAGGAGGCGGTGGAGCTCGAGACTTCTTCTCGTTGTTCTCAGTCTGTATCTTCTCCTCAATCTTCCTCTGCTCGATGTACAGCTTGATGAAGTCGGCATTTTCCTCAATCTGATCTTCGGTGATGCCCATTGCTAATAATTCCTTTAGCAAAGGCTTCCATGATGGGTCCGATGTGTCGATAGTCGGGGCTCTCGCGGGAGGCGTACTTGAGTGACTGGTGCGCGGTGGCGAGCTGACGTGCGGCGGAATGATGGATTGCGGCGGCGGCTGCGATTGAGCAGAATGCCTGTGGCCGAAGAGTCCTCCGAGGAGGCCATGTCCGTGATTCCTTTGACCATTCGTCGCAGCTCCTGAGCCCATAGCTGCCCCGAATGGTTTGTTCTTTGTGTTCTTGTGAGCATTCTTTTCCCGATCGTCCATCTTCTTCTTGAACGTCTTCGCTTCCTTCTCATCTGCGAAGGACAATCCTGCCAGGCAATCCTCCAACTCGAAAGTGTGGAAGAAGACACGGTCCTGGTTGTAGCTGAAGGTGTCATAAATTTCCTGATCCCATATTACACCGCGGTTGGTTGGCTGTACCCAGTCAGCTTCGGGGGTTCATACACCTACCCTGAACACGTACCGAGATATCCACCAGCTTGATCCAGAATGTGTTGCCCACCAGGTCGTTCGCCAGCACGGCGGCGCCCTGAAGGCCCGTGTAGGTCCATCGGTGCCTGTCCGGGTAGGCAATGTACAGCTTAGCGACAGCGACGGCATGGATCTTGTTATTCTGCTTCGGCACGGTGCGCTTGACCGTCTGCTTGTCCTCATCGGACAGAATCGACGGCATCGTGACAGGCGTGTGGCGGGCGCCGGGGGGTGAGTCGAGTCGGTGAGGTTGCGTCGGGCTCTAGTGAATTGCAGCGCAGCGGGGTGGCATTCAGAATGCTGCCTAGTCGAACATGAGGGCGCCACAAAGCTCTCTACAGTGCGCAAGTCCGTCACAGGAGGTGCACGCAAGCCACGCCAACAAGAGTCGCCACAGATTGTAAGAGCGATGCAGTGTTTGGGCGGAGGGAGACGTCAGAAGCGAACGAACGCTGCTGCGGCTCACGCCGTACCGAGCCCGCGGGAACGCAGCGGAAGCCTGTGCGCCAAGGCCCGAGAGCGAAACACGTCTTCCAGCCAGCTGCCTCTCTCAAACATTCACGCGCCCGCTGCTGCAGTCGCTTCAAGGCCTTCGCTATGCTATTCTATCGAGGCCCGCCGGCGTGCGTGGAATTGCGGCAGCTCATCCAACGACATGAGTCTTCTGACAGCATCTGCAACCCACGGCTCGACTCCACAGCACACCGTCATGGGACAACCTAGGGTCCTTGTTCACCCCATGCCGTGTGGCCCGCAACGTCGCAGATTGCAGACCGCCCCTTTGCATTACCCTGAATCACTCCCACTCAATGTCTATAGCGTATGTCGGTATTCTACGTGACACCATTGACCCGATAGATCCCAATGTCGAGACACGCGCTGTCTGGATGGCCACACACTTCCTCATAGAAGTGCGTCGAGTCCGTGGACCTGTTCGTGCTCTCATCCACCCGATAGCCTGCCTTGATAGTCCTCATGCGTTAGACCGATTGCCTTCAAGTGTCTCATCGAGCTCATTTCCCTGCTATATGTTGTCGTTTTGTTCCGTGCTTTTGTCTCCTTTCCGCTCCGAACAGTCTCGCTTTGGCGAAGGCGCGATCTACATTTCCTACCTGCTATAATGTTAGTAGTCTGATTGTTTGCGGACAACAATAAGAATTCTGCTTGGATTGCAGTAGGGTCGCACCGTTCAAGTATGTAGACCATGGCAGAGCGCCGCCAAGCTTCCGCTTCGTGTTCGTACTCGTCGCATTCTACCCGGCGCTACCGACCACCGACCTCTGACCTCAGTGCCAGACCCACCGCTACTAGTACTGCCACTAACACTACCCCTGGTACGTCACTCAGTGCGGCTGATCCACTTCTTAACGGCCTCGGAAGCGTTTATAATTTTAAAAAAAACGAAACTCTGCGTTTAAGAGAGACTCTAAGCTTTGGAGTCACTTGACATCATGTTTGCAGAAGAGCTGTTTGAAGGGTGGTTGTCCGTCCCATCGATAGAGAGTTTCCTCGAAATGCCACCTCAATCTTCTACAGAGCATGCTTCTAAGTCTGCCACCCAATATGATGACCAAGAACAGACCGAGTCCGATCGACTGCACCCTGCGAGAGCGGGGTCAAGCCATCTGTCGTTTACATCGGATTCGGTCGGAGCCGACTCTGGCACCACTGCTTCAAGAATAATCTCAGAGACGCCGAACGATGCCACTGTCACTAACGCTACCAACCGCAAAAGGCGAGGTCATACAAAGTCACGATTGGGCTGTATCAACTGCAAGAAAAGGAAGATCAAGGTGAGCTACGTTTCCGACAAATACGCGAAAGCCTTGCTTAGACGTGATAGTGCCAAGAAACGTGGCCCTCCTGTGCCAATTGTATTCGACATGGATGTAAATCTCTATTCAATCGGATGAAAACTGCTCATGTCTAACTCAACAAGTAGGCCCTTGCAGGTACCCTATGGTGTTCAAGTATACACAGCATGAACGCCTTAACTCTGCATCATTCAGAGGTCCTCGCCAGATCGTCCGATTATCCGATACGCCAGAGTCCTCGACCTTTGATGCTGACGACATGCGAGCCTTCCATCACTTCCTCGTAACCGCACATCCAGGCATACCGCATGAGAATCATGAAGTCTGGATCCGAGAGGTTCCAGTACTCAGTCACCAGGTATTCCAAACCTCTCGCAAATATAGCGTTGCATGCTTATAAGCCTAGTATAAGTACCTGATGCATGGTATACTCGCTATGTCAGGCTCACACCTCAATATCCTTGTCGAGAATCCTAGTGCGAAAAATCCTCTAATGCATCGCCAAAAGGCTATCGAGGGGCTAGAAAAGGCATTCACGAAATGGCCTCTAACATCAGATGAAGCTCACGTAATGCTTGCCACATCATATCTGCTCGCCTTCCAGTCATCATACCTGCCAGATGGCATGCTAGACCACGTCCTTTGCCTCAGAGGTACGGCGTTAGTGTCGCAAATGGCAAGTACTCCCAGTGCAGAACCTATATCTCCGCGCAAAGTATTTGTTATAGTTGCCTAAAGGCGTTTAGGTGGTATTTTGCGAGGTAAATCAAACTGAGGAAAGGCGTGGAGATAATAGTATTCTCAGCTTGTCGGATCATGCTAATCTTGTCCCATTTCTCGCAGATTCTCGAACATAACCTCGAGGGAGCATTTTCAATCAATCCTAATATGTATGGGGAATGGTTCGAGTTGAAAATGGCCCACTTTCCTTCCCTAGATCAGCATCTCGCCCGGGATGCATTGAGCTCCATAGCAAAGTTTGCTCCTCATCTAGCACCATTCAAACCACACAGAATCGAGCGTGCTCTTCTTATCAACCTCGTCGAGAGCATCCGACCACTCCTGGTCTCACTCGAACAACCTCAACAAGACTTGCCACCCAAACCAGAAGCCCCTGACACTTCTGGTCTTCTAGCTGCCCAGGACGGAATTGCCACGCTTTTACTTAAGAACGCTACACCCGAGACCCTCCTCAAGAATCCGCTTCTCCCTCTCAGCATGGACATACAGTTTGAAGATATCAAGTCGTGGGATAATATCACTGAGATACCGCCAGGTCAACCGCCGAATCCATATCGCCATTTCTATGCCCTCATGTCCACCCTCCTAGTCTTAAATACCTGGCCACGTGAAGATGTCTTGCATCTCATGTCGCCAACCAACATGATCGGCAATATTCTCATGGCACACTTTTGCAGTGTAAGATTTATCGTCGCCCCGCTATCAGCGCCGGAACCAGCTATGCGTACACCTATCAAAGGTATGGTGGAGTGGTTCGAAAAGGCTATAGATGCCGTTGAGGATGATAACGAGGTGAAGTGGTCTGCCTACGTTGAGTGGCCAAAGAAGATAGCTACCATTATGCGATGCTATCTAAATCAGAAAAAAGGGTTGACCTTTGGGGATTTACACAGGGTACTAATGAGCGATCCGCAAGCTTTTCGCGAGGGACGTATGGTCAAGCTATCCGACGAAGTGAAGCCATAATATAGAAACATGCCAGCTTAGAGCTCGCCAAGGATGTTTTCCATTTTGCATTGCATCATAAACGGAGTCTATTAGAGAGCTGGTGACGATGAGCGCTTTGGATAGGCGTTCAAGGAGCATCCGCCATTGTTGACAGGATGGTGGTGGTACCAGTCGGGTATGATTGATTATCATGAGGATCGTTGTACTACTCAAAAGGCCTCCTGCTCCTATTTTCCTTCCATAGATGGACTTTATCTCCGCATCAATCTCCACCGCATAAAAAAAGCAGTCCAATATCCGGACGTCTATTTTCTACACAGTACGGACACGGGGTTGAGGGATCGGGGCGTAAACTTAAGATCGGAGAATAGGCTGACCGAATCGACGTACTTTGCACGTGCTTCATGCTTTCGATAGTACGCTTGCAAAGACTCGGTTGCGAGGGTTCTCGTCGCATCCACCCTCTTTAGTGAAGTCATAGATGGCCTCAATCTCCATCTTCATATCCATCTCACACGTCCAACGCAAGATAGTTCTATTTTCCAATATAGTACCTGCATCCGACGGAATCCTTCTCGAGGCTACTCCCATCTCCACAAATCCTTCCCGAAGCCCTTCTAAAATCTTTCCACCACCGTCCCTGCATCGCCTTCCAAAAATACCTCGTTGCAACACCCACCTCACCATTTGCCCCCCTAAACGATGTGCTACCTCGCTAAAAAGGCATCTATTACACGCTTCTGAACATGTGCTTATCCATCATCGGTCCTGGGCACCGGGCCTGGGCCGACCACGACAATTGACGCTTGCATACAAGCGAGCACACACTTGTTTCGTTGCACGACAGCATCTATTTTGACCCCGCCGTCTGATTGGGCGGATGTTTCAAACAAAATATTTGCCGACGCTATGCAGTCATCTCTACAGGCCCGCGTACGAATAAATTGAAGGTACACTGTGGGCTCGCTTGCGTATCTGGGTCTGTAGGGCCGAGAACGTGAGGTGGCTGACCGGTGAGGAAGAAGGCAGAATGATGTGGAAGTGGGCGAGTTGAGTTTGGTGTGAAAGAGGGACGGAATAGGAGGGCGTGCGGCAGATGTCATTATTTGCACTGTCTGAATGCGGATGTATCATGGTGGATTGGGAACGTGAGCGTCTATCTTGCCTGCTTGGGCGCTTGGAAGCACAGTGATGAACCCTTTTCGCAAGGTGGTGTCCCTCGCTACGCCGGCCCTACATACACGCCTATGCCGCTGCAAGGGCCCTCTAGATCAGTCCGATAGAACGATAGCGTCTAAGCGCTCGGCTTCCATCATTGTCTCCTAGAGCAGAGCAGGGCTGCAGCAGGTTCAATTAGAGTTGCAGCCACCAACCCCGTGGTCGAGCGCGTATGAGGCACTGTGCCTGGATGATCCGGGGGAGCGTCAACGTGGTGGTAGTTGTGCGCTTTGGTAGGGCTGGCGCGTATGCACGTGTAGGGTCTCGAATGGGGTCGAGGGGGTCGGGACTTGGGCCGCTGAGCGCCTAATGTAGGTCCTGTATGGAACACATGTTTGTTTGTTTTATCGGACAAGATATGTGAGAGGCCGTCCAGGAGACCGCCGGGTTGTGATGGGTTACAGTGTAGTGCATTGTGCAAAGTAAAGGGATGAGCCGGGCTGGGACGAGACCAGCCCGCGAGACGGGTTCGACTGGAGTAGTCGCCGGGAGATGTGACGACGGGCTTCTGGGCCGTGTGTCGAACGTTGCCAGCTGTTGTATGCAGCACAAGAACGTGGGGATGGCGGATAGATTGTGTCTCTATGGCGCATTGCAGTGCACATTGTCACATCGTGCCGTACGGCGGGTAGCTCCCAGCGGCCGTTCGAAGGCAGATGTCTTGCTTCAAACGCGTTCCGAGAGCGCTCGAAACCCACCAACAAATGTGGATCCGCCTGGTGACCTCATCAGAGTCGTTTGACCTCTTCTTCGTCTCAATTCATGACAATCTCACTTGGACAATCTGCTCAAGACGAGCGAGATGGAAGAAGCTTTGGACCAACCACGGTCGAAAGCGGAGATCGGTAAAGCTTGACGTGGGCGCTATTCTTGTTTGGGATAGCACAGCGCTTACACGGCAGTCGCCATCCAGTCAATGCGTCCTCAACACCAAGACCGACCCCGCCTGTCCTCTTTTGCCCATGCGTCTCCTGCAAGTTCCGTCAGCGCCGTGCAACATCGCCTGCTCGTCCCAATTCGCTGGCTCTTCGGAGTCATGCGAACGCGCACAAGCCGCGTCGGGAGGACTGCGAGCTCCACAATCGTGTGTCCTGCTGGTGACCAAGATTGCATCGTCCGCTCTGATTCGCTTACCCATCCACGCGGTGGCGTACTCCCTTGGGCTCGTGTCTCGCCGGGCCCGTCGTCGCGAGGTGGACGTTCGCTGCGAGAAGCTGTGTCTGCAAACGGGATATTCAAGAGAGCTGACATCAGACGCAGATTCAGCCTGATGAGCAGCTGGAGCAGGTCATGATGCAGTGCGACTGCGCCGTACGCGGGAGATCTGAGGGTGAGCAACGGGCAGCAGCTCGGCAGTGCGGGATGTCGAATCCATCCGCTGCAATCGACGACGCCTCCCGCTTGGGGGGTCCGGTCCAGGTGCTGCCCTGGCGTACGCCTCCACGGCCTCGTCTCCATTGGCCTCGCTTCCAGCTTGCCACTCACAGCGCTGCGTCTGCATCCTGCCCGCAGCAGTGATGCCCTCCGAGCTTTGAATTGATGAACCCGCTCCCAATGCGAGCAGGGAGCTGATTTCGCCATCCCCTTTCGATACTTGTCTCTTTCTAGAGCCCCTGCTCAGCGTCGCTATCACATCTTGGCCCAATAGCGTGGGTAAGATGTGCTGCATGAGCGGTTGAATGCCAGATGCCGTTGGTTGTGAGTACGGCATCACCCTGGACCCTGGCCACCAGTCTTCTCCACTTCCGCAAGGGACTTAAGATCACTAGACCATCCGCGCTCCCGCCGGGTATCTAATCAGTCTAGACGACGTGCTGTCTTTCTGAACCCCTCTGTCCTTCTCTTCATTCATCGCCTTTTAGCATTTGTTCGTAGAGCGTTATCTTTAACTAGAAAGAGCTGGGTCTCCGCAACTCGCATCTCGAACCCAAGTCGCACGGCAAATTATCTCCATTGGCGAATCGTAGCGCAACAACCTGCCCGAATAGAGTTCTGGCTGCAGATTCACACCGCATAATCACCACCCACGAAAAGCCGCACTCGTATCCCATGTAGAATCGTTTCCCAGCCCGTCTCTTAAGCTGTTGCTTCCCCAAGTTTCGATTTCCACCGGCTTAGGCCATCTCTCAGCTCTGGGTCTCGCTTCTGCTGGCAGAAGTGTTTCACCTCCGTACCCCGTCCGTCGCAACATCAGTACACTTAGGAATTCAAGATGCCGGTGGTTCCAGAGTCGTTTGTGCAGCGCGCGGGAGAGGTGTTGGAGCACTTCGAAACAGCAGTAGCGCTAGGCGAGCGAGAGATCTCGGGTTCCATTTCATCGCTCGTCCGCCGAATTAACATACCGGTAAATTCGACGAGTCCGCCCGGTCTGATCGAAGCGAGCATCCGGGATCCCTGGAGTCAAAGCGGCAAATATGCGCTCGCCTACGTCTACTTCTGCGTGCCATTTCTCGTCATTGCGGGTCTGCTACGATACTACCACCTGTTCACGGACAAGATCCGCACGGCGCTCCATCAAGAAGAGGTACAGAAATCCTCGACGACTTCTTCCCCAGACACAGACTACGAACTGTCGGTCCTGTATACTGACAAGTCTACCGTGAAGTTCTTTCCGCGTGAGGGCCCGCTTCCTGGCCAGCCGAAGTCGCAGTCGAGTGTTTCATCCGTTGGGCCCATCAACAATCTCGTAGCGCTGTTTCGTTTCGTTTTCTACCGGCCCATTCAGGAGCGACGATTCCGGAAGGGATGGAGACCCCTGGTTTTCCCATCTTCCGCTGTGTGCATCATTGTGCTATTAGCTTTGGCCGTGGGAATCTGCTACTGCTTTATTCCGCAGCCACTTTTCTGGGACAGCATTGCTTATGGATCACCTCCCCTCGCTATCCGGGCTGGAATGATGGCAGTTGCGCTACTACCTTGGATTGTTGGACTGTCTATGAAAGCGAACATCATCACCGCGATAACGGGGATCGGTCATGAACGACTTAACGTGCTGCATCGCTGGGCAGCGTATCTGTGCTTGGTTCTGAGCATCATCCATACGGTTCCGTTCTACATTACTCCTGTTTGGGAAAAGGGTGCTCGACATACGTTTGAGACCTTGTTCAAGCAGGATGGATTTTATGCCTATGGCACTGGTACGTATCTCTCACACTCACATTTTGTCTCACGAAGATACCCCACGCATTTTGATACCGCAACTATAGCGGATTTGGAGTCGAGTACTTGTGACTAACAAAAGCAGGAGTCGCTGCGCTCGTACCCCTTTGCTTCCTCTGCGTGCACTCTCTCGAGCCTCTGCGCCACTGGATGTACGAGCTTTTCGTCACGCTACATGTCCCTGTTGCTATGGTTTTCCTGGGGATGATGTTCTGGCATTGCCATAACTACCTTACTTCCTGGAACTACCTCTTCGCAACCCTCGCTATCTGGGTTGTCTCCTACATGATGCGCCTCTTCTACCTAAACTGGACGAACCCTTTTCGAATGTCCTGGCTGATCGGCGACGAAGCTGCCGTGACCATCATGCCTGAGAATGCTATCAAGATTACCATCCCAACGCAAATGAAATGGCGACCCGGTCAATACGTCTATCTCCGGATGCCTGGCATCTCTGTCTTTGAGAACCACCCCTTTACCGTTGCATCACTATGCAGCGATGACTTCCCTTCCGCATATGGTGAGGGCTACCGAGACATGGTTCTAGTCTTCCGGCCCTTTGGCGGCTTTACGAACAAAGTCCTCCGCAGCGCTCTCGAGCACGGACCCTGGCACACGTACAGGGCTTTCGTCGACGGACCATACGGTGGCATGCAACGACGGATCGAGGCTTTCGAGGACGTTGTGCTCGTTGCAGGTGGTAGTGGCATCACCGCTATTGTCAGCCAACTTCTCTCCCTGATCAAGAAGATGCGCGACGGTAAAGCGGTTACGCGCAAAGTGCACGTCATTTGGGCACTGAAGCGACCAGAAACAATGGAATGGTTCAAAGAGGAGTTGAGGATATGCCGCGAGTATGCGCCCCCAGAGAGTGTAGAATGCCAATTCTACATCACTGCCGCAAAGCGCAACCCAGGCGGAACCATTGTCAGCGCCAAAACGCCTACTCGTCCTGTCTCACTCTACTTCCATGACAAGGTCAACGATGCCTTCCAAAACATCGCTGAACACCGCGTCTCTGGTATCTCTTCGAAACGTCACTCAGCCCTCATCCGTGATGAAGCGGCCGGCGACCTGGAGAAGGAAAAGGAGCTCCGCCGAGAGAACGAAGATAGTATTACCGCCCTCCCTCAAGCTCACCTCCTCCCGGTGAACCGCGGTCACCTCACCGCTTCTAATATCAACCACAACAACTCTGACCCCGACCTCATCAACCCTGCTCCGCGCTCTCTTGCTGCCCGCCGCAAAGAACGTAACCTCTCTCTCGATATCACTACCGCTGTTGAAGCCGGCACCGGCGTCGACCCTTCCGTCCTAACGTACAATCCCACCTCACCCACCTCGGGCGATGGCTCCAATACTGTTCAAGGCTTTGACTTCGGGTTCCCTTCTACGCCTACCGAGTTCCAGAAGAACCTGATGCGATTCGCCTTCTTGCCGGCGGCAGTCAAGAAGAAGGACGGATGGTCAACAGAGTACGGACGACCAGACTTGAAATACATGTTGAAGCAGATGAGTCCGCAATTCGGAAGGCGCACGTGCGTCTTCGTATGCGGACCGGCAAGCATGCGAATTGCTGTCACGGAGACAGTCGCAGAGCTACAGCGAAGCGTCTGGAGCAACAGCTCCCGAGATGAGATTTTCCTTCATGCGGAGAATTACGCCCTATGAGTAGCGGCGACACCCCTTTTCTTTTCCCTGTTACGCTTAATGGTATTGTGCATAGCGCGGCTCTACTGTGATTTTGGTCCCTTGGGTTACTCACCCTGTATATACCCCCTTTTTATTATCTCTTTCTTTGTAATGTATCATGGCCTATGTGTGTAGTCAGGCCTGCTTATTTTCTTTTCTGTGTCTATATTTCCTTATGGGATGAGGGTGGGTGGGGAACAAGGCAGGTGATACCCACGACTAAAAGGGAGGCCGTCTGTCTGACGATGTGGAAATTGTGGACATTATATATGTCTGACACTTGTACGCCTGGGGTTCATCGGACTGAGATGATCGAGTTACCGTCTAAGCGCCTAGTTTCATCATTCCTAGAGGGGTGGACGCATAGGTACATAGCTCGTTGGTAGCTGATTAGGTCTAATCCGAAGCTTCTTCAGCTATATAATTTCCAGTGCCGGATGAATTGTAAACTCATACTTTAATACCCTACTTCATCGTTCCAATATAATGTCTCATGCTGCACCTCGGGCCCCGTAGCGCCAAACTCCCAGCCAAACTTGATCCGAATATACTGCATAACGTGGCTCGCAATCTAAAAGACGTTTGATTAGCAATGCTCCAAGACCAAGACGATTTATCACGAAGACACAGCATCGTCGCTATACTAACATGCCGCATTTTCCGAAGCAGGAGAGACCGTCTCAAGACAACGTAACATACCTTGATATGTCCAACATCCGTCGGATGCCACTGCGGCCCGATATCATTATGCTGCAATATCCCCGTAGTGTTGAAATAATGCACATAACCTTCTCCCTCGTACTTTTTATACACGTCGTAAATCTCCTGCACGTACGCTCCCGACTGCTTCCACGAGTTGCCCTGGGCCCCGAACCCGTTCCACAAGCTCATCAGCACAATCTGCGCATCGGGATACACGGCGTGCACCTTGGGCACAAAGTCCATGTAGCTCTGCAGGTACTGCTCGCGGGTGACGGGGTTGGCCGTGTTGTTGTCGTTTGTGCCGATGTTGATGAGGACGACGTCGGCAGGGGGGTGGGCGGCGAAGTCCCAGATGGGCGGAGTGGCGTTGTAGAGGGAGAGGGCGCGCGGGGAGGTGTCGACTGTGCGGTACCATTGGTATTCTTGGCCTCGGGGGTTGCCCCAGCAGTTTGCGTCGTGGAGGCAGATGCCGGGGTAGGCGGTTATGCTGAATTCGACGTTGCCGAAGCCGGCGCCGATGTTATCTAGCAAATATGGTGTTAGGTGGGGGGGTCGTGAGTGATCGGTGTGAGATGTGGAGGGGGGTGCGAAGACTGTTGGGGCTTCTTCCGCTGTGATATCAAGGGTCGGGGGAGGTAGGTTTGGGATGGTTTGGACGGCATCGTTCAGGCCAATCCAGGCTTTGAAACAAGTATCCTTAGGTCCACGTACAGCCAAAGCCAGAGAATGCCTCATAGGTCGCCGAGTACCCAGAGGTCAGACTATCACCAATGAACTCAATCGTCTTGCTGAAATTCGGTATCTTGATCAATTTCGACCCAGCCGATAGGTGTACCGCTGATATCTGCACTCCATATGCCCAATTTGTTACGCGCAGCTCAAACGTAAGCGGGAGCTGCCACGACTGCGTAGCGTTCAGACCGGGCGTCGTGGGTGAAACGAGATGGTGGGTTGCTCCCGCGGTGATGTTTGTCATTTGCCAGTCCAGGCCTGCTACGCGGTATGCGATAAGGACGCCATCCGAGGTCTGGTTTCCGAAAGAAATAGCCACATCCTGACCTTCGAATCCGAATTTAAGGCCGGGCGCTCTGGCGGATTGGTTAGTTTGGGAGTCATAGCAAGGTGTGGGCGGCTAGCTTCGAATACACGGGGTTTCACAGGATGTATTTATTGGTGTTTACACATTACTGAAACCATGATTCTAGTGCATGATGAACAATTGTAAAAGCGCTGTCACTTACGCCCACCAGGATATATGGTTGCTGTCCCAGCGGCCTTTGTACGAGAGCTCGGTCGAATTCGGCCCATAGGTCTTCCAGCCCGTAGTATTGGAAGATATGGAAGTAACCTTGGTGTTCAGAAAGTGTGTCTCGCGTGCATGCCCATTCTCAAGGATTGTAGAGGTAGAGATGGTCAACAGCGAGGCAAAACCCGCGAAAGAGAGAAGCCTCATCTCGATTGCAATTGAAAGACAAGAGCTGCAGTCGACATAGTATAGAGAGAGACGGAAGTCCCTTGGGATATATGAATCAAATGGAGACTTCAGCGCTGCGACTACTAATTCCAACGTCGTCAAAATCCCGGAAGTGCTGCACTACGACCCGGGACCACTGCTAGCGGTGCCTGGCAGTTAATCAATCTGGCATTAGCCCGTCTACACGCAACGAATTTCTCCGCGAACAGTGCAGCACTTGCTTGAAGCTTTCCATTTCACTACTCGACAACTGCCGGCGGTCCTCGAGATTCACGACGGTTAGGTCAGCAGGACGACACGGCGAGGTACAGGCCTTGTCACCTTCTCTTTCTGGATGTTGCCCCTCGCTGCGAGCTGGTGGGGCATTCACTCTCACATGGCAGTCTGGGCTCCCCTGTCCCCACGGGTCGGATATCTGGAGTGGTGGGCTGGAGTGGTGGATTGTGGTGGGCAGGCGGAGTTACAAGTCCGCGCCTGAACAGGTGCCCATCCTGCGCGCCGTGGCGCACAAGGACCGAGGGGACCGTGAGTACCTAGGTCGCCATGGTGGAACTGCTTGTGTGTAGCTGTGAGCTTGCGGCGAACTGCTAAGGTCCGCGCGGTTGCAGTGCTGTCGCCAGCCGGCGCGTCCCGCAACCTGCGTCGTCTGGCATCTCGCGCAGCGCAGCGAACATGCAGCTTCGACTCACAAGCCAGTCGGCGCGGGCGGCGGGAAGTAGGGCTGCATCATCCTGGAGCCCGGCCGGAAGGGGGGTGTCGTTGCTTGTTCGTGGTGTGGGAACGGACCTGCACCACATTTCTTTTGGGTCTTGGCCCGCTCCCGCACCTCTGCAGGCGTCCTGGTTGTGCGACATATATTCGCCCTCACCTCCCAATCAGTGCGCCATCGACTCCGCCAGAGCTGCCGGCAGAGACACGGCGCGCTCATTTCGTCGCCGCTCGGTGGCAAGCGCATCGCGTCTGTGTCCGACCATGTTGTTAAGATAGTGTGATGTCCACCTCCATCCCCGACACGCAACTGGGCCTCAACGCGAGCGAAGTTCAACTCCTCCGCCAGCACCAGCAGATTGCCCTTTCGCAGGCCGGAAGCTCCTCATCGCGCGCAGCCTCTCACGCCTCCAGCCAGGGCCGTCTCCTCCTGGATCCCACAAGCCTGCAGGCGCTCAGCGCCCACTTCGACCGTCTCATGTACGCCATCCAGCAGCGATGGGCCTCGGTGAGTCCTCCGCCATTTCAATTAGAAGATGCAATATTCCTTTGGTCTTCAATGCCGCTGGGCTTCAACCACAAAGAGATCCGGGCTGATGTTCGCAGCTCACGCAGCAGACGCAGACGGCGACGCAGATTCAGTACGACCGCGCCGGCAACGCGATGCAAATGGCCGACGCCGAAATCGCCCGCTTCCGGGCTATCCTGCGCGAAATCGACGAGCTACAGGTCGAATTCGACAAAGTGCGTCGCATTGGCGAGATTGTCAAGGGCTTCAGAGCTCGTGTTGAGCGTCTCGAGCGTCGCATTTGATCATCACCCCTTACTCCACTGCCATACATACCCACACTCCTTTGCATTCACGAGTCACGACGCACATATCAGACATACCACGTCCTCGCGGACACTACCTATCTATACCACCATGTCCTCGCGGACGTCATCTATACCACTGTAAAGAACGGAAGCCTCGCGGCACAAAACATCAGAGTGAATTTGAGCAAAAATTGGGTGCCTCGCGGCTTTCGGCGTTCTGATATGTTTGTTTGGAATTTTGGAGGATACCCTAGTCTTCCATTGCTTCCGTTTTCCCGTCCATTGTTACTCCCGCGCTTCCGTTGCACTGGTTTGCTTTTTGGGAATTCGGATAGTTTGTACTCGCGTACCCCTGAGTCGGTACGTCGGCAGCAGGGCTCTCTGGGAACTTCTAATTTGGTTGTTTTCTACTTCTCTTCTCCTATGTATTCTGCTTTTGCTTTTGGCTGCAATTTGATTTCGCCCCTTGCCTTCTCCCTGACGGCCCTCATGCCGTTTACTTCACCTTAGCTATCATCCTTACACAAAAGGCGTTACCGTCCCCACCTGACTCCTTTGTGTTTTGCGTGCGCTCGCACGACATGTCTTTCAATAGTGCTGAACTCCAGCTTCGTCTTCCAGCCCGCGGCATCCGACGCATGCGCATCTTCCGACATCTGCTACTAGTAATTAGCGCCCATCTCGCATGCTGACCCACTTGCACACTACTTCGTTTCCTCTGTGTTCCAAGGATACCCGAGTCTACAGTGTCGTAGCTAAAGAGGTTCCAAAGGGCCGCCAGACTTCTGAAACATGCAGCCTTCACATACGATCATCTGCAACAGTTGCTGCATTCAGCGGGCCATCGAACGCACCAGACCCATTCGTGCTACACAAGTTGCCCATCGCGATCATCTCTGATGCCATATGCCCGAGGAAGCGAAGGGCGCCTGCACGTCAGCCATTATGGCTTGTGGAGAAAAGAATCAATGGGAGGGTTTCACAGCGCGGAGCTAGGTAATAGAAGTGGCGGAGTCTGGGGTACGCAGTCGGGTTCATCGACATGAGTGGGCAATGCATCACGGATGCTGCAGACGTGTGGGTGTGAACTGCTATTTATGGGACTGCGAAATGGAGTGGTCTCTGGTGGTATAGAATCTACTCACTTGTAGGTGTGATATATGGGGGCTTGAGGTTGGGTGTTGATAGCGAATATTTCGTTTGTCCCTTTCGATTTGGTCTAAAATATGACTAGTATGTTTTCACTTTTGCTAGCAGCTCTTGTGAACGACCTAATGTCTCTGGCTGAGTGCGTCTATACCGTAAGAAGTCGCAACATGGGATGTACTTGATAAGATATAGTAATAGAATGGCGATAGTACATGCTTCGTCTTCAATTGTTTCTCGAGTTATTCTAGTGACCGCTGAAATGATCGTAGTGAATAGCTTATGCCCACTGTCGTGAGAGTAATGAAACATCATTCTCAAGATGCAATGTCATTCGCTGTAGCAAAATTCGATAGGTAATCCGTGTCTTCGAGCATTTTCTTGCTCGAGCTAGTCCCATGATAAAACAAGCTCAGTAAACCACTTCCCACTCTCAGAACCTCGTTTACGTATCATCCAAAATCTCTGAGCTACAAGCTGCACTTGCATCTAATCGTGCACATATATCCGTAGGTCCTTCATCTCAGCTGTAGCCATGCCTCCCCGGCCATCCACGTGCAGGTACTATGAACTTTGTAGAAGTGTAATCGAGTCAGAACAGCACTTTGCGTCGGTTAGAGGCCCTTTCCTCTCTCAAGGAACGAACTAATTCCTGCTCTGCTGAAGTATTCGTATGGGCTGATAAACTCCTACGTATATGCACAGCTTAGGTTCCATTTTTCTTATCAATTCTTGGGTAGCACTGCTTTCACGACTTCAGCACAGCAGTCGTCACTCCTTCAAACTCCCGCGTTGTCAGCGAGCCATTTTTCAGCCAACAATTCGCGGCATTATCTTTGTCATAATTATCCGCCAGTGCGCTGTTGATAGAGATCGCAAAGCATGTCGTAGCCCCCCTCAATTTGTTCAACGTACTGCAAGCATCGACGCATTGCTGCAATGTGTAGGCTTGGATGCCAATAATGTCGCCACCATCCTGATGAATGTCCGTATCGTTTTGACAGTCGTACTCTTGTCTATTCCATGACACTAGTAATTCCGGACACGAGACATTAATCTTAGGTACTGCAGACGGTGGGAGTGGTGTATATAGGGACTGTGAACTCGTAGAAGACGGTGTATGACTCGAGGAAGCTACTGACGTCGCTGTTGATGTTCGCGCCGTTGACAAGTCTGTAGCTTGCGTTACTGCAGATCTAAATGCCTGTTAGTGCCCTAGATATCTGCAGCATTTCTCAAGTCGTAAATACTTTTGATCTTGCCCATTTTTTTGCGCGGCAAGTGTCCCACCTACACTTCCGCCCACTGAAATAGCAACGACTAGGATCGCAAGCAGTAATAAAGTCCAGAATGCCCGACGCCGTAGACCTAGGATAGTAGAAGGGGTCGCAGGTTTGTGAACAACGTCGTCATTGCCATAGTGGGCTGTAGCTTCCCTGAGCGTGGGATCAATACTTCGCGTTTGCTCAAGGCCTGGCTGAGCCTGAAATGACTCCAGGCCTCCATGTGCGTACGCGACCTGTGGTGCATCTGCCATTGCGCTTGTCGTCAATGATCGATGTTCAATTAGAAAGCGGCCCGGCTGCTCTTAAATAACGCTACTAGATCTAATTCGCCCCCAAATGCTTCGATGATCAAAGAGGGGGGCGGTTATTTGGCGTTCAGCCTTGTCTCCTTGGATTGAAAAGGCAGACATTGGAAGACAACAGCAAATTCTCGACAGACACCTATCGCAGACTAAGCGCCTATGCTCGCAATTCTCCTCGATATTCTACGGCGTTTCGGATTTTCTAAAGTTAGTAAATGGGAGTCCTGTTTCATAGTAAGAAGGCGCCTCGAGAAAGCTGAAGAGCCAATTAGTAGGCACGGTTCGACGGTGATCAGCCTCGTGATTGGATCCTGCTCCATCCAATTATCCGAGGAGCGAGTAGTCTTGCTTCTAACATAACAATGTTGTAGGAACTTCGGGAGATATCTAGTCGTAGTTGAAAAGAAGCTAATGCTATTATCGAATATATGCTTGCTTTGTTTTATCACTTTTAGATTTGACCGTAGCCTAAGTACGATCATGACATGATGCACGCTGTTCGTGCAATCGGCCGTCGCCTAGATGGCTCTTCATTCTTACTAGAGAAAAAAAGGTCTACCCACAAAGTCCGAGATACAGCAATGCCAGGGAGATTGACTATTTTCCTTTACCAGAAAGCCGCTTCATTGTGAAAGCCCAGCTAGTCGTGGCATTCTTTGAATGTCATGCTCGTAAACATTGTTTATTATGGAAGCAAACCTATAAAAGCCCCAACTCAGGAAACCCCAACTCAGGAAACCCCAACTACATTCATCAACTTCCCCCTACTCACCGCTCCAATTCCCAACCAGTAAGACGTCTACAGTAATTTTCCAACCATGTGCATCTATCCGCAAGTCCTTCACCTTAGCTGCGGCCACGCCTCCCCTGGTAAGAACCCTGAACCATGTTCATTCGCAAAACTTCATCCTGATATGGAGAAGTGCCCATTTCTCAAGCCTAGCTTCCTGTATTTGTCGAAGGAACCCTTTCCGTATCTTAATAAGCCTACATTTGTAGACGCCGAGGGGGAATGTGAGGCTTGTGAAAAGAAGGACAAGGTACAGCCGACCAAGGTACAGCCGACGTTTACCAAGCAGTATCTCTCTAAGTCTAAGAAAACGGAGAGGCTTGAGGAAGAGCAGAAACGATGATGGGGTTGAGCAGTGAACAGAGGCGAGAGGAAGGGATGGAGATGTGATTTTATTGGGGTGGAATTTCTACTTCATCGACGTTGATAGAATTAGCGCTGCCAATGGTATTATCAAGTGAGCTATATGATGCTAGACCCATGATGATCGTTCTTGCCAGTGAAGTGCCGTGTATACCCAATCGGAAGGACGGACCTCCTGACATCGGACAACCCGACCACCTTTCCTTGTGTATATAGCTTAAAAAATTCCCAAAACTTCATGAAGGAACCGGAAAATACGCACGCTCAAGCTTCACGATGGCGTGGTCAATTTAGCCGCTGCGGCCAGGAGGCGTAGTACGGAAAGACCGACCAATGCATGACAAGCAAAAGGTGAATGTGAGAAAGTCACCGCATGTCCCTAACAGGAATCTACCCAATAGATCTTACAGATTAAGGGCTTTCGGGTCATTCTGCGTTTTCGGCTTAGGTAAACCATGTCCAAATTTTGCGTCATAGGCCGTGTTCTGATAATGAACGGCACGGTTTCTGTATACTCAGACCCTCGATCCTTACATCAAACCACTCAGGTATCGTACTCCAGACGCAATCAATATTATTCAATTCTTAAGGCCATTGACAGCGAAAATCAACACGAAAATGTCAGACCTACGCAAGACATACGTGATTTCATCCGGCGCGGGAGAGTCTGGAAGGTATGCAACATAGTTTGTCACAGTGTGTAGCCTTTGATGACTGACGCCTCTCAGACTGTATCTGCAGCAGTGGCTGTGGAAGATGCAACTTGGTTGGGATGTTCATCCCAGAGTCCAACTTCCCGAGGACGGGGAAATACAGATTGCTGATCTGGGATGCGGTAATGGGTGAGCAAGTATTTTTCTGCTATACTATCCATCACTGAGTAACCAAAGTGCCTGGCTCCTGTCTGCCGCTAGTGCGTTTGACGATGCCCAAACCAATCGATTATCACTGTCAGGTTTCGACATATCACCCGCCCACTATCCTGCCCCTGAGAATCTACCTGCGTATCTAAAACTAAGTGCACTTGACGCGCTCACGGACGATCTCCCTCAGGAGCTCGTTGGAAAATTTGACTTGGTCCATATTCGAATGTTTACAGCCGTTATAAAGAATAATAATCCTGGACCTCTGCTTTCGAATGCAATCAAGATGCTCAAGCCTGGAGGGTTTCTGCAATGGGATGAGATGGACAGCGATTCTCTTAAGGCAATTCCTCCGAGCGCCTTTGTTAGCGCTGAGGCGACCCAGGAGATGCTAGACACATCTTTGCAAGCAGCCAAGAAAGCAATGAACCTCGACTACGCATGGATTAGTATTTTGGATGCGCTCCTTGACCAGCACGGTCTCAGCCTCATTTCCAAGAGCCATATGCAAGTCAAGAAAGAGCTAAGAAAAGCTTTGACGGATTCTTTGCTCATGTCTCTTGATCATATCGCAAAGATTGCTGTCAGAGATGGCCGTATGGTCGGAACTGATAAGAACTGGGCGGAGCTATGGAACAATAGCGGTGTGGAGGTCGAACAGGGTGTTTCAGTAGTGATGGACATGTTCGTGTTTGTGGGCTGTAAACCAGCTGACTAACTATAGCTGAGTACTAAAAAGCTTCTACGGGCCATGTGTGCAACAAACATAGTTTCTTGTACTAGCGAATTACGAATGCCCGTATATTGTGTCCGTCCGCCTTTCTGTGTATGTTGACACAAGTTTCAAATATGCTAACGCGTGATCATACGTGCGTGCTGAGCTGAATCACAGATGTGGAGATATATCATTGAAGCTCAACAATTTTGTTCGGGGTCCGAAAATACCCTGCACAGTAGACTCCAACAGAGCTGCGATTTTGTGGCAAGACTGGTTCAATTTGAGTGGCATGAGAACATGACAAGCGAGAGACAACATGCAAGACTGCTCCTCATCTTCGGCACAGACATCATTTCATATTGCGGCACAGTACGCTGTAGAAACTGGAATTTAGGTTTTGGGACTGAAAACTAAAGTTTCATAGACACCAGCCTTCAAGGAGTCGTGGAAGTCAAGTTGGAAGTGCGCAAGAAGTTGACGGATATTTGACTTTAATTAATCTTTAGTTCTGCTAGTAAATGACACTTACGCACATTTGAATTCTGTTTCGCCCATTCTTTCTACTAGCATATATAGCGAATCACGGTCTACGGGGGCCGATTAGACACAGCCCGACAGGGTACTTCGGAAAGGCCGGTATCTGCATCACCTTTTTGCTGCAAGGTAGATCATGGCGTGTATTTTCTTCATCCTATCCTAGCATAAACAAGTCATAGCTTACATTAGGCTAGACCAGGCTAGGACCCAAAGAAGCCTATACCGTTGACTTGTGGTGAAACTGTGCCACTGTTATGCAGCAAGATATATTGCGTGACTCTAAGGTGGATGCACGACGACGATCTCGACTTCATTTGGCATTCATATCCAATCGATGCTTCCCAATTAGTTCTGATAGCGCACGAAAATACGTTTAAGCTCTCTTTTTAACTTTGGAGAGCTACCCTAAACACATTTCGCAAACCTTCATACAGCAAGAACAAATCTGGTATTGCACACCTTCCTCATCCATAGCAAGTCAATATGATCAGCGAAATACTGTCTATGGCTGTGGCGTCTGTATGTACACGAGTGCAAATTGATAGGTCTTTTTTTGATGCCATTAGATTACATTTCTCGTTTATTACAGGCTATATCTACATCCACTTGCGAACTACCCTGGGCCTCTGATAGGACGGTTGACTGATTGGTATAATGTTTACCATTGTTTAAAGGGCGATAGGCACTTAGACTTCGTACTACTACACCAAATATATGGTAAACTCGTTCGCTACGGCCCAAATCGCCTTTCAATCAACAGTGCACCCGCATTGCAGATGATCTATGGATCGAAAGCCAACACAAAGAAGTCCTACTTCTACAACACAATGCAATTCTACATGGATGTTCCAAGCACGCATGCTACGATAGACAAGGAGGCACATGCTAAGAAACGGCGTGTCCTTGCTCAAGCTCTATCGGACAAGATGCTTCATATTTACGAAGCAGGATTTCTCAAGACATTAGAGAAGTTCCTTGACATTTACGAATCAGAGACTACAACAAATAATTGGTCCAAGCCTTATGACCTTGGTCTGGGGTTTACTTTATTCAGCTTCGATGCAATGGACGACTTCTGTTTCGGGCAGGGTTTTGAATCCCTTCAAAATCCTGCGAAGGCTGATATTCTCAACACGACCGCCGAAGGTTTGCGTGGAGCTAATGCAGTATGTTGTTAAGTTCTAATGGAATGTTTTACTAATGCATGTTAGGTTGGCCATATGCCGGCGATTGCATCGCTCAAGTTGGATTTGCTAAATCCACGCCTCACAAAGGCAATGAATGAGTACAAAGCCTATAGTACTGAGCTTGCCAGAGATTGTATAGCCAGGCCAGAAGCTACCAATATGAGTGCAAGTGAGCCGAGGAGTGTACTTGATGTGCTGCTGAGGAAGCGCAAACATGATACCAAAGAATCATTCTCAACCCCAGAACTCGTGAGTGAGAGTAGCCTTTTGGTGTCAGCAGGTGCGTCTACAGTGTGACTTGAATGAAGATCACCGTCCAGAGCCTAATCGAAGAATAGGATCCGATACAACTGCGCATGCTCTTACCAATATTGTCTTCAATTTGTTGAACAACCCACATACTTTACATCGGCTGACAGCAGAGGTCAGGTCGAAGTTTGACAGTATCAATCAAATTCGTCTGGGACCAGCACTTCAAGATTGCGAGTATCTTTCTGCTTGTATTGAAGAGGGAATGCGATTGATGCCCCCGATCGGTGGGTGCCTGCAAAGATGCGTCCTCTCAGGCGGTATAACCATTGAGGGGCACACTATACCTGAGGGGACCGACGTGGGTGTGCCACATCACACAATCATGCGCAATGGGGAGTATTTCGAAGATCCTTGGTCATTTGAACCCCGACGATGGATGCCGTATGAGAGCGGAGATGGAGCGGTGCGTCAAGCCAGATCGGCGTTTTGTCCATTTAGCTTAGGACCTGCTGGTTGCATTGGAAAGACATGGGCTATGATTGAAATAAGATTGACGCTAGCTCAATTGGTCTTCCGATTCGACATGGAGATGGTGTTAGCTTCTGATAGGCTGCATCTTCCTGCTGTCTCCAGACTGCGAGAACGGGAAGAGGAATACCTTGATAGGTTCGGAGTCGGGGGTCACGGTCCGTTGGTGAAGTTCCGTGCTACTCATTGAATCCTATACTACAACTCTGCTGTATATTTCCAGTAGTCTATCTCAGAAGTGTAAGGATCTAGACTATTTCGAGACTTTGCGTCCTACTGTAAGCAGGAGCGCCACGGCGTCCTAGAGCGGCGAAGTCGGTTTCATTCGCAGAGGTTGCATGTTCGCTAATATTCGCTCAGCAGGGATTCTTGACTTGTTTCCCTAAGTATTGCTTTGTAAAAGTCATGCATGTGTTATTGACCAGCATTAGGATACTCAATTTTGGGTTTCTCGGGCACTTTAGCTTATCTGAATTGGCTTCGAAACACGCCAACTATCCAACAACCGAATTAAAAACGGTACCGTCCTTAATGAGGTCACGCACACGAAAGTCGGAGCATGCAAGATGTACTTGAAGAGCGGACCTGACATTCAAGATATCAATTGTGTAAATGTACAAGAAGGAATTCAGTGAATTCAGCAATCGGTGAAGGGCGATAGTGAAGTAGCTTGAAAATAGAGTATCTTGAATTCCAAGGTATGATGAGTGGTTATTCAATGAACCAACACACCGTATTTGACTTCTTTATATGTATAATGAATTTTGACCGACACATACCTATTATCGTCAATAGTATATTACCCTTGATATCAATGGATAATCTAACGAGTAGACTTGATGCCCACAAGGACAAGGCCTACAATACCAGCCCTAAAGGCAAATACTACCCATACATACTCCATCGTGCCTACCTCTGTGGATGCAAGGATGAGTACATTAAAGTGAAAGAAGTACCCGATTCCCGACCGCGTATCATACAGCACACTATTGTTCCCCCACCGAAAAGGGGGAAAGCGTACCAACAGACGCTCGAGCGTTGTCCTGTATGTATAGAAGAATTTCAAGAGCAGAAGAAGAAGATTAAGCTTGATGAAAGAGAGAGGAAACAAAGACAAGATCGAGGTGAGGTTCAAGGTAGTGATGACTGGGCTAAGGATGGATTCTGCAATGTCCTCGCGAGGCAGCGATTTGGCACCCGTCCTACTAGGCCCGTACAATGGAAAGATGAAGGCCCCGAAAATATAGTATATCACGGCTTGAAGTCGATACACGATAAATCTAAGGCGGAACGTGGCCCATCGAGACCTCACCAAAGCGTTCCCTATGCTGAACGAGATGCGAAACCGAATAAGGTCGTTGACGGAGTTGACGGGCAGACATATGTCGTGACGGAATCAGTGGACCCACGATTGATGCCGGATCCTAGAAATGCTACCATTGCAGCTCGAAAAGAGCCACGTATTCATCGAAACCGCAGCCGTACCCTTGAAGTCCTTGAAGGTCCAAAGACAGATGTTCCCAAGCTGCCGCGCTCGCATACCCTTCCTACACGAGGCGGCGGATTCTCTTCTCGAAAACGCAGAAATGTTGTCTCATTAATCGATAAAAGCGCTGAATCAAGCTATCCAGATAACGTACCAAATAGTGCCACCTGTATAAACAAGGAAGCCATTGTAACTGAAAACCACGGGGGTGGCATTCCGACTTTCAGGTACTATCAAGAGATTCGAAGGGAACAGCGACTAGAGCAGCTATCGCTAATCCCATTCAGTCAACAGCATCGTAGCGGGCATCCTTCTAAAGCGTTGCGACTCAGCTCTACGAGCGATCCGACGACGGGGCAAGACCGTGAGTCGTACGGAAGTCTGGGCACACATTCTGAGGGCTCGAAAAGGGCATTTGAATCCGGAAATCTGGAGTCATATGGAAGTGCGCTTAGTAGCGAGTCGGTGATCACGGAGAAGAAGGGATGGAAGAGATGGTGGAAGTTATGATTGCGAATAGTACCGCAAACACGTGAATACCGCTAACGGGAGAAGATATAGGAATCTTGTACATAACCGAAGGATATATGCATTTCCAGATCGACATGGTACGCACAATAGAAAACTTTTTCTTGAAATCTCAGTAGAGCACCTGATAGTTGTAGTCATAACACACAAAGTCGATTAAAAGAGGTAAGAATACGAGCAGACCGAACCGAGAATCGGCCGCGGAAAGAAAGAAAGAGATGAATGAGACTTTGTTGTCTGCTCCTGATCTTTGAGTCAACCTCAAAGCCCTTTGAGATAGTATTTGGATGTATTCCCATCGCGCTTGACGTGTAGGAGCCATAAAGAAAGGAGAAAAGCTCGGCGAAATCGGAGAAATGTCATCTAATCAGATCATCTCTCGGATATAGATCGCGTAATCCCGCGTCCGGATGCGACCATTGTGTCTCCAACCCCACCGCAGCCGTTCGCCGCAACACGTACCGTACATCCCCCATCTCGGACATCTAGGCCGCAATGTCACGGGGACGCGTAGTCGCCTACATCGTTAGGACTTAAATACCCCTCCGCGGCCGCAATGCCCGAGGAAGCTTGCTCTACATAAAGCGCTGGAGATTTCTTTTCGTCTGATTGTCGATTGAACTTGCTAACGTTAAAGTTTCGTCCTATACTACTCATCATGGCTTCTTCGAACCAAGACCTCTCGAACAAATACCTCGAACACGTCCAAGCGGCAGGACAAGGCCAAGCCTACGAGCATGATCCTCGCTGGACAGCCGTGGATGATTACTCCCTCTCGCACCTCCACCCGGAATCAGCAACCACACCCACCAACGCCGCCCTCGACTTTGCGCGCACAAACGCAGAGAAGAACGGCCTCCCAGACATTGCCGTCTCGGCCTCGCAGGGCAAATTCCTCCAACTGCAGGCCCGTCTCGTGCGCGCGAAGCATATCCTCGAGGTCGGCACGCTAGGCGCCTATTCTACGATTTGGCTCGCGCACGCTTCGCCCGATGTGCAAGTCACAACTGTAGAAGTAAATTCCCACCACGCAGACATTGCCAAGGCCAATCTCTCGCACGCCGGTGTGCAAGACCGCGTCGACGTGCGCCTCGGCCCAGGCACCGACGTCCTCCCTCAGCTCGCCTCGGAAATCCAGCGCGGAGAGAAACCCAAGCTGCAATTCGTCTTCATCGACGCGGACAAGGAGAACAATTGGAACTATGTGGACATAGCGCTTGGCATGTGTGAGCCTGGGGCTGTCATTATAGTGGACAATGTAGTGAGGAAAGGGCAGCTTGCGAACCCCAATGGTCCTGTGCAGGTCCAGGGTGCTAGGAAGGTTGTTGAGAGGGTTGGGAAGGACGAGAGATTGGATGGCGTTGTTGTGCAGACTGTTGGAGACAAGAACTACGACGGGTTCTTGATTGCTGTTGTGCGATGAGTGGCGCTTGTTGGAGTGTGACATGCGCGATATAGCTAGATCAATGAAGAAATGGTATACCCACTTGAGCTCGGATATTTGTGTCCCCCCAAGATCTCACCTAGACGATCCGGACCAATGGCAAGATCCTCCGAATAGACTAGCTACATGTCGCATTCCAGCGAATTCAACATCAGTCTCGGGTTGTACCGCATATCTGACTAAGACTCCCACGGACACGAGAGCAGCCGCAGTTTCACGCAAGTATCAGAGATGCCTTCTTTTCAAAAGGGCTAAACGCAGGGCAGAGAATGCCGATTTCAATTGTCCCACCTTAGCTAGTAATATTATCATTAGGCAAAAACGTTACTCATGTTTCTGTGTGTTCGCGAAACTGAACTATATACCCAGTCTTAGCAATGTCAATCTTGTACAACTCCTCCAATCGCAGGATTAGCGAGTGACGCGAATATCCGGCACAGTTCGACTCGAATTAACAAAGGAATGCCCCTAGTCAACGGCAAGACATAATCACAATTCCTTTCTACTTCCAACTTTGATGATCCATTCACATACTTCGAACCCCGCTCTCCGAAGCGTTGCCTCCGCCAATCTTCCATCGCGTTCTCTCCGCATTGTCAAACATCGCGCTTCCTCATTCAGGTCGACTAATTTGCCGTTGCCATTGCCCTCGTCCTTTCCTGCGTTCTTCACGTATACTGTGAGGTCCGGGCCAATTGTTCCGCGCCAGAGCGTAGCCATCCACTGCCAGTGGTCCATCGGGCTGTACACATCCTGAATAGGAACACGGGAGGCGTAGGCATCCGCGGCGCGAAGCTGATATGTAGGAATGAGGATCACAGGCTTGAGAGGGAAAGGAGATATTGGAGGCGATTCAGTCTTATCGTCCATCGTGTCCTTAGTAGTATCATCTTCGTCCTCAGATGGAGGCGACAATGGTCCTACGTGAGTTGTGATGTACTTTATCATTTCCCTGCTCTTTACATGCCAATCCTTGATTAGCTCTAGATATTCCTCAAATGATGCTTCGCCAACGACTTCCTTTGGCTGCTTTGGCGGTTCTGCAACCTGCGGACTGTATTCTTTATCTTTACTCAAGTGATCATAGAGCCAATCTGTGACCTCTTTGATGGCAGACACGTCATCGCCTTCAATCGCGATCAAAGCACCGCGGACTGAGACAGCGGGACTTGCCGGTCCTGGCTCCCTTAGCGGTGGTGTGATGCGACCCAACACTTTTATCTTGATGGCATATGGCACGCTCATTACCATCGCTTCAACACTGCGACTCTGGTCGTACTGGTTTGGTACTAAAACGTTGAGGTCGAGGGAGCTACGGCGATCTCGGGGCGTTCGGGGTGAGGGGGTGACGGCAGAGTTTGGGGGTGATTGGCGAAATTGAGTGACCGGGAGCGATTCGCGTCGGCCGTGACTATAATACACGCTTTCTGGACGACGACCGTTGCTGACGGCCATGGGGTAGTTGTTGAATCGACGTCTTTTAGCATCCGATGTCAGGGGAGTACGCATTGCAGTGTCTGCGCCACCCGACGAGGGTGGGCAAATGTTATTCAAACCAGAAAGGCCTGGCGCACGTCGTTTAGCAGGTGACTCTAGGCTGAGGTTGCTCATCACGGGCAGATAACGTGTCGTTGGCGTTAAGCCTTCTGATAGATTTGGCGGTGGCAGCGTAGGTGTGCTAGAGGTTAAAAATGGACTGGTAGGAGTCTTGATACTACGCCCGCCACATCGAGAACAGCGATATTTGTCAATGGACGTATATTGAGCCGAACCGTTCAAAGGAAGAGATCCCGGCTTGACAAGACGGCGCGGCTGGTAGCGATAATCGGGGTATTGTTCGTGGTGTCTCGCTTTCTCTTCCTGAATACGCTGTGAGCTGCGAACAAAGGATATAATGATAATAATGGTGCGACATACCTGAGCGAGATCCTGCCAAATCTTCTTTTGTTCGTCGCTCTCAGCCTTCCACTGTTCCCCAATAATCTTCGAAATCTCAGGATTCGTAAGTCCGGGATTGCGGTTGACGATGGTGTGCTGATGATGCTGCCGATAAAGAATAAATGCTACAAAGAGCGAGTCAGCCACAGCCGGGCAATACATTACCGCAAACAATAACTACCGTTCTTTGTTCTCATCCGAGTCAATATCCGGAAGGCGAATACGGCCGAACCGGAAATAAAGGAGAAAATCACTTACCATTCCTCGGTCGGGGTATCTTGGGTTCAGGTTGGCAGAGACAGACGTGTCCTGACAATTCTCCAGACGCTGTCGATGAAGCACTAGGGAGCATTATAGTGTCCGTGGAGTTAGGTGCAGCGGCTGCATCTGCACGGATAGCTTTGTCGTTGAATGACGCGCACCTCTTATTAGACGAATTCGGAGATGGAATCGGGGCAGGAACGCAATCCTCTGCAGAGTGGTTGAGGCCGGTAGTCGCTGCAGATTGTAGATCGTGAACCTTGCAACTCTTCCGTAGCATCCGTGGAGACATTACCTCCTCGGTCGTGGAGCGAGAGGAGGCATGATCACCGACTTGCATATTCGATTTGACGTATCTTCTGGGAATATTGAAGAACGTCGCGATAGGAGGAGCTTCTTGAAGAGGGGGTTGAGACCGAAGAATCGGTGGCAGCACACGACTTGCTAACATTTTGGAGATGCAGCGACACTTGCTGATGACGGCGGTAGAATTAGAGGACTTCTTTGAGGATAAACTTCATTGTACCGTGAATAGAATGGACTGGTGCGTCCGACGAACCAACCGCAAACCGACGGGGCGCGTTCTTTGTATCTATTATGAGTAAGCTTCCCCTTTAGAAGCCTATTCGCGCTTTGATCGCGGTCCGCGGCTGATCCAGTAATTTAATTGTTCCGGCCAGATGCGATCGACCCGTGGGCTGTCGCTGGCTTTCGCTAGCTATGTTCTTTGTTCTCGGGCACCCGAAGCGGCCAAGACAGCTCTGAACCAACCTCTGAGACATTCCAGCGCAGTCATGCAAGGAGTCGACAATGCCACGACGCTCCACAGTGGCTGCACAAACAAGCGATGAATGCCCTCGGGAAGCACCGTGCCGCTACTGAGTAGTGGAATGCAACCTATCTCTCAGTGGGCGAGGTCGGACAGGCCGAAAGGAAGAGTAGAGTATGGTCAAGTGTTGAACGCTTGTACTCAACACTATCTATTAATATCCCGGGGGAAATTTCAAGTTGAAACCTTTACCATCCTTTCCTTGTTTTTTCTGTCCCGAGACCGAGCCAGCGTCTTGTGATTGTTGTGCTTGTTGACGGGCTTGAGCATTGACAATCCTGTTGGTGCGGACGAGACCGGCGGCTTCTTTTCCGATCAGCTCGTGAGCTGGACCACTGAGAGTGATATCGTCCCTGGGAGGTGATTAGATCTGAGACAACGCATTTGAGCACATGGATAACTTACCAGAACAGGTGACTAGCTGGCTCAAGGCACCTCTTAACATCGGCTAGTGGCAGGTCGCTTGCGCTCTCGTCCGCAGTTCCCAGACAGGGCTCCTCTACCTCTATGAATAGAGGTGCCTGTTCGCCAAAACCGGTAGCGTCCGATATTTGTTTGGAGTAAAGCTGCTGTGCCCGAACCTGCTCCACTATGAGTCCATGCGCGTCCGGCACAAAGATGTCTCCTTTGACCCAGTTCTCAGTAGCTTTAGCCAGCATCATGTTCCAGTATGTCCATAGGAACACAACTTCGTGATGTGCCATGGCAAATTTGTCGGTAGCGTCTTTCTTCTTGTTCGAATAACGTGGAAGGAACGACACATCCATAAGCCTAGGAATGATAATCTTGATGCCGTCACCGACGTGATCGGCAAGAATGTCAAGGTTATGCATCAGCTCTGCGATGCTTTCGTCGACTGCGTGAAGGGCGGCATCCTTGTCTAGCATGGAGTACTCCATCAGATCCCAGGTCCCAAAGTACACGGTAAAGATAGTCCAATCATCGACCTTGCGAAGGTTTCCAGGGATCTTCATCTTCTTGTTCTCAAAGGCAAGAAAGTGCTGCACCTGCGTCTGAAAGTCAAACAGCACAAGTGTCTCATCCTTCCTTCCGCTAGTTGCATTGGAAAAGACGTCTGAATTGACCACGGAACCGACCGTCTTCATTTCCACATTCGAGGGGATAGATCGGGCAAAGTTGTCAATAAAGTCGCAGCTCAGCTATCAAATGTTAGTCAGACACTCGATCCCCCTCCTGGAAAGCGGTATACTTGCTTCTTCGCACAAAGTCTCCACCCACAGCGGTCCACGAAACGGATCTCTGTCTTGGACGGTCTTTTTGGGTGGTGGAGAAACTCGATATTCCCCAATATCTGACCAATCATCGCCAAAGACAACTACACGGTGAGCCGTCCCTTTCCATGCGGTCGAGATGTTGTCTTGGATGCGTAACGAGGGCTGTCGCCAGGCGAAGTACAAGCAAACGACAAAGGTCGCTGCCACACACGCGTGTAGCCTTGTGAAGAACCTCATGGTGGATCTCGATGGATGTAACCCGCTCAATGCGATCTGTTCCAGAAACCCCGCTCTTTCCAAGACACGTGCGAGAGGAGAGCAAGAAGCAGCAAAGGCAAACGACAATGGGGCGTATTAAAGGAAGATCAGGAGAGCAACAGCCACATTCTGCAGGCAGCCCCGGATGGTTTTGTGGGAAAAAGAAATTGGGAGTGGGCTGAAGATACGTGGAGTGAAACTAGGTAGGAACATGTTTGTGAAAAGGCAAAATCAGTGGATTGACAGCACCAGCCCAATTCGGCATCAGGGTACCAGCTGCGAAACGGCCCCATGACGACGCCGTACAAGTATAGAGAGTCCACTGGCCGCGTACATAGAGTTGACCCTGGTTTAGCGGCCGCGAAATTAGAGTCGCTTACGCACTCTATGCGGAAACCCGTCGTGTGCTCGTCTCGCCTCACGTCCTCTCTTACTCTAGCAGCACGCCCCGCCAGACAGCGCATTGGCTGATTGGCCGGCGCAGGAGGGCTCATATCAGAAAGTTTGCTGGTGCTGATGGAACTGGCCAGCATCTGGTTGGTATCTGCGCGCGCGAAGGGGAGCGAGCGCCACGCAAATGAAGCCAGGCTGCCCAGGGGCGGGGCGGCCGTGGATGCCAAGCCCGACGCCCAACACCAGTGCTCGTTTGCCAAGGCGCTAGTGACGGGGCTGCATGAAAAGGCTTGTTTCGTTGGCCCGGTGGTCGTGTGCCGGCGTTCCGGTTCTGCCTTAGACACCCGTTACTCCCGCCGTCTCCAGCTTCGGGGCGCACTATCAACACCGTACCATGTGAGATGCTGTGTTGGTGGGTGTCATCTGTACTGCTATACACGCTCGCACAACAGACACGCCTTCGATGTTCGCAAATGTGAGACCCTGCCGGTCTGGCTACTCCGCCCGTCGCAGAAATCACATAAGCGACTTACGCTGCGCCCACTCGGCTCCGTCAAGCCATTCGATGAACGGGCGGCTGACAAAGTGGATGATGCTTACTACATACATTCAGCCCGGGCACAAGCGCAAGCGCCAACTTGGGAATATGCGTACATACATATTGTACATGTCTAAAATCTTAAAATACCTCTCCTCCACCTTCAGCTCTTCCCACATCAACCCATGTTTCCCATGCCGAATATGCTGGAAATCTCGTTGTCTCCAACAGCATTCGGCTCTCTTGGCTGCATAACCCCCCGTGACGGCTCCGTGGAGTTGGTATCTTGAGTCAGGTCTTCTGGCGTCCCACCTTTCACACTCAGCCTTATCTTCGGCCTCTTCTTCGGCTTGTCCGTTCGCTCTATAGGTCGTCCAAAGCGGTGGTACTTGTGTCTATTTGACCGACCAAACACTTGCTGGGGGTTCAGCAAAGGAGCAAATTTCGCAGAGCCAGCACTCTCCCCTGGCTCCACAGGGATGACCTCTGCATTTTGAATGATATCCACGATGCCAGCATCATCTTCAAGCTCCTTCGCCTCGAGATGCTGTTGCCGTGACATTTTCTTTGCCCGCTTGAAGATCTCCTCCTCTATTGTACCCTCCAAAACCAGCGTCTCTGCGTGAACTTCTCTCGTTTGGCCGATGCGATGCGCTCGTTTGATAGCCTGAGCCTCAATACCTGGGCGATTGATGGGGTTGACTATCAGAACCACGCTTGCGGCATTGAGATTAAGACCCAACGCACCACATGCCACATCAATAAGCAACACTCGTATGTCGGGATCCTCGTTAAACAGCGCTACATACTCGGAGCGCTTGGTGTTGTCAAGCGTCCTAGCGTAGATGCGATGATTGACATATAGCATTTCAAGGCATTGCGCAATGTAAAATGCAGCGTTGTCGCCATCGTAGAAGATGATGATTTTTTCCGTCGCCTGGTGCCTCATCACCTTGTCAATCAAGTACGAGAGCTTCGCAGATGTCGTGCCAACGACACGGGTGTTTCTAAGGGGCGAATCTTCCTCGAGCTCGGCCACCTCGTCCGAATGTGTCGGCTTGCGTTTTCTTGGCCGGCTTCGCGAGGCTGACTCGTCCACTTTTGTATTTTTAACACTGTCTGCAGGGGTTCCTGTTGTCTCATCCGTAACCACAGTAGGCTTGATACTCTGGGAGGGGGCCTTGGGCTTTACAGGAGATGTTTTGGTCGTTATTGTTGCTGAGCGCCGACTGGTCAAAGGTTGACCACCCACGCAAGACGAGGGCACACCAGCCTTCTGCATCTGCCCATCCCCTACGATCTGGGTCTTTTTTTTCTGCGTTTCGGTTTCCGCTCTCTCATCAAGGTTGGCTTTTGAAAGCCAGCCTACACTGTCCAGGCCTTCTAATGGTTGTCCAGCTAGTATATGCGAATCTACATGGAGCTGACCATCAAGTAATTGGGTGACTCCGATCATGGCTGGCTTCTCCGGATATGCCAACGAGAAGCTTTCTTCAGAGTCTTCTGGCCAATTGTCGATCGCTAGACCCACTTCATGAGCTTTGCTGAGGGCAATCCAGCTTTCCGATGTAGTGAGCGTTGCCACGATGCTACTGCTCTCCAGAAGAAGACTGGCATCTTCCACAGAGCAAGTCTTATCGTCTTTGTTGAGATACTTGCCACTGGTTTCGAGTGTACTCTCGACGTCTTCCAAGCTGAATCCAGTCCATGTGAAATTAGACTGGCGCAAGTTTCTGATCAAACTGTGTCTCGCCTTGATACTGTTCTTGTGAAACAGGTAGTCAACGTCGGACCGTTCACTAGTGATTGCGTTCGCTCGTAGTACCTGTATGAAGAGATTTGCCGTCATTTTGTCGAACCAACATGGCTTAATATATACTACGCTATGCCTCATTGGTGGCAGCAAAATATCCTTTTCGACGTCGCTTGGTCGAGTCTTCACCACCAAGCCCTCAAGGGTGCGGAGAAAGCAGGATGAGAACCCAGAATATGTTTTCTGATATATATCCTCATGTCGATATATGTATTCCTCCCAGTTGAGCTTTCCGTCGGCAGTGGAATCGCTCCATGGGCGCACCATTAGGAAATTAGACACTAGGGCGCCCAAAGCTTTAGCAGCTTTCGTGTTCTCATCGTCGAGATTGAACACCTTTCTCTGCTCAATAGCGAATTCGCGTAATAAGACAGGGTCGGCAATGTCGTCGCCCAGAGCCGTATGGTCGACTTCAACGCCAACCAGATTCTTGGCAGGGGTACCAGATACCACCCATCGGCGCTCAGCTTGAAGTTGCTTCGCTACTAGGACAGCGTTCGAAACAGAAGACGAGAAGCTGTGACCCTCATCGATAATTATCCGTAGCCAATGAATCTTCCTCAGCGGGCTCTTGTAGATTGTGCCCTTGCATGAACAGTCTCGGATCCTTGATGCTCCAATGTATGGGCATTGGCATGATAACGAAGCTCCAGAGAATTCCCGTCTACCTTTCTCATCCGCTCCGTCTTGGATTTCTTGTTCGAAACGAGTACGGGTAATGAGGACTATATCATATTCCATAAGATCAGTCGGTCCTGGTAGGTCACTGCAGAAATCCACCTGGTCATCTAGCCTTGGGACTTTCGACTTGCTGCGCTTAGAGATGGTGTCTACGACCAGGATCTTCAGGCTCCCCTCGATAACGTGCTTGCGAATCTCAGACTGCCATTGATGCAGCAAATTTCGCGGCACCACGACGATCGTTCCAGAGCTGGTGACCAATTGTCGTGGAGGAGGTATTATTGTATTTCTATTCATCCGAGGAAGATCTGCCGGAATATCGTAATGGGTGCGATTCCTACTTAGCGCCTTTTTCTGGTTACTCAGATCAATGTTTTCTAAAGTTTCGTAACGTTCCAGAACTGCCTTGGCTGGAATGGCATATCGGCTAAGAGTGCTGGCTGCCATGTCCATTAGAGATCCAGTTCGACTACGTATACGCGCAGGCGGGTGATAAACAGCGGGAATTTGGGGCATATGTCCCTTTGTTGCAAGAATGACAGATAGGCAAATAATTGTTTTGCCCAAGCCCTACATCATTAGCCCCGGCTTGCATAATTGGAGGCACATTGGCTTACCATGGTCTCTGCAAGAATGCCGCCCCGGGTCGTCTCAAAGAATTGCGGTTCTTGGAAAAAAGACCCATTTCTAGCACTAAAGAAATAATTTTCCCCATTCGGAGACGTTCGAACTTCCAATCGTGGATCGAGCTGCAGCTGCGGCGCTGCCTCGCGTTGAATCATCAAACTAGCAGATCTGGCTTGGTAGGGATAGAGCCTACTCTTTAGTCCTTCTAGAGCTTGCTCATCGTACCCATCCAACGGCAGGATGTTTGCAGACTCAAGTATATCTTCAACTGCGCGCCTTGAGAATCGGTTTTTGATCTTCTGCGGCGCTGGTGAGGGTGACGGGAGTTTGTTGAATAAGTAAAACAAGGATAAATTCTCAGAAGTTGCCCAAGGATCAAAAAGTTGAACCGAAGATTCTGAATAGTCTCCGAACCAGGCTTCCGGTGAGATGTCAATCCGCGGAAGAAGCTCTCTCAATGCTTTTTTGAGACTCTTACTATTTCGATCGATGAACCGTCGACCCCAATCGTCTGGTAAGAGGTACACTCGTACTATACTGGACAACTTCTCTTGGAATGGGCCTGTTCCCTCACTTTGAGGACGTTCATAATTGCTGTTCGGCTGGTGAGAGAACATTCGAATCCAGCGAGCGTCGAGAAGCCTGGTGGCCTCTGAACCGATGATTTGCTTTATCTCTTCGGGAAGATCCGAGTGGAGGAGTTCAGACCAGCCAGCCCTTGATGAAGCATTGATTGTGATTGGTGTTGCAAAATGAAGGCAGCCCAAAGCTATATAGCTGTTGGGATCCTTAAGTTTGGCCTCGACATTAGATCTGGAGGAAATGAAAGTTGCGGGCGTTGAAATTGATGTCCCGCACGAAGACCCCATATTCAATGCTGTGCAACCGATGTTATTGAGATAGTGGCCATTTGTCATGTGGTGCGACGGTGGCCTTGACGGCGAGGGCGCGCAAGGTGAAGGTAGCAGATCGGAGGCGAGTGAATCCTTAGTTGACGGCGCAGCCATCGCGCATCGCCGTATTTCCTCAAGAGACAGCAATTTTGCGGCTTAATTTTAGTAGCGCTCAGATTCTATTGCACCAACTTCAAAATGAAGGTGAAGATGACTGGGAGATTTGCGGCTGCCTGCAGAACGATGCCAAGCCTACCTCCAATCGCACGAGCCATCTCTCGGACATAACTCTGGCCTCTCGGATTTAGTACAACGCATTGCTCGCTCATTGCATTTCCGATATTCAACTATAGTCTGTCTAGCTGTACTATTTTGTATATGACTGAACCTTTAAATTCAAATGTTCGAAACGCCATGCTAGAAAACTCAAACAATGTGGTACATAGCGCTACTGCATTTCCTGCTGACCCTTTGTGCCTTCTACCTGCTCACCCTGACTCCACACGCTCTCCATGGCATCGGCCAGTATCTCCATGCCCTGTTTGATCTCCGATTCGGTAATCGTAAGAGGTGGAACAAACCTCAACGTGTTTGTGCCGCACGAAATGACTAGAAGTCCCCTCTCCCTCGCTGCAGTAATGATGGGCGTAGGGTCTGTGTTGAGTTGCAGACCGAGAATCAGTCCTCGACCTCGAACCTCCTTGATCTGGTCAGGGAACCTCTTTCGTAACTTTTCAAAATGCATGCTGAAGGCTTCTGATTTTGCAGGTATCGAGTCAAGAATCTCCGACGAAGACAGTCGAGATAGAATGTAGGAAGCTACGCGAGATCCAAGGGGGTTGCCGCCGAAAGTCGTGCCGTGATCGCCAACCTTGATATGATCACAAACAAAGTCATTCACAATCGTCGCGCCAATTGGAAATCCATTTCCAAGAGCCTTTGCCGTAGTCACAATATCGGGGTGACATTCCTTGGGATATCCGGCGTGAGCCCAGAAGGTGCCAGTCCTGCTCAATCCACATTGTATCTCGTCAAAGATCAGGACAGCGCCAACTTCGGTGCAGCGCTTCCGTAGCGCAAGCAGGAATTCAGGTGTAGCAACATTTACACCACCTTCGCCCTGAATGGGCTCAACAATCACACCACATGTCTCTGCTGTGACCAGATCTTTGATGGCGGCGACATCATTAAATGTTCCATATCTAAATCCGGGAACCATTGGGGAAAATGGTTTCTGGTATTTTGGATTTGGTGTTGCGCTCAAGCTGCCCATGGTCCGGCCATGGAACGAGTTGTGGAAAGATACAAACTCGAACTTTGGCTTATCCGGGGAAACAGATTTGCCGACCTTGCGTGCAAATTTGATAGCTGCCTCGTTCGCCTCGGAGCCACTATTGCAGATGAAGGAGCGGGTTGCGGACGCGAAGCCGCCTGTCGCGTGAGTGAGCTGCACGAGCTGCTTCGATAGCAGGCCGGTGAATGGGTTATGGTAGAGATTGGATGTATGCATGAGTTGCTGAGCCTACAATTGAATCATTGAGTATGTCTTTTCATTACTACATAGACATAAAATCGTCAAAAATAGTGATTAAACGTACCTGCTCAGCAATGACCTGCGCAACGCCCTCATCGCAATGTCCAAGTGCATTCACAGCAATTCCGGCCGTGAAATCTAGGTACCTCCTGTTTTCAACGTCCCACATATAACATCCCGCCCCTTTCTCGAACATAGGCGGCGGACGGACATAGGTCGGTACCATGTACGGCAGCTGTTGGTCTACGAGGCCGGCGGTCTTGGAGGTAGAAGGAGGATCGGGCGTAGGTAGCGATGCTTCGCGCTGTAATTGATCAGATTCTCTTCCCTACGATTTGATATTGGGTACACTCACTACTATTGAGTCTTTCACATTTTGTGGAATGCTTGACTCCTTAACAGCAGCCGCCGTTGAAGCATAGCGGGCAGACGGGTACTGCACACGGGACGCGCGCAATGCGACCGACAGTCGTTTAGAAGACAATCGCAAAGCCATTGGAGACCCAAGAAAAGTAGGAAATGGAAGAAAAGCGACAGCAATTTATTTCGCAGGGTACCATGCAGGAACACGAGCTCTGAGCCTGACGTGACTCTTCAAAATTTCGATCTTATCGATAACGGTTGGGGCCGAGTTCGGCGGAACCCCACACCTTTAGCCTACACTTGAATACACGAGCACGCTTTACGCCATAAACGCGGGCAGGAAGTATAGAACAAATATGAATCTGTGGTGACAACTGCATAGCTATTGCAGGAATATCAATATACAATATTGACGTCGGTCCCTTCAGTGCTTCTTTGACTCCTTCTCCGCCCTCTTCTCTTCGACCAGCGTATCGAGCCTTTTGAAACTAGTCACACCTTCCACAAAACAGCTACCTACCCAGGCCCACCAGAGTCCATCAAGAGGCGTCAGTCCGTGCTTTTTCAATTTTTGTACCATATAAACTGACTCGGTCACATGTATTGCCAGCATCAGTATCAAGAGAATCGGTCGAATTGTCAGGCAGAAGCTTGCAAACCCAGGGAAATGGAAGAGTATACTTTCGTATAGCATTGATCCTGGTTTAAAGTGGGCTGCGCGAGAGAAGGCAGCGTAGGTAAGAAAGCACTGGCTGAAGTTGATAAGATGCAATGGGTGAACATATGGCGGGATGTATTTATTGACGGTGATGTCGCTGCGGCCTAGAACATTGAGTGCATCTTTGTCTAATTGGACAAGACGCTCTCGTGCTTCTCGCAGACCCTTCATAGGCGGATCGAAGGAGATAACATGTCCTTGGCCGCCGCAGTCGAATTTCATGTCGTTGAGAGTGATGTCTGTCATTCGAGCATCTCGGACCTGGTAATACGACTTGCGCCCGAACGCTTCAAGATAGCGACGGATCTAGAGATTGTCAATATGAAATCTTACTAGGCAGGATGACGAAAGGCCTACCGAATCAGCGTGATCCGTATTCATGTGTTTTATGATACGCTCTTTGGCTGCCGCCTCTTGGGCTTCTGGTGTTGCCATTGTGGTGGCAACGTGTTCTAGACTTCCAGAGAAAGGAGTTCGCGTTCACCGTAGAGCGCCAGGTGCATGGCTGCGGACGGAACTCTGGTGGAGTTCGGCGCGGGGAATGTTATCACCGATTGGCACATTTCCTCTCACATGCCTGCATTCACTCGCCTTCCTCGTACACATTGCTCTCAGATGGATAACGTTTATCTCACAGATCATCCTCTTTTCATCACGGTCTGCATCACTTCGATGACACGTAGTACGCTTGTGGCCACAAAGGGAGTACAAGTAAGCACAATCACAGAGCAGATCACGGACCATCCCAGCCACCGTCCTTTGATCCCACGATCGGCCGCATGACCGAACCTAGATAGGATGCGAAGCTGGCAGCTGTCGACCATCCCAATACCTCAGATCGGTCAACCTCAAGAGCCAACGTCCCGGTGCCGAGACACTCCATTCCATGCTGCTTTTGCAATGTTTGGTCACCCAATCACAAAAATGGAACCGAGAGAGCCCAGCCAACCATGATGGCACGGCAAGGTATGACGTAAAAATATTCTCATCGTCCGATGACATGGAACCGCTTCCGGTTGACAGTTCGACGCCTCGTTGTTAGCAAGGATAGAGGCAAGTTTTGGTGACGCCTCAAGGGAGTTTCGGTGGGGTAGAGCTGGATGTGCCACTGGTTGCGTCACAGTGCAGAGGTGGGTGGCTCGTGTGAGCAGGGGTATCAAGTACCTCCCATTTCAAACCGGTTCCGCGCCGCAGCTATTTTTCTTCTAACATTTTGCTCTCGTCTCGCATTCTATCGCATTACCTCGCTCACATCCTAATTCCAATTCCTACCTAAACTACACTGCACACAACAATATGGCGGACACTGTTGAAGAGACCAAGAGCTCCCTTGCCGGAGAGGGGGGTGCCAACGCCAATGCTTCCCTTGGAGGAAAGGGAAATTACGAGAGTTCGAGTAAGAAATCCGAGAAAAAGGCACCGAAGAAGCTGGGCAACAAGAAGCCTCAACAGCAGCCCACTCCTGAAGCCACTCCCGCCCCTGAAAGTGATGGTGAAGGAGAGGCTGAGCAAGAGGACGCAGGAAGAAAAGAGACCAACGGCGCTGCCGACGATTCCGACCCCGAACCGCAACCACAGAAAGCAAAGTCGCAGTCCAGGCGCCGTCAGTCTCGTGGGCGTGGGCGACGGAACCAGGCCGACTCGGACACTGAATCTGTTGCACGCTCCGACGTTTCTGCTTCGGGCGGCCGTCGCAACCGACAGCGCCAAAAGAAACAGCAGCAAGGCGGAAAAGGCGGTCCGCTCGGCGACATCAGTGAGAACCTCCCCGGCGGCGAGCTTGTTGGCGGTGCCACAGACATGGTTCAGGACACTGCCGGCAACGCTGTCAACCAAGTCGGAAACACTGCCGGCAAAGCCCTTGGTGGACTGACTGGCGGCGGTGGGGAAGACGAGGACGGTGACAGCAAGGGCGAACAGCTTCGGCTGAGACTAGAGCTCAATCTCGACATCGAAATCCAACTCAAGGCTAAGATCCATGGCGATCTCACCCTGGGTTTGCTGTAAGTTTTCTGTGTTTGCTAATAGTCTGGGAATGGTTGGCTGATGATTGCCAGGAACTAAGCGTTTTGCGACGAATTTTGGTACATGTCACTCGATTTTCACTTTGTTACATGACGGAACGATATTTGGAGCTTTAGGCTTTTCTACTTCGTGACGGCGTTGGGATAGGGTTTAACTATGTAATTACTACCGTGCTGCATATGCATAGAAAAGCTATATAACCCTAAGTGCCATATTATGAAAATTATTGAAGCTCCTGAATTGCTGTCTACAATGGAGCTCTCGTACGCTCGTACGCAAGCTGTGCGGAGTTGTGCTGAGCTGCTCCGCGCGGCAGGAGCTATGGCAGTGCCCCGTTCAGAGCTCCTTCCCAACCGTCATACCAGCCCACTCGCGTCTTTCTGCCAACTTTTTCCGCAATCCCCGATCCTTTGTCGTCAGACGCGCAAGCCCCCATGTAAGACGAACCTTGGTTCCCACTGGCCCTACAGCCGTGGGTGGACCCGAGTGTGACAGGCCGCTTTCGATCGTCCCGCAAAGTGACGTCAGGCATGGAGATCTGGCTTGGAGGGGAAGCAGGGATGCATCCTTTCAACATCGCCATGGTGACCCGTGCGTCTACTGGCGAATTTCCCATCAATCTTGTTTTTTGGGTCTGGCCTGGCCCTCCATACTCTAGTACCTCTGCTCACACCTCAGCTTCCCCTCTACTATCTCACATTCCCCGCGGACCGACCTCTCAACCGAATTTCTCTTTCCTCTGCCCACAGCACACAGATTCAGATACGCCCAACATGTCTGACCACGAATCCGACTCGGAGCCGCATGAGCGTACCCAGATGCAACAGCAGAAGGCTCTCAATGCAAAGAAACAGGCACATCGAGAGTCTGGCCAGCAGACCGCACGATCACGTTCAGCATCACGACGCGCACGTCGCCAGCGCATTCAGAAGGGCGTCGAAGATGGCAAATACATGAAGACGACATCGCTCGAAGCGCTCGAAGAAGCCGACGCAAACGGTGAGCTTCAACAGATGCAAATGTTCGAACGTATCGGACCCGACAGTACATCTATGGACGGTCCAGTCACCAAAGCCCGAGCGATGCGAGGCGAAATTCCCATGAGGGGGTCAGATCCAAACCAGCCGTACCGCATGCCCGCCGAGGCCAAAAAAAGCTCACTGGACGACACGGACGGTTTGAAGCTCAAGCTCGATGCCAACTTGGAAATCGAAATTGAGCTCAAGGCCTCGATTAGAGGCGACCTTACCTTGTCATTGTTGTAAGTTACTCCAGTTCTTTCCGCGTCAGCCCCCACCTTCGCCTCGAACCAATACTTTTTTGCCTCGGCTCTCTCTAGGCTGAAACTTATTGTGGTAATTAACAGGGAGTAGTGCATGATTGTGTTTCACGTGACGTCCTTGGTTTTCTGAGATGACTCAAATGGGGTCTATGGTCCAATGAGATACGGATCCTTTTCTTGACTGTATGAGTTGGGCACTTTATCGAGCGTTTGGAGTTTGTGTTACGACCCCTCAGGCATTGGGATAAATCAGTTAAAGAAAAGACCTGTTAATATTACACCATCATGCCTACCCTGGCTACCCAAACCTGCTTACTAGTGCGCATTTGACGTCAACAGTTGCATGTCATTTTCTTTCGTCTATGTTTACATCTACACATCGAACATTTTCGCCCGACCACAAGCAATGTGAGCTAATTGACTAACAGTGCTGCCGACGATGCCTTCAGCAATATTGGAAAAGCGGTGGGTGGTGCTACAAAGGCGCTCGGAAACGCTACGAAAGCCGTGGGCAACGCTACGAAAACTGTTGGTAAGGTCGGCGGTAAAGCTGGTTCAACCCTCGGCAAGACGACCAAAACACTAGGAGACACGGCATCGACGGTGACGAACACTGGCTCCAACTTGACCAAAAACGTGACGAACACAGGATCGAACTTGACTAAGAACTTGACCAACACTGGTTCTAATTTAACCAAGAACGTGACGAACACTGGGTCGAATTTAACTAAGAATGCAACGAATACTGGCTCTAATCTAACCAAGAAGGTCACGGATAAGGCGACAAAATCCCTGGGATAAACTCTGGTGGTAATTGGGGGTACTGGGATTTACATCTTTGGGGGTTGCCTTAGAGCATACTACGGTTCGGAGTATGGTGTACCGTTGGGGCAACTTATGGGATTGGCGTTGGGAACTTTGAATTCTTTGCAAACCTTTCTATACCTGCTTTTATCTTCTCTTCCTCGCGTGGCGTAGAGTGTGAGCATACCAGCTGGAAACTATTACCTTTTGCCTCGATACTCACTATAGTTTGGGTTCGCACCTCACTATCAGAATGCCTAGCCTTGCCCCTGGCTCCTCGCTTTCGGTGGGACGTCGGGGAGATCACCCCTTGCATATGGAGAACACAGACATTTCGATTAGCGGAGGCACACTTGAACTTGCAGTGCGCCCCACTAGCGAAGACTGCGTTCCGAATCGTCATAATGAACGTCCACGACCAGGTAAGTAAGCTGTTCCTATAGATTAAGGTTCTACAACTGAACGATCCAGCTCTTCTAGCTGTAGCCCACCGGATCCAAGAGGTTACCGATGAACATTACTTAAGAGTTGCTCCCAGTGAGCCGCGAGAATCAGCCGATAATGGAAGTCATGCTTCTTCGTCGCAATACAACTTTGTGGCACCGCAGACTTCCCGCAGCCTCAACTCACTGCTGGATCCTAATTAGTATGTCGGCAGAAATCACATACCAGACGCATCGCTATTCATACCCCTGCGATTCTAACCACTCACTCCCCCCGCACACGTCTCTGTGAATACAGTATCAGTAAGATCGAAGAAACGGTTCCCTCGAAGCCGCGGTATCAAATGCACCTTCGAAAAATGGTTCTACCATTTCTACAAGAATGCAGAGGAGAAGCTAAAGAGGAAGATCGGTGCTTGCGATGCTGTCGTGGCTATTGCACCGCTGTCTATAATGTTGTCAGAGCCCTTGAATAGCCGTCAAGATACGCCTGAATTACAGCATCGGGATCATTATACGGTTCAGCGGAACAGCACTTCGAGGCGTATCAGGAAAGCCTACAGACCACGCGCTCGCTCCACGTCAGGAAGGCTAGAGACAACTCGATTTTTGCGAGCTGCAGCTCCCCAAGAGACGGTGCTGAGTCGACTTGCCGGACGTGACGCTTGTCGGAAGATCACATCCAGAAGAATGCATAGCTGTAGAACGACTGTCGGCACCGAATGTGGTCGATACAAGCCTTCTTAGCTAGTGGATTACTACAGCCCCGTCGTCACCTACGATGGCGACATCAAGATGTTCCGGACCAAGATTTACGAAAACATGTTACTCACTTTCAAAGAACTACAGGTTCTGGTCTGGGAAAGCAAAGGCACTGCATTAGCTCAGTGCAAGGACCAAAAAGAGCTTCTGGGAAAAGAATCGGGAGTTAGTAAGCGAGATGGGCAGATTGTCCTGCCTAATCCCAGATATTCTCGAGAAAGAGGTGAGTTCCTAAAGGAAACTTGCTGCTTTGTCAAGGAGGAGGGAGAGATCTGGAGCAGAAGGTGGAAGAATGGGGTAGTCTGCACTCTTCAGACGGGAGGTAGAGAAGTTCAGGGGCCGGGCTACCAACATCGCCCTTCTCCTTTTATACCCCCTCTCACTACTTGCTCAAATGAATGGAGGACTCGCATAGAGCCGCAATAAGCTGAGAAGAGCCCCTTTCTTACCGAAGTGGAGAAAATGGGGGGAAGGTCCATCACCTTTTGCACCTGTGCCAGATAAGTAGGCTTTGAGTTCGGACAAGTTGCGGCAGCAGCGAAATAGGCCTAGCCTTCCTACTTCTTGGTTGCTAAATGGAGAGAGGCCGTCATCGATCAATCCGGATGCTAGGACTAGGTCTAAGATGGGGGATGATTAGAGCCAGAAGATATCCTCTCCCACGACGATTTCATCTAGTCAAGCGTCAAAGGACAGTCGGAACGAGACGTCCTCGATCATCATCACCATATACATTGATTCGGAGAGAGAAAAATACTCATGCTTCTACAAGAGCTTCGGTTGTTACGGCTTCCAGGTCAAGACTGGGCCACAGAAGCTTCCCCTCAGCACGAGTGTAAGGGGAAAGGTCAAGTATAGTAACAGCCTCCCACTACCTATCTCCCACCTCTACGTCATCTCTAGAGCACATTAGTGGCAACAGAGACCGGACCAAAACCTGCGGCTGGCCAGCAGTACTCCCAGGATGATCAGCAATGGCGCCATAGCTCGGCGCCACGATGACTCTGCAGCACAAGATCACGCAGTGACCTTGGACAAAGCGTCAGAAGAATCAAACAAGGGCCAATCCAAGTTCTCTCACGGAAAAAGAGTCAGACAGCAGGGAATAGGGCATTCTGGGCTCCTAAAAAGGGTCCGTCCCGAATTACTTGCGTCCCGCAACGGCCGGTATTCAAGCAATCGTCCCAGTCTTTCGACTCCTCCCCTAGCGTGCTCAGCGACCCGACCCGCCCAGCGCCGCTCTTCTCCGCCAACACATCCACAACACCGACCGCTTAGTCGAGCAGCTCCACTCCCTTCCCGTTGAACAAACCGCCAAGACAGCCGGCTCAGGAGACAGACAGTACAGCCCGAGCCCGAGCCTGAGCACCGTGATTGTGGCGATGAAAATGGGCGACGAGACGACGAAGGGGCAGGGACGAGACCAGTATCCCTCGACGAGCGTTGGGATGCAGTCAGACCCAGTGTAGAGCAAAGCACGCATGCATCCTAAGGCGTACGTAAGACGATTCAGGCTTTCCATCGGTGTGACAAATTCAATGGAGCCCCTCGAGAGTCCCGTACGTGCCTTGCACTAGTGCCGAAGAAATCAGGAGACCACCAACATCCACGGCCGGGACTGCCTAGGAAGAAGTGGGCTGTAGACCTCAGTGATGAAAGGCATCGGGCGGACCGGAAAACGGGTTCCTCTGTAACACTAGACTACCTCTCGTTTAGAAGGGTAAGTGGACGGTTGGTCCGGAATGTTTTGCTTAGATGGTTTTTTTTCTTCGAAGTTACTTACCTTTTTTTCTTCTCGTACGACTTGGTAGACATACCATCTTAGCTGGCTCTGAGTCCTGCTCAGATGGCAATGCATCTCCGTGAAAGGTACTATAGGGGTAGTCTCGAGATTGACGTTTCAATACAGCGACTGCAGAAGTTTAAACCCCAGTCGACCCATATGATGGATTTGGGTCTTCCAACCGAGAAGACTTGTTCAGTGGCATCATTGGGGAGGATGGATAATGCTTCGACAAATACAATCGATGAAAATCCGATCCAACGCTGACGACAACATCTTGAGCGAGGATGAAGAAACCCGCAGCTTGTTGACTTTTTTGAATAGTTGACATTACCACCGTATATATGTTTATCCTACAGCCTAAAAGATTAAGATATCCTGAATTAAAAAGGTACTATCAATTTTTTCCTGCCCAAACCCAAATGAAAAAGGGTATATATGTCCTTTTACTCCTACAGAATCATGTTTTACAGAACGCAGCCCCGGCGCTTCGAGAGCCCTAGTGCTGTGGTCTTATCCTCGGTGATGAAGTGCGTGCAAGATACGCGGGGTTTGTTGGGTTTGCAGTGAGCGGACGACGCACCTGTTGCGGCGAGGAGAGACAGGGGTCTTTGTAGTGAGGTGGGTTGAAGGAGTTACGTACGGGTTGTTATAAGGCCGATGTCGAATCCGGATAAGATCGTGGGCCAATGCGCTACTTCGATTGCGTTGCCGACGACATTCCTTGAGATGATGATTACTAGATGTACCTCTGTCGTTTCGCATCCCCCTGTGTATGGGAGGCTTTGTCGAGAGTGGGGGTTCTGTTGGCGTCGACATGAAAGCTTCCGTATGCCCGCATTCTCTGACCAATGTTCCCATTGTCCTGAAGTCGTGATGCTCATCATCTTCATCTCATACGATGATGTGTCTTCTTCCTCTCTCGTATCATTCCACCTCTTTCGACTGCCTCGCTGTCTAACCTCATCTTTAGTCGTTGCCTGGTTCCCTTTTGCTCCGTTTTGTGGTCACCTGTTTCTTCTCGTCTCACTGATTCCACAGACAGCCTACCGGACACGTCCACTACTGCCAGAAGCAGCTTCTCGCATGATAGCAGACGGCCCTATTTACTGACTTTCTTCCACAGGCAATGGTCACACATCCCTTGACTCCGATGATCCACCCTATGCTCCCTTTCTGTCTCCGGGCAAGGAAATCCTAACCGTTCCTTCTCAGCCTGCGTACATAGTCGTAGAATAGGACCGTTTCCAGGCTGTGGTCGCGGAACCCAATGATTGCAGCTATGGAGGGTATACAGAATATAGCACATGGTCGGGAGAGTCCCGGAGACCTCCGAGGTAAGCCGGAACCACGTGTGCGAGGGGAATAGTTGGCGGAACCTCTGAGGTGATATGCGGATTGACGAGAGGAGAGGGCGGGTCGACGGCGCTCAGTGATGTATCGCGAATACTTCGCCCGAGGCAGCAGATGCAGTTGATGCGGATTACAGACGCCCTATAACCTAATCCGTTCGTCTTCTCGCGTGATCTATCTTTGTCTTCTTTGCTCGTGCATACACAACCATTACCAACAGCTCACCAGGGCCGAAGCTGGAATAGCGTGCGCTACAACACCGATGTTCGTACCCAACTCGCGGCTCGTTTCAGATCCTCTCAAAAACGCGAGCCAACAGAACGAGTAATCCGCCAACCTATCTCTTCTCTCATGCGAAACATATACCAGAAATAGGGCAAACCAAAAATGACTCGCAGACGAACGGACGGAGAATTTTCTTTCAGAAACAAAACGTGGTAAATCGAGAGGAAAGCTAAAACCGAAGAGAGAAAAAAAAAGCACAGAAAGGATGTGCGAGGCAGAACGACCGAATCTTTTTATAAAAGAAAAGAAAAGAAAAGAAAAGAATTCGCGACCCGCTTCTTTCTCTGCCCAAAAAAGCAACAATGAGTTCCGTCACAGAGGCACCCACAACAACCGCCGGAACGCAGATCCAACGTTACACGAGCCTTCGTCTACTCACCGCGCCATTCGGCAAGGGGCGGCCGGGACGCCCGCGAGGCCATAGCATCATCATCTCTCTTTTCGTCGCCAAAGGGAAGAGACGGTATATGGCGCCTGCGAGGGTTGGGAGAAAGCTGACAGCTCAAGCGCTGAAACCTGAGCAATGAATCGGGGGCTCGAGGGCAACATGGGCGTTAGTTTCCCCCAAGGCGAACGACGGGAAGCGTGCTCTGCTCTGCGGGTAAACGACGGCGGTGGCGGGGCGCACCCACTGGGTTCTTCTCGAGAGAAGGGAGGGTTCCGGAAAAGCCATTGGACGTGTGTAATGGCATGGAGAGAGATGCTGTAATGCGATTTTGGGGACAAACTTTTGGAGATACACACGAAAACGCAGGGGTCCAGCTTCGTGGGCCAGGGGGGGCGCGGGCGCGCCGCGGCGGGGGGTTTCCGCCTGGTTTGGTGGTGGTGGTGGTGGGGGGGAACCAAGTCGCCCCGATGGGCGGGCGCATGCCAGGACGGATCCCCCTCCCCTGATCTCTGCCCAAAGACCTTCGAGAATCTAGGTCGCTATGCGGGCCGAATCGCGTCCTTCCTTGATGTGCCCTTGCTATGTCCCAGGGAGGATCGACGCCATGCCCGTTTCGGACTCGTTTGCACACGATGGCGCCGCGGCGGCGGCGGTGGTGGTGGTGGTGGTGGGCTGCATGATTGCTCGAAAGAAGTTGGTCGAAAAAGCTTCCATTTGCGTGGGGAAGAAGGGGGGAGAGAGGGGGGAAAGAAAGCATATTAATAACAAGAGAGAGGAGCGGAAATGCCGCAGACGGTTCGAGGCAATTTTCGAATCGGACATTCTTGCACATTGGCTCTCTGTTGTGTGGTTGACAACAAGCTGCACGATTGGGTAAACGACTACATAGGCGATGTTGCTTTTGGGCGTGCAACACTGCCTTGGGGGGGCAGATTTTCGACTCGAGGTTGTCTGTCTATCATCGAGGATCAATGGGCATTTGCTGGCTTAGTGAGGAGATTAGAGTGACACGTTTGTACGAGTGTGTATCCTCGGATACTCAAGCCAGGGCTGACAAAGGCGTCTCATAAGCGGTGAATTGGCAGCAGCGCGGCAATTCTAAACTAAACGGGTGAAGATATGCGTCGACTTCCCATACTATACCCCCGCGCCCTAATCGCAGAACCGACATCAGGCGCCGCCCACGTTTACCATGCACATAAGACTAAGAGAAAACTCCGTAGGATCATGCTTTCTATATGCATCTATGACATGCCACACCATGCTACAAGTACGAAGATGCCGTGAGGCTAGCGCATCTACACATCCACATCTAACTTCCTTCCTCCATCCCATGCAAGCTCGACGTAAGGCCCTTCATCCGTCGACCCAACAAATCATCCTCGCTTGCTAGACTGACAAGTGATCTCCTCCTCCCTCTCTCCTTCTTGCCCTTACCTCTTCCTCTGCCCCGGCTATGTGCTCCCGTGCTACCATTCTCCGTTGGGTTTGAAACATGTTCGGACGCAACTCCATTCAGCTTTGGCGGACTTGGTTTGCCTTTCGATGGCAACACCGTCATTTCCAGGGGACGGTCTTCATCAGCCGAGGACGCAGTCCCCGATCGCTGGTGATGCCGACCTGACCGGTTGCGTGACAAACCATCAACAGCCTCCGCTAGACCAGCCATTGCGTCAGACCCAAAATAATCGCTCGGCTCCCTTGTCCTACGGTGTCTGTGTGCATCGTATGTCGTAAGCGGCGTAGCATCTTCAGTCCAAGTCCCTCTTCTCTCTTCCCACTCAAAGGCTTCATTGAACCACTTGCCGCATCTGTGTATGTACTTCCACCCTTCTGGGAATACACTGACAAATTGCAAGAATCCGTGACTTACACCCTCAATCAAGTTGACGTTGATCCAGTCCTCCTCCTTGAACCCGCCTCTCGCCCAGTCAAGTCCCATCTCTTTGCCATACAGCCAGTCCGTGCGTTTTGCCTGACGCAGGCGTCCCGCAAAGATGACAGTATCATCGACGAGTGGGTCACGCTCACCCGTCAGCATCCATGTGCGCGGAAACTTCGCAAGTAGCGATTCTGGGGCGAGAAGTGGCGAAAGTAGGAAATCTGTGCTGAAGTCTGGTCTATTGTGTGGGCCGACATAAAGAATGATCATTGCGCGCATCATTTCTGGCGTTAGTATCCTATCGTTGAAATATGAAATCATGCTTGACATGGCGAGGCGTGTCTTGATAACATTTGGTGGCGCGGTTGGTGCAGGAGTCGGGGGGACTGTCTTTGGCGTGACTGCATCGGGCGTTTGCACCATTTGACTTGCAATGGCTCCATTCAGATTCGTAAAAGTATCGATTGGTGGGAGTGAGGGATTATCTTTCCCGGTATGAGCTGCAGATAGGCGGATCGCAGTCTGAGGAGATGTGAGCACGCGTTCACTGGTGGGGATCGGTGCAGGAGAGGCTGGACCGTGAACTTTGTGTGCAGTCTCATCCTCGCTATCCGAATGATCCGATGCGCCGGGCGTGTTAGGTGCGAGATGACGATAGTCGTCGCTCTTATGTCGGAGAATTGGCTTATTTTGTTTCCTGTTCTTGCGGTCGCGTATGAGCGCCATTTGCTCATCCGTCATCCAGTTGCCGATGTTCATATCAAGCGCTGGATAGATCAGAACTACTCCCACAGGGGGCGGCAATTCGCGTTCGCCATGCCATCTTCTCGTCTCCGTCGACGCCGCCTGTAGAATCATCAATACCATGCCTACCGCCAGGTTCCCGCCGGCAGAATCCCCGCTGACCACAATTTTCGGTGCTACCTCTCCCGACAGACCCATGCATCGTCCTCGAGACGCTACAATGGTGTGGTAGACATCGTAGCACTCATTGAGTGCATATGGATATGGCCACTCGGGTGCCTTTCTATAATCCAGGGAAAGGACCGGCAATCCCGTCTTGCCAGCCCAGCCCATCAGCTTATCATCATGATTTCTCGGGTCCATAGCAACAAAGCCTCCGCCGGGAATATCTAGCACCACCTTCTCCTGCTTCTTGAGTGCAGAGAGCGGCCCATTGAAGTATAACCAGCCAATGACCGGGTCCTGATAGCTGCTCTCCTTGGGCCTAGGAATGCGAATCTTCCGTGGGGGATACCACATCAATCGCGGACGTAGCAAACCGGTCAACGCAGCGAGATACGGCGATGTCCCCTTGTTCCAGCTCACTCTGAGGTGGTCCAACGTCAGTGTGCCACGCACTTTCCGCACTTTATCATCCGCTTGCTCCGCGCAAATCATGTAGTAAACGCTGAACACAATCGAGCACAAGTCGCGCGCCCACTTCCGTCTTATGCGCATAGCAGACCAGAAGCCCGCATCAAGCGCTGTCGTAACCCATGTAGCTCGGAAGTACGAACGCGAGTAGAGATTGGCGAGGGGTTCAGGACACTCGAGGCCGACCAGCTTGCCGAAGTTGCGAGCGATGTAGAGATAGAGGAGAGTAATGAGCACGGTCTGCCAGGTGGTGAGCTTGGTAGACAGGCTCGAGGAGATGCGGCGGAGGAGTGGCGGTCCATGGCGGTCGCCTCTATTCGCATATCAGCACAAGCTTGCATCTACGTCGTAGACTGCCTGACGAACCGGTAGAGGTAGAAGCTCCAGAAGGATACTACAGCCAGGACCTGTATCTTCCGGAACTTGACAGACGGCCGGCCAACGACATGATCTATCATGGTCACCTCAACTCGCTAGTACAAATCACCGTGAGGCGCGGTCGGTAAATCGCTTGCTCCGCTGTAAGAGTTTCATCGAGAGCGCACAGGAACAGCGGCGAAAGCAAGCAATCGAGCAGCCAAGTTGGAGAGTAGAATGGAGGAAGAAGGCGAAAATAGCTCAGCCGTAGCTATCCATGGCTTCGGCGTCGACCGTTTGACCCTGTTCCAGGTCCGCTCTGACTGGGTAGGCGTGCCGCATGTGACCGTGATGGTCGACGTTCCGGGAATGCGCCGGACATGTGAAAGGCAATGACATACGTCTCGGCTTTGTGCGCATGCGGCTGAGGTGGCTGGTGCCACACAAAGCCACAATCCTAAGCAGGCAAATTAAGAAACAATGACCAAAAAAATTCCATTCTTGAAGAACTGAGTGTTTTTCGTATCAAATGTACGCTGTATAATGCGATCTGTGCCATGTTGTTCATCTGCGTCCAACCGCGCTAGAGCGATTCAGCTCTTCACGTGTTCCCGCGCTTATGGGCCAGGTACGCGCACATGGAGCCCGTGATGACAATCAACGGTCAATCTGGTCGAGAAACTTGAAATGACTAGAATAGTGTAGGCATTGAATGATCTTCTAACACCGCAGCTAAGTTTCATGGTCGCTGTTCGAATTTTATGCCAGTTATACTACATGAAGTGCTGTCGAATCCTCTTCTGCCAACAGTGTTGTGCCTTTAATAGCGCCAAGAGCCCTTATCACATGCCATCTATAATTAAAACGCCCTTCATCTCATCGTAGGTATCAGACCACAAAAAATCAGCAGTTCTCCATGAGCGGCAGACAGGAGAAGGGATCGCCGAGATATTTATCTTGATCCACCCGAGGCATTACCCTCACACAGGTAATCCTTCGTCATCTGAACCTTCATTGCCTCCACTGACAGCACCGTAAACTCTTACAGGTACTTGAACCTCGAAGCTTTCTGCTGGAAGTCGTTCTGCTGCTGCTAATATGATACCTCGATCGTCGCTGGACAACTCTTCCAGTAAATCATCCCAATAGGCTTCTTCTCCATCCTCGTGTGTGAGCCTAGGCGTGATGAACTGGACTCGCAGCTTCCACTCAAGACTGACTCCGCTCGTGATGAATTCGGGAGTGGCATTTGGTGGGATCGTAGGCGCAAAGGAAAGTCGCTGCGCATAAAGCGCATTTTCTGAAAACGAAGTGTGCACTTTGCGAGTGACGCGGTAGATGGAAGCATTCGAACGTAGCGCTATTGCCGGATCTACCTTTTCTGAAGATTCCAGTGAAACATGAACGCTATAGCAGGGTATGTCGGAGTCTGTGAAGTCGATGACAGCGGACATAGTCTCACCCAGCCTATAAGCAGGGCGGGCTAAATGTATCACGGCGACACGTCGACCACTTCGGGCGATCTCGAATCGATTGGCGCTCTGGTTGGCAGCGCCGGTCAGATTGCTGCGCAGAATAGCAAGATCCACAGCTTCTTTCATGTTCTGCGGTTCTTCATGGCTGTGTGAGCGGCCGTGTATGGTTTCTGTGGGCGATAGCAGACCCATGCTAGAATTTTGCCGCGGCCGATCCAGCAGCTTGTCGACGTACTCCAAGAATTCGTTGAAAGCACCTTGATCCGGCTTTATTTTAAGGACACCTTTTTTAAGGGGTGAGCCATTGGCATGTCCTGCATCTGCACCGACGCTTGCAGTCCTGGCTTGATCGCGAAGAATAATGTACGGAGACATTAGGTCATGTCCAAGGATGTCGCCTCGGCCTATAGTTGTTAGCAAGAAAGTCTTTTCGCCCAGTTTCTTCACATACTGTTGACGCTGCCGAAGACGCGGAAAGGTACGTCAACCTGCTTGACCTGTTGATTCTTAGAAGATCCCGGTCGCTGCGTACCGATGGTCAGGTAATAGGAGACCTTAATCGACCGTCCTTTGTGCGTCGGGGGGAGACCCCGTGGCAATGTGAAGCTGTAGCTGTAGCTCCGAGACTCTCCTGGAGCTAATTGGAGGTCGACAAACAAGATCGACTGGGGCGTGCTAATCAATGGGACGGTTTTGGAACTGGCAATGCCCCTCATCTCCCGGATACTGGATGGCTCTGAAGCGCCCAACAAGCCTCCTATTGATTCTCCGATATTAGACCATCCCAATGCCCCGAAAAGGCCACTGTCGCGCTTGGTCCGCTCCACACCAACCACGCCACCACCTCCCTGCCCGCCAACAACACCTTTCCTCTTGACTTCTTCAAAAGGTGCCTGATTGATCAAAGATCCATCCAATGTAAATGCTCCCATAACCTGAGCATAGCCCATCATAAGAGACTCTGGATATTTGCGTGGCCCTGGCGGGGCAAGCTGTGACGTTCGCCGTTGGTGTATGGCTTTGGGGAGAAGTCGCGTAGTGGGCTGGGCTACGTACTCCGATACGAGAGTCTCGTTAGAGTTGTTGCTCATCGAATAGAATTCGCCACTACTTCGGGGTGTTCCATTCAAGCTCGAGCCTGACAGTATCCGCGCTACAGGAGAAACACTGGGGTTGGGCGGTGCTTCATCGGGCGGTCGAGGAGACGATTCTCGTGCGTCGGTAGAGCGTATCCGCGGGCTATTGGCGACATCGTCCTTGCGCGGAGGCTCGGGAGTGTTGGCGTTCGGTGGGGGAGCTGCGGGGAACTTGAAGCTTTGAGCAAACGTGCCGGAGGCGTTTCGAGACGAAGCAGAAAGTGCAGGGGTATTCGGCGCGGTGACAGCACCGGATTTTCGTCGGGGTGGTCGCGCGGGAAGGGAGAATTCGTTTGGAGGTTCATGGATTACTGGCGGGGAGGATCCCCCACCAGAAAGTGAGTGGTACGTTGCGGAGCGCGATCCAGGTGAGCCGACTAGAAAGGTTAAGCAAGCATCGTGAGGCTTGAGAATGAGTAATACCTGAGAGCGGGCTCGGCCTGCCAGGCATAACCTGGAGACTCGCAGACCTGCCATGCCCATGGATCGGTCGCCGTGAAGGCGCCCGTTCATGGCTGACTTCTGTAGCAGCATCTGTGCCTAGTGATATAATAGAGAGAGATTTCCCATGGCCATGTTTCTGTGTAGATGGTGCACTTCCGGCATGGAATGCGCCGCCAGAGAGCGCGGGTGATTGACGATGCCCCGCCGAGGAGGGAGTATGTAAGGAGAGTGTCGGTCGATGCCCGCGAATATGCTGTGACGGACCTTGGGATGTGAAGGAGGAATTGCGAGATATCGAGGGTCGTGTGGAGGAATTGACGGGGGGCAGCTTACGCTGACGCTCCCCTCCGGGCGCAAACCCGTTTGTTTTACGAATTGGCGAGCGGCTTCGGCCTTCAGGCGGCGAGACATTTTTAAATGTTATCGTGCACTCAATGTCTTCGCCGGCGAATACGGTCCCCTTCTTCCATTGCACGAAAACACGTATATTCGAGGACATGGTAACGGAAGCGGTCGGGGGTGCGGGCTGCTGGAACGCGGGCAGCTCATCGGGGACGTCGGTTTGGCGACATGTCTACCACCAGGCATCAAGTTCCAGGGGGTAGTAGTAGCTTGAATTGAAGCTTGTAGTAAGGAGTGAATCCTGCAGCGCAGCGATGGGGTCAGTGAGTGTCTCCGTCATGCACGCCCCCGGCAATAAGTTGACCCACCTCCGCAAGAGGACTAGTGCCCTATCAGCGCCGGGCGGACCTTTTTCTCGTGCAGCGGTATCCCGTCCTGGTAACTGACGTAAAGTTAAAAGGAGAACGGTGCTGTTCGTGTAACATCATAGATTCGCAAGTTTTTAATCTGTCTTACTGTCTGCCGCCGTTTCCCCACCCTAGTGCCTCAATCATGAATAGAAGAATGTGAGATAATTTAACTGCCTATTTCAACCAACAACCAACATCCTAGGGTAGCGAGCTAGAATTGACCAACAGGCTCAAGACGTACAACCAGATCTCAACTGTATTTCTCCCCAGGTATAACATCTTCCTCCTCCACTTTCCTCACTACACCCCCCTCTCCTACGATAACAAGCTCAACTTGTTTTCCCCCACTATCGTCCGGCCTTGCTGTCACCCTGACCATCCTCTTTAACGGTTCCATATGCGCAATCCCACTCCCACAATTCTCAAACCCTTCTCCCATCGGCCGGCTATTATATGCCAATGCGACAAGTTCATTCGCACTATCCCATGCCTCACTACTTCTCCTCCACCACAACACGACCACTATATGCACTAGAGCTACGAACAAGTATATAGCGAAGATGCCTATGGAGATTTTCTGACCATCACTATTGAGATACCATGCAGTCCCGTACTTGTAAGTTTGAAAGTGTAGGGTTGTGTGCGGGTATGAGGGCTCGTCGAAGATGGGGCCGCCGTTGAGGAATTTGTCTGATATTGCGCCAGGTGATGTAAGGGACTTCTTGAGAGAGCCACTGGCATCTCCTTCGGTTTGAAAGACCCACCCAATTCGTGAGAGTGCATCGGTGATGAAGATGGAGATGAAATATCTGGCAGGTATCGTCAGTATTGGCATGATACTTTTGACTATCCTAGTAGTATGAAAAATAGGGGAAAAACTTACTCAAGTTGAATTCTTGAATCATCAACATTGTCCTCACTCCACCTTGGGAAACTTAGCGCACTAGCGTTCAACAACGCCTCAAACAAATTCTGCGTTAAATTACTCGACTTCGACGTCGCCTCCGGCATCGGAATAATGACCTTATCGCGCCACTCCTTCGTCATCTCAATACTCGGTCCATAGTACGGCTTGTACCTCTCATTCATGTAGTCAGTGCGCGAGAATTCGTAGTCGGCATCTGAGGGCTCGGCATCCTTGCCGGGTTGGGATTCGTGTGAGAAGAAGGCTGCGTTGAATTTTCGGAGGTTCTCGCCTTGGGCCCAGCGGGCGTCGATGGCGCAACCACGGGCATAGGTTGCGGAGCCATTCTGCGTGATGAAAATTAAACCAGCGCTTGTGGAGTTACCAGTCGACGAGGGCAGGGTGACGAATTCTGCGCGCGCCTGATGAAGTCAGCATATCGCAAAGAAAAAGATGCACACTAATGCAACTGGCTCGGAGATTGTCCACAATATATAGAAATGGTACGGTAAGTGAATCCCGAATTTCAATGACTTACTTGAGTATGGGTAAGGTTGAACGGTTGAAGGCCGTTCCAGTTCTCTGGCAAGTCCAAGGTGGTCACGTCGATGTCTTGGACAGGGCCAATGGAATCAGGGGACCGCCAATACTCATCTCTTGACAAAATTGGAAATCCCAGCTTGTTTGAGGTTTCGTTCTTATTCTGAGCGTCGCTCGTGACCAGGGTCAACTTGTTGCACACCTAATCGTGATTACAAAAATCAGCAATCGTGTTTTAGTCAGTCATAATGTACGTACCGCCCGAGTGACCGGCATCTTCCCCCAGGTGATCGCGAACCCACCACCACCTCCAACAAAGTCACGCAGCCTCCGATTCCGCCCTGTTGCATAGCGCCAGGCAATACCGTTCTGATTGACAAGATTATCCATCGAAGAAGCTATCGCTTTAGTAGTCGACATGGCATAGGTTTCTAGCCCAGTTGTATACCCACTATGCTGATCGGGTACAGCGCCAACGACTGTCCTTGATGGCAGGCCAGGTATTAGAAAAGTCCATCCTGGGCGGACGGGACTATGACTTTCCATCTCGGCATAAAGTGTCCTCCAACCGGCGTGAAGGCATTGGTCTTCGAGACGGAGGGGGGTCTCGCGACAATAGTCTGGGCCTGTGTTGTTCACAGTGAGCTTATCTGGGTATAAGTCGGCATCGGTGCCGGCGAGGTAGAAGTCTGTGGAGGGGCCTGGGAGCCAGAGTTGCCCGGGTATGAAGAGCAACGCGGAGGCTGGACCGACAACCGACGAAAGGGCACATAGTAATATCAGGATGAAGAGGAGGAAGATCTTTGCTCGCTGTGCAATGCTCGCTTTGAAACCGCTGATGAAGTCCGTAGCTAGCAGATGGTCAGTATCATCCATAATTGAATACGTCCGCTACGCCGGACTGCTACGGAAGTCTTTCTACTAACACCACAACCAGTTCAGCGATGCGAAACTCATGCCAGCTGTTAAGAGCCCAAGATTGATACCATCACGCATCAAGTGATAGCGAATAAGATCAACCGCGATCACAGTCAGAGACCCGACTATCGATAACTCCTAGACGCTAGTTAGTGTTCAGCATCTTTAGCGTTCTCAGCTAAGCGGGCGTACGTGAAGCTTCGAAGCTACTTGCAACGCAAAATCGGCCGATTTGGTAATTTCTGGACCGTTCAAGAATCCGATAGCGTTGAACAATATGATAAAGACCGTAATGCATATAGGGAGTGCATGGACGCTAGTGCTCGCGATCGCGATGAGTAGAGAGTTGCTTTCAACGACTTTCGGTTCTTCATCAGCAGGCTTTGACCTTCGGCGATGTTTGAGTTTCTTTCCGGATGAGAGGACTTTAAGTCCGACGGATCGTAAGAACGTGCCTGATCGTCAGTTTACGCGTTAGAATACTGTTCAAAGTACGCTATATATAGAGCTTGGAGACAGTATGCCTATCTTGCTCGAGCACATGTGCTGTTGCGATTTCGAGTTCGAGAGTACGTACGTGTAGGAGATTCATTAAGTGGCTTCCGCCTCCTCAGGCTTTGACTGTGCTCGACGTCAGGACTCGAGTAAGCGGCAACCGATGTACTTGCTCCGCTCTTGTTCGTATCGGTTAGAGGAATATCGGCCTCGGACGCAAGAAGAGGCGACGCCGGCTGTGGGCCGTCCGTCTCGGATCGCAAACGCGACATGTCCAAGAGTACGTTCAAGAGCTGGTAAAGGGAGACATCCGCCTTGGAATAACGACGACCTTCGCCTTAAGAGAAGTCTGTCGAATACGAGAAGATGGCCTTACAAACCATGTCCGAATAAAAGAGTCACATCGCGTCTCAAATATATGCGCCACGAGGCTCCGGAGAAAATCCCTTCAAGTTGGGTCGAAACGACGAAATGAGTAAACCGCCCTAAGTTGGCCCCCAAACTTGCGTATATAGGTGGACGGCCTGCAAAGGCATTGGCCACCGTCGCATATATGCGCATTGTCGGCTGGGGGCCAAATCGCAGCCTCTAAGGCAATCTATGTTCCAGATACGCCCTATACAGCAGGCTTGCTGTACAGATGTATTCCAAGCTTGCGGACTATACGCTGATTCGGTGGGTAGGCGGCTTGATCCTGGACGGAGTAACCGAAAGCTAACCAACAGAGGTTGCTTGAGGCCTTTATGCTTGCTTTTTCTTCCCCCGTTGGAAGGTCGTCTGCGGGAACGGCAGAGACACTCAGAGAATAATCGTCCGGCTGCACAGGATGTTTGAACACCACGTAGACATACTTGGTTATCCGAAGGTCGGGGAATTCTTGATACGAAACAGCCTCTTACACCTGTTTGAGGGTGACAGGGCTATAGTCGGCATCGGCGGCAATGAAGGCGCTTCATTCGGCAGGACAAGCTGGCGTAGTGATCGTCACCTCGCCGAACTACAATGAAAAACAGAATCGAAGATTGCAATATAAATCGCGCGGTCACAACCCTGTCCTCGAGGATCGCCTTCCCGTTAGATCTCGACCTTAAAGTGTTAGGATTCGAATGATCGAAAATGGCATGCTACTCGCTCCTCGCAAACGTCGAGACTCCACAGCCTTGCAGCTCTTGAAACGGTTCCCAACACCCTTCGGGCAATGGTACCGTCCTAGTACTTCGAAACGGAACAGATGTCGGATATACCCCATAATGTCGGACTTGATGTCGGACTTCCGCGCGAGAGAGAATCGAAATTTGCTTAAGAATCACGCGAGTGAGGACTCGACAACAAGAGGTTGATGAATGAAGACGTTGAGCAAAAACAATTTTGAAGCAAAACAGCGTTGTTAATTTGTTGTTTGGACATTGCTGGCCTTGCCGGAACACCCTTCTGAGGCTTGACTCTGAACACGTGAACTAAGTATCTACGGACTTACCTGTGCCTACCAACATTGCAGGCAATCGCAAAATCTAAGAGGACTAGTCGCGTACGGTTCTTACTCAACGACTGTCGAGTGCCATCTGCAAAAATGAGGCTTCTTGGCGAGTCTTACATTTGAAACGTTAAAGTGTTGAGTATTGTTGACTGGCTACTGACTGCCTGTCCTGAGACCTAGTAGTTATTTGCGAGGGAGATAGACTTGTGCTTTGCACTTCGCTGCAATCGTTTAATCGCGGCTTTTTCGTCCGACCTTAGAGTAGTAGAAAGCCATAAACGGTCGCCAAGTTGCTTTAGTGGAAGGAATTCACGAATAGGTCAACAGCCAGTGATTGTAGACTGTGAGAGTCAGATCGTCTGCGCATGGAAGAGATCTCAACAAACCCCGTTCAGATCGGGAAGGCTGCTGTACAGGGCAGGTGCAACTGAGAGATTCGCCATCCCATCCCCAAGACGCACGTGCCGAGCCTCGGAAAACAGCCCGACAGGGCCATAGGGCAGCTGAAGCGATAAGCCACCTCACAAGCAGCGAACAGTGCGCTTTCTTTTCCGTTGTCCACGGACCGCACGCCGCAGTGGATTGCTGACATCATGCACACCGCACATAATACAAGTACAGGCGGTGGTGTTGGCTTACCATGACAAACAAAGCCCTAGCAAGTGGCGTCACACCAAACTCTAAACCAAGACCACTGTCCTTCGGGCGTGTGGACAGCCACGGCTCATCCCGCCAATTGTGAGACCGGTGCAGCGCGTGCTTGGGCTGATCAGCGGGCGGGACTAGAACGCATCCTGTCGGTCGAGTTGACGCATCTGACGCTGTCTCCGCGCTACTGTGTAGATTGTGTCCATGGAATTGTTCAACGCCATGACGTTGGCGCTCGCAACACACCCACTTGTGCGATGCATGAGAAGCCACCTTACGCAATTCCGTCGGTGCACTCCCGAAACCAAGACACGACGGCGGCTTTTGTCAGAATGGAAACAAGCAGGCTCCACTGGTGTGGGGTTATTCCTATTGCGGGTTCCAAGACCCGATTAGATCAGATGGGAGATCCTCATAACGGCATGTCTGGCGCGTGTGTCTGGATCAACGGCAAAAAAGGACAGAGTGTCGACGGCCGGGAAGCGCTGCGATGCTGGCACTCTGTTAAGCGTTTCGAGGGCTCGAGACAGAGTGCTGATCGGGCTCTGGGGGTGGCAGCCGAATTCGTCACAGCGCATCGTCATGCGCAAGCTGTCAGCAAACGGCCACAGGCCACAGGCCGTCGCCCACGCGGGGTCCGATCAGCGATGGCGGCATCCATGCAGGCCCTCCCCGATACGTCGCGAAGACAAGCCACCGAGCCCGGAGCGCGTTCGAGATTACGGGCGCGTAGACGAAACAGATATTGCTGTATATGAAAGGCACCAACCTGTCCCCGGACACGCACAGCTTACGGCTCAGTCGTAATTTAGGAGGCGTGCAGGTGAGAAGGGACATGCAGGCGCCGTGTAACCCTCGATATATGGGCGCGGGCGCGTCAGGTCGTAAGGGTCGGCGCTTTAAGTGATGATCCTTGTCGACGTTTCCGGTACCGAAAGTCCGGGAGATCAGTGTTGGCTAAATGACCAAGTCGATAAAGTGAGACAGCGGACGGTCGAGGTGGGTATAGTGGATAAGCATGCTCCTCTGCAGTGTGATTAGATAGGATTCCCGTGATGTTGGCGGGCAGCCTGGATATTCGGAGGAACACGAGTGGTTGGTCGCACCAGGCAGTGACGGCAGCATTCCTTCGCTCCAACGCTCGCCTGACGGCCAGCCAGTCCCGATTGCCTCCTCGCACAAGCACAAGTACGTGCAGCAGGAATATGCTGGGAATTTCCAGGTCCTTCGCGTCTTCTCCTGTGACAAGATAGCATATTTTTGGGGTTCGCGGATGAGATCCTTAATGATCCTGTCGGGCGGCCTGGGGCCGTGAAGCTCAGCTCAGCTCGCCGGTGACGCCAAGGCGAGGCTGGAAGTCACGGGCAGGTCGAGCAGCAGGTTCCCTTGCGTCGACAGCGAGTCGCGATAGACAGCCACACACACACAACCTGCACAGCGCTGACTCTGTCACTCTCGGCTGGTGCCAAAGCTAGCCTGCAGCGGCCGACGGAAATGTGCAGACCGAAGCACGGTAGCAGAAGGTAACGGGCGCACGTACATATATTTTCCGATGGTTAAATCAAGTGGAACACGAACACTGGGTCCGCTCGCCGCGTGCGTGCTCCTGGTGTTCGAAAAGGAGTTCCATCCGTCGCTCTACGGCTCGCTTGTCGGCACTTCCGGTTCGTTTATGACTCGCAGCTCGGGCCCTCGTCCGGGAGGTGGATATTCAGCCATCCACATCGTTTCACGTGGCTGCTGGATCATGATGACGCCCACGACGGCGTGAGGCGTGAGGCGCAGACAGTCGAGCAGCGACGAGGCTCGCCGTGTCCGGAGCTGCACAGAGGCTCGAGCAGACGAGCCGACGAGTGCGCCAGAGGCGGGCAGTGGCAGAAGCAGAAGCAGGGCCAGGCCGATGCGCCGCCCATCTCATCTCACGCCCTCACCCACGCACCCACGGTGCGCGCGCGCAGCAAGGCCGGCGGCAGTGGGTTGGTCTGACCCGAGGAGGCACCCCAGGGGCCAGGTACTGCCGCCCCAGTGCCCCAAAAGCCCCCCCGGCCACAAGCTATGCGCCAACAAATCACCGGCTCTTGTCAGATTGCAGCCAGCGCAGGGTTGTGACACTCTCTGCCGACGCGGGAGCGGAGAAACCTCATGCGCCAAGGAAGCTTGCATCGATGGCCGGCGTGTGTGGAGCTTGGCGTGCAGCCGTGCAGATCTAGGTCCGTTCCATCGCCCTCTCCTCCAAGCCTCCAAAGCCTCCAAAGCCTCCCAAGCCTCCCTCTTCCACCCGGCTCCTCGTGCACGTTGCGCCGCTGCAGCCGGCCGCGCCCAAGCGCCCCCTGGCTCCCAGCGCGCCCCTTTGCCCGCCGGCCGCCTGCTTCCTCGACGCCTGCACGCTGCCGTTTGCTTCTGGCGCGGCTCCCGTCCCAGCATCGAGGCGGCGCAGGGAGGCCTCCACCTCGTCGTCGTGCTCGCAGTGCATCCCCCTTTTCACGCGCCATGGCATAAGCAGCTCCCAGCCCTCCTCCTCCCGCAGCTCCGCTGCTGCCGTGCGGTTCGTCCACACGAGAGCAGCCGATGGCGGCGCGATGGGCCCGGTGGGCGGGAAGCTGAACCCATCGCCCCATAAGGCGCCTTCGGGACGTGAGTGGTCCACGACGTTTATATCGGGGCCTCAGGCAAATGAAGCCCCGCATGACGATCAGCCACTGCGAGGACAAAGCCTGGAATCCGGCGACGTGTACTAGGTGCCAGCGACATGCTCATTTTGCTTTTATGGCGCCCATCTTTGAACCAGGGCCACGCTGCGTAGAGTCCATGGTAGACCCAAGCGTCTCCGGACATCACATGGTGGTGTGTGGCAGGAGTGTGCCCACCATGGTCTGGCGCAACTCGAAATGGCAAAACACTGGATGCATGCGGAATGGAGAGGCAGCATGACAGGCGCCAGGAGAACGGTGGTGGTGGTCCTTGTCTCGAAGCCGAGCGGCTGCACTGCGGGATGAGGCAGGACGACAACGTACGACTTTGAGCACATTCCGGCGCTGGGTGGCTGAGGCTGTCGTCGCTCCGGTGCCCACCCACCACCGTTCCGTCGCGGATAGCCAAGGCTTGCGACGATGGCGTAGGCACGCAGGCAGAGCGAGGAGCAATGGGCGTCTTGAGCATCGCCTCGACGCATCTGCCAGGCTGAGTGCCGTTGCAGCGTACTGTGTAGGCAGTCGAGGTGTCGAGGTGTCGAGGTGTCGAGGTGTCGAGGTGTCGAGGTATCGAGGTATCAAGGTATCAAGGCTCCTGGCAGCGGGCATTGTTTCAAACGGCCTTGCATGTTGCTCGATCCGTCGCGGTGGGGACGGCGCCCATGCCATGAGGCTCGCAGAGGGGCCGGCGAGAGTGCATTCTTGCGAGGTGCCTGGCCGGGCGACGGCGTCGGATGATTGTATTGCTGGGTTGCTTGATGGTTACTTTCTTGTACCGTGTGCTGTGTGCTGTGTGCTGTGTACCGTGTACATGCTCGCAGGGAGACGCGCCACGGCCGCAGGTGGCAGGTGGCAGGTGGCAGGCCACAGGCTGGCTGCAGGCTGGCAGGGACGCAGCCGGCGGTTCGGCGAATGGAGCGGTGGGGCTCGACAAGGCTCACCCACCGCGTCGTGTAAGATGCGGGTCGTGCCAAGCTGGTGGCGTAGATCAACCCTGACCCGGGCGTGCAGGGGCCTCCCTCAAAGCCCTGGCTCGCCTGCCCGTGTGTCGCCCGCCTCTAACGCCAAACTGAATTTCGTCGTCCTCACTTGGCATCGGATGGGTTAGGGTTCACCGCGACACGGCGTTTTGGACCTTCTCGCGCTCCTCCTCGCCCTCTCCTTCCCCCATCGCTCTTGCCCTCCCGCTCGGCTTCTCTGCCACCCTCCATCCCACTCCCCTCTCCCTCGTCCCCTTCCCCTCCCCCCCAGACAATCCCACTCCACACCTGCACCGCACCGTCCCTGCGACCGCGACTGCCTCCACCTTCTCTGCTTTCTTCTAATTGCCGTTGGCGGAGCTGCTTAGCGTGCTGCTGCCCTGCCCCGGCCACCAGCCCCGAAGCCTCCCCTTCGTCCTACCTCATCCTTCTCTACACACCTGTAAGTCGCCAGCGCGTCTGATTCTCATGTCGCCTTCCCCCCGTGCTGCCCATCTTTTGTATCGCATGCTAAGTCTACCTAGACTATTCGGCGAGCCTTGGTTGACAGGCCAGCATCCCCTTCTTGTCGGCCTGGTCTTCGCGCCTGTTCATTCCATTCTTCTTGTGCCCGTGGCATAGTATAACCAGGCCCGCGCCTCTCGCCCCCGGTCAGCATGGCGAGTCACCAGCAGCCATCGCCCACTGCGGGCATGCAGCACCACGGCGGTCCGCATCTCGGCCATCCGCAGCCAAACGGCCACCCCCCGCAAATCAGCGCCCCGAAGACACCGTCCCAATACCTTGCGCAGCTCACTGAGTCTGTGTGGAACCAGATTGGTATGCAGCATAGCCCCGCCGCCACGTCCTTCGTCTTCGGTTGCTAACACTCACAGGCTCTCTGTCGGAGCAGATGCAAGACCTCGACAGTGCCTACCAATGCTACGAGCAAGCTCTCAAGTACAACCAGTGGTCCGTGCCAGCTATGCAGGGCATCGCATGCATCCTGCGCACCAAAGACCATTTCCCACAAGCGGTGGAATACCTACGCACTATCCTCAAAGTCGATCCCGCCAATGGCGAGGTCTGGGGCAGTCTCGGTAAGCTTCTCATTTTGATGCTACGTCCCTAGATTGATCTAATTCGCGTGCAGGTCACTGCTACCTAATGATGGACGACCTCCAGCAAGCTTACTCGGCCTACCAGCAAGCTCTCTATCATCTGTCAGATCCCAAGGTGAGAACAACATGCGATCGTCCTCGGTTGTGAATCGTATCTAACTCCCGCCTAGGAACCAAAGCTGTGGTACGGAATAGGTATCCTTTATGATCGCTACGGATCTTTGGAGCACGCCGAAGAAGCATTCTCCCAGGTCATGCGCATGGAGCCAAACTTTGAGAAGGCCAACGAGATTTACTTCCGACTCGGTATAATATATAAGCAGCAGCAGAAATTCAGCCAGAGTCTCGATGTAAGTCAGCTCGCGAGTATAATAGCGATGCACGGCTGACCGAACTAGTGCTTCAAATACATCGTGACAAATCCACCTCGTCCACTAACTGAAGAGGACATCTGGTTCCAAATTGGTCACGTCTATGAGCAACAAAAAGAGGTTTGCATTCTCCACGTCAAGTCTGCTGACTGTCTAACATCACCCACAGTTCGACCACGCAAAAGGCGCCTACCGTCGGGTTCTGGATCGTGACCCCAACCATGCCAAAGTACTGCAGCAACTGGGCTGGCTGCATCATCAGCAGAGTACCAACTACGCTAGTCAGGAACAGGCTATCGAGTACCTTGAAAAATCAGTGGCCTCCGGTACGTTGTATGCTGTCACACAAAAACCATGTGTACGAGACTGATTGCTATGTTCAGACCAGACGGACGCACAGAGCTGGTACCTGCTGGGACGATGCTACATGTCACAGCAGAAGTACCCCAAGGCGTACGAAGCGTACCAGCAGGCAGTATACCGCGATGGTAGGAACCCGACTTTTTGGTGCTCCATTGGTGTGCTTTATTATCAGATCAACCAGTATCGTGACGCTCTTGATGCGTACTCCCGTGCCATCCGACTTAATCCCAACATTTCCGAGGTCTGGTACGACTTAGGCACGCTGGTAAGTACTGATCGGTCCCCTTTTCCTTGTCATGATAATAACCATGGAACAGTACGAATCTTGCAACAACCAGACTGCCGATGCTCTTGATGCCTATCAACGAGCTGCAGATCTTGACCCCTCCAATGTTCACATCAAGGCCCGTCTCCAGCTACTCCAAAACGGCCAAACAACAGCCGGTGTACCCAACCAAGGTAGCGCACCAGTTCCTCAAGACGTTCATCCCCAAGCCTATCAGCCTGCTTCCATCCATGGTCCCGCAGCCCCTCAATGGGGCGCTCCTCAACCTCAGCAGCCTCCTCAAGGCCCTGCTCCGCCAGCGCTGGGAACGTCTGAATGGAACCGTCCTTTGGCACAGATTCGGGATCCCGGTCTTCCTCCTCAACAGCTGAATCCATATGACCAGCGCGAGGGCATTCGTCCCCCTGCTCAACATGGTCCTCAGCGCCCGCCGAGCCCAAGACAGGAGCCAATGCGTCCTTACCAGGAGCCTTCCAGGCCACCCACAAATGGCCCGGGTCCCACTGGGCCTACCGGTCCCCCAGGCCCTCAGGGCCCCATGCGTCGCGGTCTGTCACCATCGCCGAAGACGCATCACGTTGCTCCTAGCCCGTACCACGCACCTCCTCCCCAGCTCACGCCTCAACCGTCCCAAGCCCAGCCGCAACTGCCTCCTCATCAGCAGCCGCCGCCGAACCGCATCTCAAACCCCAACTATGGCCCGCATCCAGGCAACGTGCCTCCACCACCTCCTCCACCTCCTACTGGCTTGAACGGGCCCTCCAGTCAGGGTCAAAGCCAAGGTCCGTTGCCACCTTACGGACGCATGAATAGCCCCCCACCGGAAGTTCGTCCAATTGTCGAGAATCGATCGGGCTCTCCCCGCAACGGGTACCAAGGCCCATATCACCACCCTGATCCTTCGTCCGCAGGTGGGATCGCTAGTGGAGCTCCTCCTCCAGCCTCTGCACTTGCTGCAGCCGAAGCTGCAGCTCGTGAACGCGAAGATCGCCCGCCGACTGCACCCCCAAAGCGACACCGGGAGTGGGAGGAAAGCGACCACATGAATCCCAAGGCGCCTACCAATGACGAGAAACGTCAGAAGATGGACGAACCTCATAGTCGCCGTCCATCCCCATCTCATCGCATTTCGTCACCCCAGGTGCCTCGTCACAGCCCACAGGACGGACCTGACCCTCGTCGATTCAATGACGGCTATCATCCGTCGGAGGCAGCTCATCATCCGGCTCTTCCCCCAATGCAAGCGGCTCAGCAATTGCCCCGCATGGCGGAAACTCCCAAGCAGGAGCGCCCTGAGCATCACGAGCCCGCTGCTCGCCACATGGATGTGGATGAGAATTATGATGACGAAGGCGATGACCAGAAGCCAAGCGTCTCCCAGTCTGAGCGCGGAAGCCCGCGCAATGCGTCCGCCAATGGCATCCCCCACGCACCTACCCCCGTCGAGCAGAAGTCATGAGGAGTGACTTTCACCTCGTCATCGACTTCTACGCGTCCACTGCATTACAAAAGCCTTAGAAAATCTCTTTTGTTCTTCCGGATCACCACAAATTTTTATTCCTAGTGTATCTCTTTTCATGATCCCACATACCTCTTCTAGTCTGTTGGGCTATAACGGTTGTGGATGACTGATGAGACTCGAAATACATACCCCATGCTTAGCTTTTCATTTCTTGGGACATGGGACTTTTCTGGATGGAGGATACTAGGGGGCGATATGGCGTAGTTGGATGAATAGTCCATGGATATCCACAACAGGCTCTCGAAAGAGACGATATACTGATATCTGGACGTTAGGATTTAGTGTGTTGAACGAATCTTCGATGGTTGTCTTTTATTCTGCTGCTTAGATTATTACTCAACCCAAGAATGACAATGAATGATTTGTAACTTTTATCACAACGCGACTTCTTTGTAACGTGTATTTGACCCTTCTATGATCGTGATATCACTCTCGTCACTGTCATATCAATAATTGTTGACTGAACCCCGGTGTATGCCTGCGAATACCAAAATCGGACGACCTCTAGGTTTAGCGGCGAGTCGGCGCCTGATCACGAGACCGCGCCCGCATCGCACCAGCCGAGCATTCGCATGTTGCGTCATTGGCACAGCAAGAACCATGATGAAGCTCCCATTACGCGCACACCAAGCATCTCTCCTGGTCTCCTCCTCTCCCCTCAAACACCCACCCGTCCTTTCAGCCAGCTACACCCCTATTTCGAAACTATCCACGTCCACGCTAGTACCCCGCCTCCCCACCCTCAGCTCCCCACCACGCGCCGCGCCTACGCCTACGCCAACACCTACGCCCACGCCGCGACGCAATCCTCCCACCGCAGCCGCAGCCGCACCCTTCCACATCCAATCCGCAGTCAAAATGTCAGACGCAGACTACGAAGCGTTCCTCAACAAGGCGAACCAAGACGCCAGCGGCGGCGGACAAGCAACGACGCAGTCCAAAAGCTACGGCACCAAGAGCGTCAACACTTCTGTGCCGGGCGCGCTGGAATCGGTGCAGGAGTATTATACCAGCGATGCGGACGAGCCGTTTGAGCCTGTTGCTTTGGCGTACAATGGCGGGTCGATTGGTGCTGGTATGTTTATTGTCTTTTTTTCTACGTTTTACTTCTGCAACCTCTTTTTTTTTTGTTGGTCATAGTTAGAGCTAATACAACGTGTACAGGACAGCTAAAGTCGTTACTCGGACATGGGCAGGCGGTCGAGGAGATTGGGGTCAAGGAGTGGGATCCCAAGGGGCAGTATAAGAGTGTGGTGGATGCGGTGAGGAAGGCAGCTGGAGAGGTGAAGGTGTTTAGGGTGCAGTTGGAGGGGACGCGCGTGGAGTATTATGTTGTTGGGGTGGGGGAGGGCAAGGTTTTGGGGTTGAAGGCGTTGAGTGTGGAGTCGTGAGGGGGAGGGTTGTCATTTGGTGATGAAAGGGGATTTAGGCCTTGCAGCTTTTTGGGAATTTCTACGTTTAGAAGCTTTGGGATGGACATTTTGGTGAGAAGACCACTAGTAGATCTACGGGTGCTGCATGGTGTTGTTGTGTATGAGTAGCCAAGGGTGCGAATAAGAAAATGTTCTACCAACTTCAGTCGTCTAGACCAGTTTGACGGTGCTCCTGCTGGCTGTCAAATACCAAGCCCCAGGCGTCCGCCAGCTAGACACCAGCTCAATCTAACTTCCGACAGGATCCCAACCCCATGTCTGAGCATGTTATAGGCGTGACGACTCTGAAGCATTATGGAGTGTTGCGAGTTTCTGATGATCAAATTTCAGAGCCAAGTTTAGCCTGAGAGCGAAGGGGCCACGAAGGTAATCTGAGATGGAACGACCCATGGATATCAGGAGTTTGATATTCTTTGTAGGAGGGTGAACCTGGGGGGTTATCATCTCAACTTATCTGACCACCGCGGACCGGGCTGTGAGGCGTTAACGTATTGAGGTTCCTTGGCGCCTTTGCAAGGACGCCGGGCTAGGGTCTAATCAAGGTGAGGCGGGATGGCTGACCTTCACTCAACTGACCATTTTCAGGGCTATAGTTGAAAGTGAGTATGCCTTGGTTTCACAGTGCCATAGGGATAGCTTGGCTAAGGGAAAGCATGAGCTTCGATGCGCGTGACTTAACCTACGCACCGCTCCAAGCGGAGATGTGCCATGTACAACGTGCCTGCGACAGCAGCAGATGGCGCCCGAGAGAGTGACATCATCGGCTGCGAAGAAAGGGCAAAATATTGTAGAAATTCGCCGTCCCGCGCGACTAACTTATTTTGTCCGTCATGCCGTCGGGTGGGTGTCGCCATGGTACATAGTAACATGGTGTCGTCATGGCCAGTAGTCAGCCACTATTTCGGTTGGCTGTTTCAGGAATAACCATGGACCCCTCAGCTTGACCTTGTTGCCTGAAGATAATTGTTTGCTTGTGACCTTGCCTCCTGTACGTCGTTGTGTGTGCGTAGAGGCGACATGGCGGGTTTGCCACCGGGAGTGGTGCGCGCTTATTCGCTGGCGACGGCGAGATTGTGATAGCAAGCTGCCAATGACATGGTGCAGCTCGCACGAGAGAAGGACTCGCTATCGATTGGCACGCACTCAGGGGTCTCCTATCGAGCGTGCAAAGTCGGCGAAGGGCACGCCGCGGCTGCTGTGCGAATCCAATTTCGGGCGTGTCGACGAGTTTTGTGGGGCGGGCGCAGCAACGCCCCGAGGACGGCCCAGGGTTAAACCAGTTTCTGTTGTGATGAAGATTTGCGTTCCTGGGTCGCGCGTTGAGACGGGCGGCAATTTACTCCAGAGCGGGTAATGGGGGGAGAGGGTGCGGAAGAATGCGCAACCTCACCGAACTGATGTCGGACGTGATGGCGAGTACCGCAGGATGTGCGCACGAGCGGATCGGTAGCGACGAAGGATCAAAAAGGCTGGCTTAACAGACGTTCGAAAGGATTCGTCACGAGCTAAAGTGATCTTCGCGCATCCCCCCGGCGGCGCGCAAGGGCAGGGGCCGATGCAAAAAGTCAGATCGCACGACAGCGACGGCGGCGCAGAGTGCACGACAGTCGTCGAGGGCCGCGCTGGGCGAGACAGCGCTCGGGAAGGGAGGGGTTTCTATGCGGTACATGCCGCGTACCATGGAGAGGCAATTCAGGAGAGCCGGGCCCGAGGTTATTGGAGCTTAATCAATCAAGACATTGGATGCTCCGGGGTCAGATACAAGGTGCACACCCGCCTTGGGCACGCTCTGGGGAACACGTCCGCAGCATGTCGTATCTCCACGACGGCCGACAGGTGCAGACGACCGGGACGAAGCTGGACGTGTTTTTGTACAAGCAGACGCGTGGCTCGTTGCCGCAAACATGCAGTGGCTGCCGTGGCTGCAGCATGGCGGCGCTGGTCGACGGTGGCGGTCCTGGTTGGCGAGGCGATATTGCCCAGCTGTTCTGGAAGGCCGGGCGGCCTCGAAAGCAATTCGCTGCCACAGGCCCGTCGTGGTATCGCCAGGGCCAGCATGGCTGTTTCGAGCCGGCTCAGCGCTCGATTGGCGGCGTGTTCTGCAGCAGAGAGGGTGGCATAAAACGGGTGTTTCTGGCAAAGAGGCTGCTGTCTCGGAGCGATGACAGCATGGCAAGCCTCTTCGCTCCCGACTCCCTTTGCCCATCCCCTTCGCCTTCGCCTTCGCTTTGCCTCGCCACGGATAATTTTAGAGCCCCTGGCCGTCGAGCCGCACTCAGGCACTCGGCCACTTGGGGCTCGCAGGGCGGGAGGGCTTGCAGCTGCCGGCGCCGACGCATCTTTTGCTCCCTGCTCCACCCAGGCGCGCCCAATCATGGCCCTCGGGATGGCGCAGGCCCAGCATCTAGCTTTCTAGCTTTTCGAGCGGCGTTGCACCCTCTCTCCTGGTCCTGGCCCTGCTCCTCTTGCTGCTTGCTAGCTCCTGGCTGTGTCCTTCCTCTGCTCACTGCTGCCAGCGACCAGCGACAGTTGTGTCGCATTCACTCGTTATCTTCTCCCTCCTCTTCCTCCCCTTCTAACCTGCCTCTTGTTGACCCCTACTGCACTGTGCACCTGCTCTCCCGCCCTTCCGCGTGCTTGTTGAGGCCTGTGCAGCGCCATCCATTGGGAAGTAACAGGCGGCGTCTCCTCTGCCATTTTCCCCATTTCACTCCTCGTGGCATCCTTCTGCTCCTCACTAGCAGCAATACACAGCAGCTTTTGACTGTCCAAGGGGAGGAATTTGGTCGAGCGACTGGTTGCCCCGTCACCGGGCCCGGCACCCCTCACCTCTGGAATTCGCACACTTGCGTGCCACAGCCTGTATACAACACTCGCGACACCAACGGCCTGCCTGTCCCCGCCCTGGCTCCCTGACATTTACGGCCACCTAGCATACTCACCCTATACATTCGCTCGCCATGTCGCCGCTGCAGTCACCCTTATCCCCACGGGGCACAGCTCCTCCACATATCCGCCTAAACTCGGGCAACCTTGATCTCCTCTCAGATTCGTCACCCTCGCCGCGACCAAAGACCGCCCGCCAGCAATCCGCACGGTCACTGACTGCCCAAAGTCGACCTACCACTGCGCCCTCACCACTTCTAAGCCCCAGTCTGCGATCGCCTCCTTCCGCACCTTCACTCTACCGCACCAATGTAGACCAGGCGTCGGCAGAGCACCTTTTACCTCCCAAGAAGTCGAGAACGCGGGCAATGCGGGAAGAGTCGCCCCTCCGGTCCCCTTCAGCACTGTCTTCGCGCCGAACAAGTTGGAGCTCAGAATCAGTGGGGAGCCGAGACTCGAAAATAAACCCTTTCGCCTCACCATATGACGAGTCGAGAGCGCCGTCACGAGCAGGAAGCGAAGAGGACCTGAATACACAGACCGTCTCCGAGAAGTTCAACATCACGCCCTCCTCGGGTCTGCTGCTGTTCCCCGAAGATGTGGAGAAGGACGACTGGTTACACAACCCGGACCCCGACGAAAAGGAGCGGCGAGACTGCGACGTCTTCACGAGAAGAGGGTTCGTGAACGTCGGTGCGCTGGTATTGCTTACTGCCGGAATCCTTGTACTGTTCATCGGATATCCCGTATTGTATGGGCTCCTAACTTGTGCGAAAACTAAATCATGACTGACAGTGTTGTAGGACTTTTGTACACACAATAACAGGACCTGAGAAAACGCCTTGTACGAACAATCCGCTGTGCATACCGGGAAAAGAGAATACGCCGCTGTTGAAGAATTTGCGCACAGGCCTCATTGATCCCGACACCCCTGACAGCGTCAAGTCGAGAACATCACACGATGGCACGAAGCAGCGCCTGGTCTTTTCGGACGAGTTCAACACCGATGGACGCACATTTTACGATGGCGACGATCCATTTTTCCAAGCTGTCGATATTTGGTACGGGGCGACACAGGACTTGGAAGTGAGTTTTCAGATGAATTCCTTGAGGGAGAATGTATACTAATTCGGCGTAGTGGTACGATCCAGATGCAGTATCTACCGAAAACGGCACTCTCAACTTGAAATTCAGCCTTTTTAAGAATCATGGTCTCAACTATCGATCAGGCATGGTTCAGTCATGGAACAAGCTGTGTTACAAGGGAGGCCACCTTGAAGCGAGTATCTCGCTTCCAGGAAGTGGTGAGGTGACTGGTTTCTGGCCTGGATTTTGGACCATGGGCAATCTTGCCCGACCCGGCTACCTTGGTTCGACCGAAGGTCTGTGGCCCTACAGCTACCACGACGAATGCGATGTCGGGATTACGCCAAATCAGAGTTCAGCCGATGGCCTCAGCTATCTTCCAGGAATGAGACTACCTGCATGTACCTGTAGCGGCGAAGACCACCCTAGTCCTGGAAAGTCGCGCAGCGCTCCCGAAATTGATGCTCTTGAAGGCACTGTCGTCTACTTGGGTCCCGGACAGAAGAACCCTGTCGGATCCGTTTCTCAATCGTATCAGATTGCGCCATTTGACATCTGGTACCAGCCGGACTATGGTAAGATACTTTCTTCTATTGTTGCACTAGTGCTAATCAGTGGCAGATTTTGTTGAATTGTATGACCAACACATAACGGAAATGAACGCATACAAGGGCGGTCCATTTCAGCAAGCTTTTTCGGGTCTCACCAATCTGAACAATGACTGGTACGATGGCAAATCATACCAGAAATTTGCTTTCGAGTACAAAAGAGGAGACGATGGGTTTATCACCTGGTACGTTGGCGATCAAGCGACTTGGAGTCTTAGCGCCAAATCAATGGGGCCAAATGGAAACATTGGCCAACGAACCATCACCGAGGAGCCCATGGCTATCATTACTAATGTAGGCATGTCGAACACTTTTGCAGCCATCAACCTCGATGAGCTTACCAAGCTGCTACCGGCTACCATGCGAATCGACTATATTCGAATTTACCAGGACGAGGGCGATGAGAACGAAATTGTTACCTGCGACCCTGAGGGCTATCCGACCACCGAGTACATCAGAAAACACCCCGAACCTTACAACAACCCCAACCTGACAGACTGGTACGTTGCCCTAGACTGGCCAGTTACACTTGCTAATCGATTTGTAGGAAAGGGACGGGCTTCGACTGGCCCAAAAATTCCTTCATGAATGACTGCAAATCTTAGGAGTTCCCCGTTCGAAATGGTTCGGATACCCCATGTTTACCTAACGCGCCCATGCACGACGTTACCGTTAGAGTACGTAATTATAGACTTTACCCCTCATCTGGAGTCAACTCGAGTCATCGCGTCTGGTGGCGCGTTTTCCGAAGCATTGTACGTTGACAGCATTTACACTGGATCCCGCGGAGTATTCGGCACTTATATACGACTTATTTAATTATCCATGTTTCATTCTGGCCCACGGCTACCTGCTCTGGATACTGGACCTATTCGAGACTTTTACACTCTTTTACTACTTCTTAGGCGACAGCCAGATTCATCTACACTGGGCCGATTATTTTGCTGGCGACCTCTTTTACCTACCTCTTCTCGACTATTTACGGCGCCAATTGTATATCACGGCCTTTTATGCATCGCTGTATAAATTCGACACCTTTTTGACCTCGGTTTTGCTTCTTGGGTTGGGCTGGCGCTGACCTCTACCTTCAAATGCTATTCACTGGGCAAGTGGGCAACAGAGTTGGCTGGGACTTCGGATGGCTCGGCTTGTTATTTCATCAGAGACTGTCTTTGAGGCCTAGCATCCCGTCCATTCACCGACTAAAGTCATCGCTTGTCTTCAGAGAGGATTTCCTTTGTTTTGTGCCACACATGGAGTATGGATGGCTTCTCAAGGTAAGAGAAGTGCCGGGATTAGTAGGGAATGTGGGATATGGGTTCATAATGATCATTCATGATGTTGGTCGTCATTAATGTTTGGTGGGGAGGAGAACATGCATTACTGGGATATGGCGTCCCAGGAAAGGTCATACACCAACAAAATTCGAATATATAAAAAAGTTGAAAACGATCTCCTTGTCTCTCGATGCTCTGTAATCGGAAACATGGCACCAGGCGAAAGCAGAGTGTGAGATTTTGATGGCGCACCACGCCCGTCAAGTTTGAGTAGACGCTGTGAGCTGTGAGCGATGGCTTCCTGTTCTGCAGGATCAGACATCGCTGTTCGCAGAGAAGCAGAACCGTCTATCGAAAGGGAAGTCTTCATATGCTAGACTTTTTGAATTAGGATAGCGCTAAATACGAGGATTATGAAGCCCTTGATCAACGGATGCCGACAGCGCCCAACAACGTGGAATTCTCGCCGGCAACTCTCACTTTAATTGGGCCCTTTCTCAAAGTTCTATGACAGCAACGATGCAGAAAATAAAAAGGCTCTTAGACGAGTATAGAGAGCAGTACCCTTTTTATAGAGACTAATTCTGAGTGTAAAAAAATACCTCTTATCGTTGCGTTGTTGCTGTATTGAAAAAGGCGTGAGTACTTTTTGGTGTTGCGGCCCTTTCGTCACAGGAGTGCACGCAATCGATGGATGTCGAGAAGTTGCCGATTTGGGAAGGTACCTTTTTGTCACAGGAGTGCACGCCTGCCGCAATCGATGGATGTCGAGAAGTTGCCGACTTGGGAAGGTAAGCTAAGGGGGGTTCTCGGCAGGCACCGCGAGCTCTGGTTGGTGGTTGGCCATAGCTTTCGGTCTTTTTTGAGAAATTGACCGCCAGATGCACACCACCACTTTCTCTGAACGCCGCGACATGGAGCGCTTTGGGGACTACGATACTAATGTCCTGGGCGTAATTGGAGCTCTCACGCTCATCTTGGTTTACTGGCTGCTTCGCGGGGATGCGGAGGCTCCGGTCAAGTACAATGTCAGCCCACCGGCACAGGTCGAGGCGGGGTGGAAGGGAGAGGTGCTCGAGGAGCTGTCTTTGAAGGTGGGTACACTCCTCGAAACCCACGATGGATGGTAATTCATTCCTTCCAGGTCTCGGGTTCATCTCTCATCCAATGCTACGCCCCCGCGACCGGCGAATCCCTCGGCCGCATCAACCCTTCCTCCGCAGCCTCGATCAACCGCGCGATAGCCAAAGCCCAGGAGGCGCAGAAGCAATGGGCGCAGACGACTTTTGCCCAGCGGCGGAGGGTGCTGAAGACGATGCTGAAGTTTGTGCTGGAGAACCAGGAAACGATTGCGCGGGTGGCGTGTTTGGACTCGGGGAAGACGATGGTGGATGCGAGTCTTGGGGAGATTCTAGTTACGGTGGAGAAGCTGCGGTGGGTCATTGCGCATGGCGAGAAGAGCTTGAAGAGCGAGAGGAGGCCGGGAAATCTGTTGATGGCGTATAAGTGGCATGAGGTTATGTGGCAGCCGTTGGGCGTTGTGGCGGCTTGTGTGAGCTGGAAGTAAGTACACGCTGATCCTCGTCTTGACGGTGTTTTTGACTTGCGTTTAGTTACCCAGTAAGGCTGAAGATATCTTTGCGCATCCGAGTCTAACGTCTAGCAGTTCCACAACTTGATCTCTCCGATCATTGCATCTATCTTCGCCGGCAATGGCATCATAGTAAAGGGGTCTGAGAATACGGCCTGGTCGAGCAGCTACTTTGCCTCTATCGCTACATCTGCCCTCGTCGCATGCGGCCACAGTCCGGACCTGGTCCAATCTGTCATCTGCTGGCCCAATGTTGCTGAGCACCTCACATCACACCCAGGCATAGCACACATCACATTCATCGGTTCTCGACCGGTGGCACATCATGTTTGTGCCTCGGCCTCAAAGGCTCTCACGCCAGTTTGTGTTGAGCTCGGCGGAAAGGATCCCGCTATTGTACTCGACGATCTTTCGAAGAGCGACTTCAAACGCGTGTCCAGCATCCTGATGCGTGGCGTCTTTCAATCGGCGGGCCAGAACTGCATCGGCATTGAACGTATCATAGCTCTGCCAAAGGTCTACGACCAGCTCATTGAGCACCTCACTCCACGCATCAAGGCCCTCAAACCCGGCTCCATCCTCAACAGCTCCCCCGACAATCATCCCATCGACATCGGCGCCTGCATATCAGACGTTGGCTTCTCAAAGCTCGAAAGCCTAATTGAAGATGCGGTATCCCACGGCGCCCGTCTCATCCACGGCGGAAAACGTTACACTCATCCCGATCATCCGCAAGGCCACTATTTCACTCCCACGTTCCTAGTCGATGTGACACCGACTATGAAAATCGCACAAACGGAGCTCTTTGCACCAGTCTTCCTCCTCATGCGCGCTACTAGCGTAGACGTCGCCATCGCCATCGCAAACGGCACCACCTATGCCCTCGGCGCCTCCGTATACGGTAGTTCCACGCGCGATCTCGAACGCGTCGTCCGCGAAGTCCAAGCCGGCATGATCGCCGTGAACGACTTTGCCGTCACGTACATGGTGCAGTTGCCCTTCGGCGGCGTCAAAGGCAGCGGGTACGGTAAATTCGCTGGCGCGGAGGGACTGAGGAGTCTGTGCAATCAGAAGTCTGTGACGAGGGATCGGTGGCCCGGAGTCAAGACGAGCATTCCTCCGCCGATGGACATCCCGCTGCAGGGCAAGGGCGCGGGAGAGAAGGCGTGGAAGTTTGCGGTTGGGATTGTGTGGTTGGGGTATGGGGATTTGGGGGGGAAGATTAGAGGGATTCGAAATTTAATTGGGCTGTGAGGTGGCATGGATGGTACGGATTGATTGAGTGATTGTGATTGTGATGATAATGACGATGATGATATGACTGACTTGTATATATAGCGCATAATACATAATCCTAATCCTCATCCTATATCCAGAATCATTCCCAAAATCGTTGTATAAATGTCGGGATATCAGAATAGAAAGAAGACTCATCCACCCCGCTCCACATGAATAAGAGACTACACCGTCTCAATGTACCGCCTAACCTCCCAATCCGTGACGGCCTCGTCCCAAAGCCGTATCTCATGTTCCCTCGTCCCACCAAAATGATCGACAAACTCGTCGCCAAAGACCTCCCGCGCTATGCTATCCTTTGCCATGAACCTTGCCGTAGCTTCTTTCAGGCTCTTGGCCAGCCTGACGCCCTTGTCGCTCTCTCCACCCACATCCTCGCCTTTGCCCAGCGGTGGAATGGAAATCTCGAGTTTCTTCTCGACGCCACGCCAGCCGAGGGCGAGGATGGCGGAGAGGACAAAGTGGGGGTTTGTGTCCGCGCCCGGCACGCGGACTTCGAAGCGCGTGCCCTTTGGCGAAGCGGTCGGAGGGGAGATGAGTCGGATGCTGGCAGCCCTGTGTTCTAGGCCCCAGCTCACCGTCACAGGCGCCCAGAAGTTTTCCACCAGACGCTTGTAGCTGTTTACGTTTGGCGCGAGTATGGGCATGATGTCTGGCAGTCCGTCGATGAGACCGGCGAGGAAGTGTCGGCCTAGGTCACTGAGGTAGCGGATGTCCGAGTATTTGGGCGAAGGGTCCTCCTCGGCGCGGGCGAAGAGATTCTTGCCGGCTTTGTCGCAGATGGAGACGTGCATGTGGCCGCTGTTTCCGGGAAGCCCTTCGCGGGGCTTTGCCATGAAGCAGGGCGTTATGCCGTGTTTTGAGCCGAGGGATTTCACGACGAGTTTGAAGAGGGAGGCTTTGTCGGCCATGGCGGTTATCTCGCCGAATTCGAGGGCCTGCGATTCACTTGAGTTAGCAATTGATCCTCAACTGCTCATGGAGGACATTATGACGTACTGCCTCGAAGACTCCTGGGCCAGACTCTGTATGCCATCCTTCAATTCCGCAATTGAACTTCAAGCACGTATCAAAGATACCATAGTAGTATTCCTGATTATGCACCGGCCTTGTTATGCTATACCCAAACATGCCTTCTGTAAGTGGCGGGAGGGAATTGACCGGGTTGTCGCGAAGGAAAGACGCTGTAGATGAAGAATTCCTCTCAGGGCCGTCGTGTGACTGAGGTGCTCGGAATTGGTAAAATTCATACTCCGCTGTTACGCTCAAATGTCAGACTTAAACACCAATGCGCAGTATCTGCCCTGCTACCACCGGAAGAGGGTACGAACCTCCAGCCATTGCCCCGTAGCCATTCTGGTGCAGTTTGTCTACCGTCCGCTTTAGTAGACTTCGCGGGCATGCGCTCAGACTCTCGTTCGAGTCGGGATCGTGGAAAGATACGAGGAAGAATGGTACATTGTTCTCCCAGGGTATGCGGCGGAAGGACGACAGGTCTGGCACGGCGATAAGGTCACGGTATCCGTTTTCCTTGTTGGAGACGGCGAGCTCGCGGAAGTAGGTCTGATCGTGCATATCCCAGCCGAAGACGACGCTGCAAAAGCCGAAGCCCTCTTTTGCAATCGAAAGAAATTTCTTCTTGGCCATCAACTTGCCGCGTAGGATGCCGTCGACGTCGATTCCGGCGACCTTGACACCTGCGTCATCTTTGAGGAGCTCTGGCAGGGTATCGACTGTTATCTTGGAAGCATCTTCGACGTCACTCATGATTGCGGTTACGGGAGAGGTTGTGGAGGACAATGGAGCTCAACGGAAGCTAATATGGTCTGATGAAGAGTCGAGAAGGAGTTAACAATGCGTTATCAATCGTAAAAAGCAGGATTGAGCTCTGGAGGAGGCGGGCGATAGCTGCTCGTGTGGCTTGAGCTTGGACCAATTGAGGGGCCAGCCTCGGAAGCAGTTAGCTCGGCACGTTGCAGCGATCCGACATCATACTTTGACTGGAGCCATGCCCGATGTATATAGAGCGGGCCAGCCTGTGGACCTCTCTGTGGGTTGCTCGGCCTATCTGGCGAATTCGGATTGTTTACGAAAACACTTCACTGGACGATTGCTACGCCGACAAGAGAAGTTGGATCTCGTCATGGCGGGCTGCCCCGCATTCCATTGGAGGGGTACCCTCTACATCAGAGATACCTGAATAAAGTTGCATTGGATGCAATCAGAACTGCAAAGAGAGAAGAAGGTAGTATTCTTAGAGCTCGGCTCCCTTGCCTAGTAAACGTATAAGCATGTCGGCGACGCGCCGCCCGACCGTTTGGCTCTTATCTAACGATATCTGTGCTGGCCGATTTCGGGACCTCCAATATCACCGACACTACCCGTGGATTTCATATCTTGCACCCATCCTAAAGCTTCAAAACCACCTTCACGTAATAGGCTACAGCTCTCACTCTTCTCAAACTCACGTCTTTCGCTAGAGGTACGTTGTTCACTGTCTGATTTTGGATTTCGAAGTGGTACGGGAAGGCCCACAAAGGGACCAATTCCTGTGACGACCCCTCCAGAAAATATTAGTCATAACTTCATCCTTTCTATAAAACCTTGCTTGACTGCCTGGCATCAAGACTGATCTAGACATAGGACCTTTGACATACCACAAAGTCACATTTGAAGCAACATACATTCAACATGGGCCGTCTGGAAGGAAAGAACTGCATTGTCACCGGCGCAGCAGGGTATGCCCCTCACCACAGCCCCATCATCACGGAGTCGTTCCGCATATTCTTCCAAAATACCGTCTATATCTCGAAGCACCTAGCATCTCTCATTATGGCACCCTCCTCCCCAACAATCCAAGTTATTACCTGTTCCGCACCTTCCCGTCTTGTCCTATCCTCAAGTCACACGTCTCAACGCTTTTAGCATATGCCAAGATGACCAATCTGAGTCGACACGAAAGACTGACCATTTGACAGCGGTATTGGTTTGGAGACGTGCATCCTCTTTGCCCAGGAAGGCGCCAACGTCCTCCTCTCTGACATTTCCGGCCCGGCTCTGGAGAAGGCTGAAGCTAAGCTGAAGGAGCTCGTCCCAGATGCCAAAAAGGTTGAGACCAAGATCACAGACGTCTCGAAAGAGGCCGACATCAAAGCTATGGTTGAGCACGTGGACTCATGGGGTGGCCTCGATGTCATTTTCAACAATGCAGGCATCATGCACGCTGACGATGCTGATGCAATCGACACTCCCGAGAAGATCTGGGATCTTACGCAGGCCATCAACGTGAAGGGCGTGTGGTTCGGCAGCAAGTACGCAGTGCTGAGCTTCCGCAAGCATGGAAAGAAGACTGCATCTGTTATCAACACTGCCAGTGTTGTAGCACTGGTGGGAAGCGCAACGCCGCAGCTTGCGTACACAGCTAGCAAGGGTGCAGTACTCGCATTGACGAGAGAACTGTCAATGTGCCACGCAAGAGAAGGATTCCGTTTCAATGCCCTTTGCCCGGCCCCTCTCAAGTAAGTACCTAGTCATCCCTCCTCGTTGCACATGTTAACAGCATAAGCACCCCTCTTCTCCAGGACTGGCTCGGGGACGATGCAGCCAAGCGCCATCGCCGCGAAGTGCACTTCCCGACTGGCCGTTTCGGTGAGGCCATCGAGCAGGCAAAGGCAGTACTTTTCCTCGCTAGCGATGAGAGCAGCTTCGTCAACGGAACCGACTTTGTGGTTGACGGCGGCATGACGAAGTGCTACATCACCCCTGAAGGTCCTGCTACCGAGCCACCGAAGAACAATGCTCGCTAGGTAGTACGAAAGTTTCTTGCAATAAGTAGATGAGAGCACGGTAATGCGGAGAAGTCTCTTTATGGGTTCTTTCATCGGGATTGTGAGGTTCATCGGCTGAGATATGCGTAATCTTTCTATCGGAGGGATCGGACTGCGACAGGCGTTTTCTCGTGATGAGTGATGCTTTGAACAGCGTATGGCGTCGAGTCATCTATAGAATGAGCTCAAGAGACAAGAGATCGTATTTCATGACACAGGTTCTCCAATAACATTGAATATTCTTGATTGCTTTGAGTTTAGAGAAAATCTTCCCACGCAGTCTGTGTTATTCGATCTTTCTTATCCGACGAACAATACTGTTCCTTGGGAAGGGAAGTCAAGCGAAAGTCTGGCTATATTAACAAATCCCGACACGGTGTAGACTTTTACGCACCTACCCTTTTTCACTCTTTGCTAATTATAAGCCGACTAGTCTCTATGGGCCAAGAGTCATTTTGTCAGTGAAAAAGAATAAATTTTGCCAAAAAAAATAAATAGAATAATGTAAAAAAGAAAAGTGCAAAAAGAGAGGATCGAACCTCACTGCTTGACAACACAACGAATGTTGAGACTAACGCTAGCATGGTTTGTCACTTCGCCATCTAGGTACAATGATCTCTCGCTGAATCTTCAGAGGCGGTGAGAGCAGCGAAGCTGCGACTAATTGTGGAGCGCTAGCATGGTCTGTCACTTTACCATCTAGGTTCTATAGCATCTACCTCGAATTATGAATATTTGAACTTTTCTTGGGTATATGTACAAGGTTCAGAATTTTTAGAATCTAGGTCAATATCCGTTTGTTGGGTTTGTGGGACAAAGCGCCTCACAAATTGATTGAGTCACTCGTTTGCTTTGTGCACATTCACCGTTGCGTGAGAGGCGCGGAATCTGGCTTGAAGGTCTTGGGATATTTAAAGGTACGAGTGCACAATGAAACACTGAGATTGATGAAGTCGAGTAAATATCTAAGCGAAGGTGGAAACGTAGCTGAGTACCGGTTTCCTGTCCATTTTCTATTATCAATTACATATATATCGTGTGCCTAGCAGTTAGGGAGCCTAAGACATCGGTGACTTTTGCCCTGGAATAGCATGGATCCCTGCATAACCGTGAGTCTTCTTCTAGTCAAGCAACGGGTCCTTGGCTTACAATTAACATCGCCAATATCCTCGTTGACCTTTCTGTCGACCGAGCAAGAATTCATCGCCTCAATGGACTGTGTCTTCATGCTCTTGCAATTGACGTAGCATTCGTCGTCCAGAATCTTCTGGAGAGAATCGTCTTTCCAGCCAAACACGTAGTCGCCGTGATTGCCGTAGCCGGTACTAAAGCGGTCAGCCTAATTGAAAAGAAATAGCGATTATTCTAACGGCTTACGTGTCGCTGAATGACCACTCGAAGGGCTGGCTGCCGTCTTCAGGCCAGTCCTTCTTGATGTTGAAGTCCCTGGTCTCGAAGATGACCTCATACATGAGTTGAGGCATTCGCACGGGGTGTGAGTCGGGACATGGGGCCTGCGACTCGAAGGTGCCGTTCACTGGGTAGGACATGTGCGATATGTGATCGGGAGAATCAAGGTTCACTCCATCCCAGCATCTACTACTATTCAGCCAATGACTTAAGTCGCCGATTTCTTGTTTTTGCTTACGTGGGGAACCGTATGTTCACCATTATGCCAGCAGGGCATGGTTTAGCCGGGAAATTCTTTGTCTCCGGGAACCGCGTGTTCATATCTTGGAGACAAGTATAGCCAAGTTGTGGATACTTGTCGGCCTCCTCTTTATTATTGGCGTTCGGAGATCCGATCAACATTCTGAACCCCTAGGATTTGGTAAGAAGCGGTTGCCCCTCGTGTGGGGCTATACTGACTGGTTTGAACGACTGGACCTTGGACTTCTGCTGGTAATCTCCAAGCGAGTCTTGCATATAATAAACAGTCATGCCTCCATTTTGCCCTTCGAATCCAGCATTGCCTTTTTGCGGAACGCGCCTGTAGGTACCGTTGCGAGCTCTGAAGAACAACGAAGCGGTCCAGTAGTTAGAGAAGTCGTCAGCTGGCTGGCATGTAGTGCAAGTGGATAATTTCGCGAGGTCGTGGGTTACGGGCAGCATGGAAGCATTGAAGGAGTTGCCACCGATTATCTGATGGAGATGTGGAGACGGATTAACGCCTGGGTTGACAAGGGGATCGAGACGATCGACGACTAACTGGGAGCAGCCAAATCGGATGAGGGCTTGGGAGGGCGGGATGAGCGCCAGAGCGACAAGTGAGTTCAACTGCATTGTGATGTCTTTACGAACGTTCGATGGTGTCGAGGGACGGAACACGCGACTGCGAGGATGGTATTAAGACGAACAATGAGCATGGGAGTCCAGGGTTTATATCAAAGTTTATCTAGACAGCACGTTGTCAAGCACGATACCGACTAGCAGCTCTCATAGGCGCATTGATTTATGATAAGAGGATAGCCTCCCGAAAGTTTGGAATCAATGTTGACAATCAGATCTCGACCCGCACGTACATATATTGGGCGTCTTGGAGCTGTTCTTGGGTCGGGTTTTATTGTGGATGGGGGCGCTCAGAAACAATTGCCGGGATGCTTGATGTCCGGATTGATGCAGGTACTCTAGAAGCATAGGTTTCAATTTAAGCTACCCTGGTCAGCCGCTTGACCGGCAAGACTGTGCAACCAGGGTCTGGGTATATCAATACTGGCCTGCGATCTTGTGCGCCTTTTGATTGGCACGAAGACTAGAGGTCTGAGGAATAAAAATACATATAGATTCATTCTCGAATTGCGAAGCGCTCCTTGATATCATTGTGTGGGTATCCGAGGACGAGCGTTTTATATATTACCCGATTGGAAACCGTTATGAGATCAGTCAAAATGGAATAAGGTGCCCACAATTTATGATTCTGGTATTCGAATTCTTGTTTTCTACTTAAACGAGGTTTTCTCCTAGATTCTTAGAACATAAGACGTTAGGTCTACGACCGTGAGCGCGGAAAGCATGATTCGAGCCCTCGCGTCATATTGATGCATTTCACCCAACGGAATTAACAAGCGAGTCGATGACTGCTGACACTGCGAGGCACTGTTCTTCTTGAAATGGCAGGCTCACGACCTGCAAGGCTAACGGTGCATTTCGGAAGACCTCGGGGTCCATATCTAACATACACTGATTAGCAAAGAGCTCGAAATTTTAGAAGTCACTTACAAAGGGCTCTCATCTCTGCATCTCCTCGATCGTACGGGAAGTTTGGTACGAAGGGATAAACTTCCTGGTCATACCAATCTTTGCTTGCAATGTCTTTCTTCACATCGACAAAGCCGCAGGGAATGATGCAATTAGGGTAGTCCATGAGATTGTACACTGCAGATATGGCTGAGGTACTGGATTTATGTCAGCTAGGGCCTCTTGTATCTGTGGTATACCCACATGTACTCGCCATGAGGTGGAGCTGGATGAGGGGATGGGGCGGTGATGACTGCATCTAGCTCAAGCTTCTGCCACGCCTCTAGGTACTCAATACGGAGCACTTTCCGGGCGCGATGGTTCATCCATATTTCGATGGGTGTCAAAGGCTTCTCCGACCAGCCCGTGCATACCCGCGGAATCAGGGGTTCGCCTGACTTCTCAAGCTGTTCTCGAATGCCGATTCCACCCTCCTGGGTGTATATTTGAAAGATGATTTCAGCAGCACGTCGATGCAGAGCTGCCCATTCCAGTTCAACAACCTCGTGGCCCGCTTTTCGGAGCTTCGCAGCCGCTTCTCGTAGAGATCTCAAGACAGGCGGAGAAGAGTGAACAATGCCATCATCAAGAAGCAAGCCTACTTTGAGCTTTTCTGGAATTTGTACTTGATGATCCCATGGCATGGGCATCACATTTGGGTCTTTCAGCCATGGTTTCGTGTCAAGAACAGCGCTCATCCAGGTACCAATGCTCTTCAAGTCGTTCGTGAAGGGGCCAAAGCACCCGGTGTTGGAGTCAGAGTACCCTACACCTCGACCACCTCCTGGTATCCGGGCAGTCGATGGTTTCAAGGTGTAAACGCCGTTCCACGCGGCAGGGATACGCAGCGAACCACCACCATCGGTCCCGATGCCTAACGGCGAGCCTCGGAACGCTACCAGAGCACCTTCACCTATTAAGGCCGTGAGTATGAGAATACAGTGGCGAGTATTGGGTGCACTGAGAGCGCTTACCTCCGGATGAGCCACCAGCACTCAGTGACCGATTCCATGGATTTAGCACGGTTCCGAAGATGTTGTTGTTAGATTCTACCAGAAGACAGGCTTGAGAGATGTTGGTTTTGATGAATGGGATGGCCCCTGACTCTTTCAATGCTGCGACCAGCAGGCCATCTTTCAAAGGGATGTCGTGGAGACGAGAGACCAATCCCGCAGTCGTAGGACAGCCAGCGACATCAAAGATATCTTTGACGGATATAGGTAGACCATGAAGAGGTCCTTTAAATGACCCAGTCTCCGCGAGGAATCGATCATACTCTTTCGCCGTGGCAATTGCTTCGTCAAACATGATCTCGGTCGCTACGTTGAGGCATTGCTGCGCGATGGCGGCCCGCTTGCAGAAAGCGGTAGTGACGCTTTCGGATAGCCATCTTCGACTACGAATCTGATCTAGAATAACTTCGACTGAAGCATTTGTGATTTCAAGGTCATATGGACTGAGGATACCGCACGTTGTGGGAAGATCGATGACGCTTGACGCGTCGGGGAAAGGCGCGACTTCGATGCGCCATGACTCGGGGATTTGGCTAGCTATTAATGCCCTTCGGGCTGCGGCCTCTTCCTCCCATGCCATTGCTATCGTCTTGTTTCTCTTGATGCCAGGTTAACTTTGTATTTTGGGTTGCTATTTGCACTATTGAAGTTCCTTCAGACTCAGTTCTTGGTGGGTCATAGGTTGTTGTTCTCCGTCCAAACGCCCCGCTCTTCTCCACCGAGCGCTGTCATCTCTATCTAAGTTGGCCCGCGGCCGACACTTGCCTCTATGGATTCGGCTTCACGACCCTATCGCTCCAAAACAGTCAAGCCGTAGGTAGAAAATAATTTGTCATTAGATCGGCCATATGCTGATGCATAATAGTTGTGATGCATGTCGGAAGCGAAGGACAGCCTGTAGTACGTTAGTCGGACGGATCTGCTTCTATAGCTACTGATAAGTGTTATCGTAGTTCGGAATGAGGGTGACCCTGACTGTGCATTATGTCGGCACCGAAAAACAAAGTGCACCTTCGAAACCACGCCCAAAGTTCGAAAAGGTGCAAAGCGACGTCTCAGAGGCCAATATGAAGAACAAGGCTGCACGACTATGGCTGCACAAGCCCCTCTTGCAGGTCGCGAAGATCCTGGGGAAAGTGGCAACGTTCCACCAACAATGGCTCTTAGTGACTTACCCTTCACTCCAACAGTAGTAGATGATATTGATTGGGAGTCCTGGATGCGGATCGATCCTCGGTACCTAATTACCGAGAAACACTTGAATACTCAATCGAAAGAGTGGTTTAGCTCAAGTACCTCAACTAAAGATCGAACGTACCTCTACGCTGGACTAAGTAGTGACCAGGGACCCTATCTCCTGCGTCATTTGATCTTTGATCAATCGGGTTGCTTCGGGGATGAGAGATGGCTAGTCTGGAGAGTGGCAGCTCAGACAGACGCGGCATATCTCACAGTGTTCCCAAATCATCATCTTGATGTCCATGCAGGCATGTACGAAACCGATAATATTGAGGCACTATTCTCCCCTTTCCAAGGCGAGCTTATTGAACTCTTCTTCACTTACGTCCATCCGACCTATCCAATTCTCGGATCCATGTCTTCATTCCAGAAACAGCGCCACGATGGATGTGTGCCAGCCTCATTACTCGCAGTTATTCTTCTGCATGGTACGAATTTTTGGCATGCTTCATCTCACCGAGACACTCCACTGCCCGATCAACGAGCGCTTCAGCCGTATATATATTCATGTATAGCTTTCGAAGCCAAGACTCCCAACCTGGCCGTCATTCAGACTGCGCTCTTATATATACAACTGCCAGCGCGTTTTCATCGAGCTCCAAATCATCCAGGGATTTGGCCCTTGTCACTAATGATAGTGGGTATAGCTCAGGATATTGGCCTTCACATGGATCCTGCAAAATGGAGTCTGATTCCAGAAGAGCGAAAATTACGCCGTATAGTGTGGTGGGCAGTTTTTATACATGAGAAGAACATGGCCCATTGGCTGGGAAGGCCTTCTCATATCAAAGCCTGCGACTTTAATGTCGACCCACCAACTCTCAAAGACTTTGCTGATCAGGATGGCAAAGTGGAGGTCGAAAGTATCCCGTGGGCAACTTCATTCATTGCTATGGCAAATCTCTCGCTGGTTGTTTCTGATCTGCTTGAAGAGTTCTACACCGTTCGATCCAATTTTCAGTCCATGGAAGGTGAAGTAGCTATGAGGAAAGCATGCAGTCTACTCACAATATTGAAGGCCTGGCAAAGAAAGCACGGAGTGGAGCCCGTCTCAGCAACTGAACCTCACAGTTACACGGTACTTCTCCTGTCGGTATGGGTTGAGCTCTCGGCACGTCGGGCAGCCCTTGGTTCTAGAATCTCTCCAAATCCAGAAAGTGATGAACTATCGGACAATACTCTCCAGACAGTCACGCAGACTTTGCTTCCGGCGCTCGACGCAATTCTTCAGTCTCCATTGATTGGATTTTGGCTCAATTATAACAAGGGAATTCTTTGCATGACTGGGTCCTTCCTTATATCGCTTATGCTATCAAGTACAAACGATGCGATGCTGGAGCAAAGACGAGGAACTTTATTTGACTTTAGGTCTCGCCTCCAAATGCTTGTTTCGCGAGGCTTTGAATTCGCAAAGTTGCCGCTCCGCCGAATCAACCTTATTCTTGAAGAGCTGTTCGTAGGCAATACAGCTTCGGAATCTGAGAAAGGAACATGGCGTGCGAGTTTCCCGGACGACGATGCAGATGAGAGCCTATGGGCTAGCTACAGGATCGCCTTTCCCTGAGATTGCGAAGAAGCTCTACTCTAGGACCAAAAAATGTCGTTAGTACCGATTACAAAACCTACCACCCTTTTGTCAAGTCAGATACTTTGCGAGTAGGGAATCAAAAGGCTTTGATGACTATATATATTGTTGGAATGGCTAAAATCTATGCTAGTCCAAGTTTCGCGTTCGCAAGGCGGCGCACCTCTCTCTGCCCATCGGTCAAACCCTCCTCGTTGGGATCGAATGCCTTAAGTCCCATAGCTCTCAGACCTTGCTCGCTCCATATATTTTCGCGGCGTGCTCCATGATCGGTATGATCCTTCTCGTACCCCTTCAATGATGGCGCACCGACAAAGTCTCTGGGGACTTCGCATTTATTGAACGCGTCTCGAACCGAGACTAAATTATCAATATTGTACGGAGTCAATGGGTTGCAGGCGTTATACACAGCACTCGAATTTCGAGTACCCGGGTGAAACTTGTCGACTTCATGGACAAGGTCGCAATGCCAGAATACGTAGTCACCGGGCCGAACCGGAGGAATGCCAATAACTGACTTCTCCATCGCTAAATGGGGGTGGAGCTCTGTTGTCGGCTTGAACTGAGTTCTCCCAGGTTCAGCCCCTGGAAAGGTCGGTTGGCTATCGTCAAACTCCTCCATTTCAAACAGCGGCCGCAGCATCACATATGCGACAGATGCTTTCAGACTTGGTAACAATCGAAGTGTTCCCTCGCCCGTGTTGCAGTGGGATAAGGAGAGCCAACCTTGAAGCGAACGCCAGCACGAACAGGAGTTGCCAATGTGGTATAGATCGCTTGATGCATCGATCCGTTTGTCGGCTACCCAGCCATCCCATTCCTGCCAATTACCTTCGAAGATGGCACTGTAGTTCGAACGATTCGCGGAATCCTCCCAACGCTCAATAGCACCACTGTCAAGATGTGCCGGTAACGTGTATTCAGCATCTTTGGAAGGGAATCTGATCCGAAACCTATCAGGGTAGACGACTTGACTAGCCAAGTCTACTGGCACAGAAGGATCATTGACCGTCCATAGTTGGCTCGCATAATCCATGACTTGTAAAACGCGCGGATCGCTACGAATCTGGACTTGAGCAGGCGTCCACCAAAGACTCCAGTTCTGTGGATTATCTAGTGGAAGACCCCCAACATCGCGATGGCGTTGAGTGTACTCTGTCAACTCTTTCTCCCATTGAGAAGCCTGTTCTTCTGGAACCACATTGCGGAAGATCACGCAACCGCGTTCTTTGACGAGATCGACAAAGTCCGAAGGCAAAGTACCACCTGGCACAGATGAGATTGGAACATTGGACGATAGGGGACCGTACAAACCCACCATTCTTTTGGACGTCATTGAAGTCGATCTCAGGTACTATAGATGGCCCATGCTTCGAGATGAACTCTGCTTCGCTTTCAAGTACCTTGCACAAGCGTTCGTAGGACTCGATAACTTTCTGTTTGTGCTCTGGCTTGACTAGTGATTTTTTCAGCACCGCGAACCTCTCTTCGAGCAATGGAGCCCTAAAGACATGTTAGTTACGAGTTAGCAGCTTTCGGAAAGTAGCCGGACCTAGCCACGGGTTGTTGAAGGACTTGAACCTGCGCTACAGAAGGCATTTTTTTGCTAGTATGTCAGGTCAGTTAAGAATGAAGGGCCTTCGTAACGCAATACAGCTTGTTCAAGCCTTTATCTTGTTCCCCGCATGGGTGCACAAAGGTGGGGTTGTAGATGTCGGTTGCTCCGCCGCGGTCGGACTTCTCCGCTAGCTTACGACATATGTGAAGTTGGCCGCGGGCGGATTTGAGAGGAGATGATCTGCATTGTCAGTGGAGAACATCCAGTAGATTGCACCCAATGATAAGCAATCCCCGTCTTCAAACATTCAACATCGTCTAATTGGCTTAACAGAGGTTTCCCCAGGTCTCTCCTCAACTGTTCGGTAGTAGCCTGCAGTATCTTTATCTCTACCTCATCAGAATGATCAGAATCATCGGGACAGAAATTCTTATCGCCTTCCTACGTTGAATACATAAATTGAAGCCTGCATATGAAATAATTACACACCACCGCGTCTCTTCAAAGGAACTCATCTTCTAGACTTCTTTGCGTTCTTGTCGTTCTACAATATAACGGGCAAGATGTCAATAACTAGAATCAAGCAAATGGACCTCATCCAAGAAATGACAGGGCCTTTACTCCTTGTCAGTTGCTATGCTGCGGTGCGTTTCCTGTACCATATCAATATCTTTCGTCTCTAACCTAGGCTTAAGCTCGGTGGCATGGCCTTTGGTATTGGTATGAAGCGCCCCTAGGAGCTATCAATGTTGTACTGATGCAAGTAGACAACAATTACTGGAGTGGAATGCTTGGGCTCGCAGAGTTCAAAAAGACCTTTGGAGTCTATGACCCGGCGAAGGAAACCTGGGCGCTACCGTCAAGCTGGATTTCGTAAGTACTGTAATGCATGTGGATTATGCGTCTGCTTACGCTATCTCAGCGCAGGAACAGGACCACCAAATGCTGGTCTTGCTTTCGGCTGCCTTGCTTCTGGCTTTCTCGGTGGCAAGCTTGGTCGTGTGAAGACATTCCAGCTCGCTGCCGTGATATCTCTTATCGGGGTCTTGATTCAGGCGACGGCGTTTAGCAGCTATTGGCAGATCATCGTTGGACGTATCATCAATTCCATCGCGCTAGGTATCATCTCAAATACTGTTCCGGCTTACCAAGCGGAATGCGCCCCGGCTAAGATCAGAGGAACGGTACCTTTCCCCTTGATCAAAGACTACATTCGTCTAGCTAATTTATGTCAGCTTGTCAATGTATATCAATTCAGTCTGTTGGTGGGAGGCGTCTTTGTGAATACTGCTAATTGGGGGATGAGCAAAAGGTTTAGTGCTTGCAGATTATCAGTAATAAAAGCTAACAAATTTCATAGGACTGACCAATGGGCATATCGAATGGTTATTATCCTCCAGTTCATTGTTCCACTCGTACTTGGTGCCTTCAGCTTTGTTCTCCCGGAGTCTCCCCGTTGGCTTATTGGTCGGGGTAGAGAAAGTGAGGCTGTGAAAGTGCTAAGCTTTCTCCGACGGGGCACTCAACCGGAACTTATCCAGCAGGAAGCTCAGCTATTGAGTGCTGCTGAAGAGCAGAACCGAAGAAACTTCAAAGCCAACTCTTGGAAAGCATGCTTTCAGTGCGTGTACTCATCCTCTATGTGCGAGTTCGCTCAGGCTAATATGCTTTCAGGGGAACAAATCGCCGCCGTACACTCATTATCACCGGTGTCCAGTGCTTACAACAAGCTCAGGGCAATGCCTTTTTCGCATCATATGCTGTCGTCTTTCTCCAGACCATCGGCATCAAAGACACATATAAGATCCAGATTCTGCTTGTCACGATGACCACAGTATCCTCAATATTTGTGTTCTATTTCGCCGACAAGCTTGGTCGTCGTTGGCCGATGACTATTGCTGCAGCTTTTATGGCGGCCCTCATGTACATCGTTGCCGGTATCACAGGCTCTGACCTATCAAACAATACTCAGGCTATGAAGGCTGCCCTGGGAATGTTATTCATCTGGAAATTCTTCTTAGCCACGGGATGGAGCAGCTGGTATGTTTATATACAATTCTCACAGCCCTGAAAGTTTTTTCTGACTCACATATTAGTGTATGGATCGTCACTGCTGAAGTTCCCACGCTTCAACTCCGCGAAAAGAGCATCATGACTGCAACCTTTTCTGGTTTCTGTGTCTCAATTCTCATCTCCTTCATCAACCCGTTCATGCAAGATGAGGGTTATGGTGGTCTTGGAGGTCGCGTAGGCTTCGTCTATGGCTCCTTCTCAATTCTTGCGGTGGGCTGGTGCTTGCTGATGCTACCAGAGACCAAAGGACGTAGCTTAGAAGAGCTAGATGAGCTCTTCGAGAAACGCATCTCTACGTGGAAATTTGGTAGCCATAAAACTAGTGGCTTTGGCGCAATGCTCGATGGAAGCGCAGGAGCGAAGAACCTTGACGAGGAAGGCAGCGTTAGCGCAAAAGGCGCTGAGATTATTGTTGGACGGGAGGTCCCTGCTGAGGATGAGCAAACAGGTGCAGCTGATAAGTGCAACAAGTAGACTGCCTTTGCACCTGGACTGTGATAGATTGATGTGTCTCGTCACGCTGGTGAACACGCAGACAGCCGATGGGTTTTTTTTGTTCCCTTGATCTAAAGACCGCATTTCCTGAGTAACGTGTCATATGATAGGTGCTGAGAGTTCCCAGACTATCGGTACGAAGCAATGCTTTAGTTGGTGGCATGTCAAAGTCAGTACTGTGGGAACGTTTTGGTATTTAATATTCATAATCTGAGGTCGAATCCCCACATATACAAGGACTTAAAGATTAGAAAGGTGTCTTGCCAGTCTTCACCGTTTTAAGTACGCCAGCGTCAGCGAGCTTCTCTATCATGTTGTAGAGTACAAAATCGCATCCCCTCTTGACCACCAATCCAATCGTGACTGGCACCATCTCCTCATGAAACGTGACATTGCTGTAATATGGAACTTGCCCAATCGGTACCGTGAAATCAGCACATCCGAATATCGGACATATGTTTGCTCCTGTAATTTTTGCCGTCTTAGGTAGTACTGCTAAGTATGACGCATTCGCATTGTCATTCAGTGATTGCTCACGATACGAAGGTTTTCCTCCAGGACCAATGTCGTAGAGCATGACGGATTCGGAACAGGATTCGGCGGTGCTATACTGAAGCTCACGCTCGTAGACCTCAACACCTTGGTTTTTCGTCTTTAACGCAGCGTCATAGGCGGCCTGGTTGGTGATGGATTCATTGAACGCAAGCCAGCCAGGGCGACGGGCTGGATCGATTGGTGGGAACCGCCCATCGAAGAGAGATTTCCAGGTAGTGATGAGAGGCTTTGCTATAACGCTCCATTGCGACCAGCTGTTGATTACGTTGGTCGCTCGAAGAAGCGTCGTAAAGTTCGATGCCACAGGATCGGTCCAGTTCTGGACCGTAGCTGTGAAATTAAATTCACGAACAGTCATATTAAAGATACTAGACATGTTCGCAATAAAAGCCTGCAAGATGGGCTCCGCAGCAGAATTATTCAGGGGAAGGTAGTCGATTGGATAGAGAATGGTTTTAGGGAAAGCTGCGGTGTCCGGAACCGAGAGAGGAGAGAGGCCTGTGAGCGAGGCATCTTGATGGAGTTTCGGTGTGTACCACGCCTTGGCAAATTTAATCCATTTGTAGGGGGAGCGCGAGAAGACACCTGCCGTATCTGTGGCACCGCCAAGCGGGATAACTCGTTCTAAGGATATCATGCCTTGGCTCGGACGCTGACTAGTATTATGTGAGTATTGCAATTCTTTGAGATCGGTACAATACTGACCCGTAAACCCCAGAGACGGCAGCTGGTCTCCTCATTGATGATCCTGTATCACTACCAATGGCATAGTCTAACCAATCGTACGCCGCAATTGAGCATCCACCACCCGAAGAAGATGCAGAGCACGTCAGCCAACCATCTCCACGAGGGTTGAAGGGATAGTGTTCATCTTGCCACTCCCATGGGTTCGCTCCAGATGCAAATTGAGCCAATTTCTGCTTCCCGACCACGACGCCACCCAGATCCAGAATCTGCTGGACTGAGGGTGCGGTTCCGTTGGCAATTGGCGTGATATAAGCCCATGCCTGACTACCACCTGAGGTTTGAAGGCCTTTGATGTCGTAGAGATCCTTTATAGCAACCCTTTCGCCCGCTAGCGGTCTGTCATCACCCCAGTAGTATATCCGAGAGGGCACACTATGAGCTTGTTAGATACCCACAAACTGATCTCTTCTATAGACAGACTTACGGAATCATTGGATCCCAAAACTTAGGCAAGAATGCGCCCAGTGGGTTGTGATTATCCTCTCCATCATTTGCGTCATATGCGCCGAACAGGAATGTTCGGTACGTATCCGGATATAGACGGTAGATCGTGGAGAGGCTCACAGAGCCGCCTCCGACTTTGGCTAGATATGGTCCAGCAGGAAGATCCAAAGGTGACTTCACTGAAACAGTAGAGAAGGCCCCCTTTAAAGAAACACTCTCGCCCACAAAAACGAAGCTGCTGTTCAAACTAGCTAGGAATTCTGCCGCTGACGAGTCGAACTTTGCGTTCGCAGGGGAGGAGACGTAGAGGCCATCCAAGAAATCCTCGCTAAAAACATCGTCTCCCTCCAAATATGACGAAATGGCATCTTCAAGCGTGTTCTTCGAGATAGTCGTCTCATTCGTTTTGATTACGGTGACAGGAACTGATGTTGCGGCGTCTCCGCAATTTGCGGCGACAACATCTTTTGGGTGCTTAGTGTTAGCCAGGTAAGAAACGTTTCCTAACTCAAAGACGGTATCTCCATACGGGTTATTTAAGACGAAAGAATAAGAGTTCCTTTTCGTGATTGGAGAGGCGGAAACGGAGATCAACGCAAAAGCCAAGGATATCATGAGTCGGCCCGCCATGATGAACGAACCCACTGCGTCTTTCTCCCTCCGCCTGACCCTTCGTCTCCTCGGGCTTTATACATGTCGACGAAGGATTTCGGCGCCAATTGATGATGGTCTTGCTGATAGCGATAACATGCGAGATGCCTGATGCGGCATCGAACGCGGAAGAGGTTGGGAGTCGGTATTGTGCTAGACCTGACCGAGCCCTTGGCATGCGTGGAAGAGAACGAGAACCAGGATTTGTAAGGCTTATCGCGGAACCAAGTCGTTCAACCCGTCATGATTTCGGAACACATTAGCAATTGGCAGATAGCAGTGTGATTCGCACAGAGCGCCAGTGAGGAGCGTTCCTGAGTCAACGAACTAAGGTGGGGTAAACGTGCTAACTTGAAAAGGATTAGCGTTGTATAGAAGAAGGTGAAAGTCTCAATGAGCTTGTACAGACTTAAAATCATGCAGACTGCAGATTTGCAGGTTGAAATGATACAGCTTCAACCCAGGGTAGAGTATCAGGTATTGCAATCGTTATTTTGTCGATACCCGCCGCAATTGTAGTTTGAAAGGATCTGATCAAAGCGAACTCCTGACGATCGCTTGAGATCATTAGCCACAATTAGATACAAAAGTCCAAATTACTGCTCAGCAAAGCTAGTCGTTCCACTATCTTCGGCATTAGCAAATTGCCCTATCACTCAAAACCATCTCTTGAACCACTCAGTCGCCTGCTCTTTCGCCTCATCGGAGCAGTTTGCTTCCGTCTCATCCCCCGGAAAAGCTCCCACAGTGAATCCATGGCGCGCATCCGTATATCTCTTGATCTGATAATGGAGCCCGTCCTCGCCCTCACCACTCCCGGCCGTCTGCCTTAATGCTGCCTCTACCTCGTCCATCTTCTGGTTCGGCAACGCCATATCATACTGAGCGTGCGCAATCGCGATCAGAGTCTTGAACTTCAACACCGCATTGATTACATCATTGGGTAGTTTAAGGTTAGAAGGATGCGCACAGAACTGTGTGTCAACAAGGTGTTCGGTGCCTCCATTAACAGAGGGCTGTGCACACATGTATGTAATAGGCACATAGTAGACTAGCCCCCAGGTGCCCCTGCACAATTCGAATCGAAGGTACACCAGTATGATGAGACGGCATCGTTGTGAGCTCCATCTAATTGGCCATCTTCCCTGTCTGTCTGCTTGAACATCGCAGTCTCAGGCTCACAATTTTCCCCGTCAAAATATTTGCAGCAACCATTCCAAGTTTGAAGTAGCGTAATCGCATTGTCGAGAGGGACCTTTCCACAAGCTTCATATTTCAGTCGGTCGTCCCTGTTGTAATTATCTGGATACGTTTTGAGCTGGACATCCGGTGTTTCGTCATCACCTCCATCAGTGTTTTGGTCAGCGACCAGCACGAGAATCTTGCTTTTGTCTGCGGGAGACGAGATATTCTCATTAGGTTTTGGGGCGTCGAGATCGATGATGAGTTTTATGCCGTTTCCAACATCGTCCTGTTCGTACTTGTTGCTGTTCTCGTTTCGTTTCGTGGCTGCTGTACCGACTGCCGTTCCTGCTCCTACTGCTACACAATCTTGAAATGTCTTGGACTTGAGTACTCTCTGAGCAGCTTGGGATTTAGAGACAGCATCTTTCACGGCAGGATCCCTATTGCCAATTTTGTTAATCGGGCTGAACTTGTCTCTGAGATCCTTGAACAACTGAAGACCATTCTCGGTACCCCTTCCTTGGGTCTCAAAAAGCCGTGCGGCTTTGGTCCTGGGAATCTGTGGTCTCTCGGCCGCTTTTCCTCCTGCCGATCCGCCCTTGAGCCATTTTAGTATACTTTTGATTATACCACCGAAATTTGGACCGGCAGTTTCTAAGTCTATACTGGTAACAACAGCTTTTCCAGCTGTAATTGTTACCATCCAGTCCTCTAAGTCGATATCAGGTGAGTGGCCATCATCGTCTGGCTCTATTATTCCCTCAATCTCAGGCTCTTTAAGCGCCTGGACGTCTGCTTCTGTGATGAATGTCATAGCGCCCAGCGCTAAGCAAGCGCCTCTCCGTGCACGCGCTTTATCTTGTCTGCGGCCGGTAGTATTAGTTGGTATCACTTGATTAGCTCGTATGGCCACATACCTGGCGGTCCGTTCCTTTTCAGCCTTTCTTATAGGTGCCATGACTTTTTCTTTAGCATTTCTCAATGAACTATTTGTCCCAGAATTCTTTTTTTCCTCCTTTTCCCGGTTGAGACGGCAGCTGTTCTTAATCTTGCCGTTTGGTCCAATGTCTTTGTGTACATAGTCATCATTATTTTGACATCTCTTGTCGGGTTCAGGGTCAGGGGCACATTTTCCAGGTTTGTCTTTCGACGCAGTAGATACGGATTGTCCTTCAGGACAACGGTTCTGTTGATTCTTATCTACACACTTGGGATTCAAGGTGTTTTGATCCTAGTTTGAGGTTAGCAGACCAGATTGCACCGAATTTAATAGATTTAGATAGCAAAAAATAGAATTGTAGACAAGTATGAGGATTCAACTCACCTGACCAGGGACGTTGGGATCCAATTTTTTTCCCGGAGGGCATTTGCCTCGCTCTTTCTCTTGCTCTGGTGTCTCCGGATCGACGCACTTGTCGGTCTTCGCATCAGGCTCCTTGCCTACTGGACACAAATCGCATTGCTTTGTAGCAGTATTCCAGAACATTTTGTAGACCCCGTCGCATTTCTTATATTTCTTCTTCTTACATGCTTTTCTTTTTTTGTGGGGTTGGCGTAGCTCAAGGTCCTCTTGTTCTTTGAAATTACTGGCCTCGCGTTTCTGGCGATACATAGCGAGGAAATGCTCCAAAATGGTCACTGTTGTAGAATTGGGATGGTAGTCTGGAAAATGAGAGACGTTACGATCGATTAAGATCACATCTCGTACTGTCAGGAGCGGACGGGCATTCGATGCATTGACGTGCAAATCCACATCCTTCCGAATGCGAAGCTCAATCAAGGCTGAACTGAGGGGTTTGGCCTTTGACTCTCCTAAAAACAAATTAAGGTTGAGGGTACCAAGAAGTGCAGTGGAAAAGAAAAGTCGCATTATAATACAAGTATCAAATAGACCAAGTTCAAAAAGGTAGGTTTATCGAACAGCCACGAAATTGTGAGAAAAGTGACTCTTTCTAGGTATGTGTCCAAGACCTAAGCCTTTATAAGCTCAATCCTTACGGTGAACCTTCTTCGGGACCTTTGATTATCGTGTTCTCCGGGATGACTATTCAACATGTGCCGCATGACTGTGCTACTATGCCTCTTGGGTTCTCTGAAGATTCATTGAGATTGAGCAGCGATGGACTAGTAGGGTTGGATAGTTTCTCTAACCACATGAGAGGCTTGAAAGAATCCTACGAGGCTGAACCATAGGTACACGATTACTCGGGGAGGCAAAATCTGTGAGAGGCGTGCTGCATCCATAAGTATTGTCCGGTCAAGACTCGACGAATGATCTTAATTCTTCCCGAGAAAGCCTTGTGTTCTTCAGGCGGCATGGAACAGAGTCCAACTTACAGCTCGATTAGCGCGTTTCAAATTGTGTGGTCTGAACCGAGACATATTTCTCAATCATTCATTTCTAGAAACCTAAGCTGAGGTTGGGGGCATTACGGGAAAATAGATCATCAGCCTTGCGGCACAGGCGCTGCGCTTGATCGATCCCGTGTCTCTCAACTACGCCGGAGCCTTAATCTTAGACCTTTCCCGCCGCCTGTGCCATACATCTAACAGCGTAGTTTTGATTTCATGAACTCCATACTTGTCTTGATGCAGGAGCTGAAATTCAGAGCGTAGACTTGTACGTCAACTATAGACCAGTCTTTGTACACTACACATGTGAGTACCTACCTCTAGCTTTTGACTTCGTGGAGAGTATACAAACGATTAATTTTAGTACTTATACTAACTAAACAGATATATGTTCTACAAAAAGCGCACTTTTACTTCCTAGAGTCCCTCAACCTCTCCTACAGTAATCGGTAACGCCCAACATGCGATCAATGTTATTCGCAAGTCTTGCGCTCTCCATAACTACAGCCACGGCATTTAGAGCCACACTGTTCGCCACCGAAGACTGCACGGGAAACAAGACGAAGGGTTTGGGAGAAATCAAGGTCGCCGATGGTTGCCAAAAGACTGGAGATATTAGTGGAAGTGTGAAGATCGAATGGACCAACGAGACGGATAATGCACTAACATTTACAACGTTCGCTACCGACTGCTGTGTTACAAATTTCATAGCGACTCCGATATGGCAAGATGAGTGTCAAATTTTGGGTGATCATTCAGCTTTTAGGGTCATTGACCCTAAGGATATTGAAAAGGGGAAGGACGGCGAAAACTACACGTGTTAGAGCAGACCAACCGAAGGTTGAGCGAGTTGCAGGTGCGACAGTATTGTTTACTAGCAGCAATAGTTTGAATTGGAAACAGTGTCGCCGTCTGCTTAGGCCTCTTGAAGTGTTGGTCCATCATACTTCATTCTCTTCCAACCCGAAGGACTGGAGAATCCACAAAATGCCTGGTCTAGGAAATAGATCTTCCCATCAGCCCCCACAGCGTGCCTCCAGATCTTTAGAATTTCCTCATCTGGCCTGTAATTCCCGACACGGAAATAGACCCGGTTATGATGGGCGACCCCAGCATCAAGGGGGATCCGTGGATTTTCTACAATGCTGTTAAACTTCTCCAGCGTACTGCCTGCTGATACAAACCATAAATCAAACACCCGGTCTACGAAACTATAATGTAGACGCAATCGTTGCTTATAGTTATTGTTGAGCTTTAGAGAGAACTTTTTGATTTTGGGCATCCTTGCGCATACTCGTCCTGCTGATGTCAAGAATGGAGTGAAAGTGTCTGCACAGGGCAACGAGCGATATTTGTTGCAGTCGGACACCTTTTGTAATCGAACTGGCGTGTCTCCATATACTGCAAAGCGTCGAATCTCTTCATCGTCGGATTCATCTTCTTCCTCTTCATCTTTCGGACGGTTATCAAAGGCTGCATCGTCACGTATGTAGAACCATCTTCCGTCCGAGGTTGCAGGGGTGAATTCCAATGCGAACTCTTCTAAAAGTGGGAAGATAGTGCTTGAGGTGTCACTCTCACAGTTACTGAACAACGTAGGGCTCACGGTGAGGGGCCCTACAAGGTAGAGGAAACGGAGTCTATGAAACACGGAGAGGCGTCGAAGCAAGTCATCATAGACATGATCACCGCAACCGGGCGTTGAAAGCTTATGAACTGATACATCCTCGTTCAAAAGTTCATGGGTCCACACTTTTAGGTGTAGCGTCTCAAGCGTGTAAGCTGGCAGCTTGGCAAAAACGGCACCCAGATCTAGACATCTTTAGCCTTGCGGAGGTGCTTCGCTCTTTCTGGGGTTTACGCACCTGATTGGTATTGTTTTCTATAGATGCATCCCCAATCATAAGCATCTTCAAGATAGAGATGAAGGTGCCGTAAGAATGGGAGGTTCTCAGTAATCTTACAAATCCATGACGGATGCAGATATTTTGACCTGCCCCAACAATGTCCTGTCATAGAAGATACAAATGGTAATGAGCGAAGCATATGCGTTTGTTGAAGCTCTGTCATACCCGGCCGAGCTCTGGCCGCTTGGATCTCTCTCCTCGAATGTTCATTTTCCGGGGCAGTGCAATTCGTACGAATACCTGTCAGGAATGTTGATGTTCTGTGTCCTCGAGAGACGGGAAGAAATTCTAGGGAGATAGGAGCTGGTGCGTGGATTGACATCGTAAATCGCTGCGTGATATCATCTAAGAGTTGAAATACTTTAATGTATAGCTTCGACAACACTTCACTGTCGACCTCGCGGTCGATCGTTCGTGTGACCGAGCAGCATCCTGAGGACACCGCATCCCATGGAAGGCTACATTGGATCTGGACATGTCGGACATAACCTCGGCGCTTAACTTTGTCCCCTTGGAAGGCTTGCTGGAAAGTGTCTAGATTTGCAAGTGACAGCTGTAAGGAGCGAAACGTGACGCGTTCGATTGCTGGCTGCCATCTGTACGATACAGAGGCGTATCGGGAGAGTTGGTGATTCCGCGCCGCAGCTACGTATTCCATGATAGAAGCGAGGATTTCCGGAGGAATGCGATCCATGTTAAGAGATGTTGTAAGAACGGAGCTGCACAAGAGGAAGATGTATACGTTCACGGAGCCGAATTAGAGAAGAGACAGGAGTTGTGCGGACCGTGGCAAGTATTTGAAGGACCCCATGAAGCAAAGACGGTACGTGCTGAGGCGACGAACCCAAGCGCACCAATCAAGCTAAACCATCTTTAACGTAACTTTGCGGCGTCACTCTTACTTGAGCAGTTAATTTAGGGCGATTTGAATCTACGCAGTGAACCCTGCCGCAAATGCTATTTTTAATTTGACGCCGTCTCAGTAGGTTGAATTCCCTAAACGTCCGGTGTAGCTTTGCGGCGCCGCGCATCCTTCCGGAGACCAACTGAGGCCAGTTGACATCTCACGAAGCGCCTTACAACACATCTTTGGCCCCATCGACCATGCACCAATTTGCTTCGTCTGTGCCGTACTGTTAGAGACGGACTGCTCCACAAGAAGATGGTACAATGTTGGGCAGAGAGGCGTAAATCTCATGTACTAGATCACGAGCAGTATATAATATAATCCAAAAAATCTCAACAACACCAAATGAATCAAACATCTTTTATCCATGCTACTAGTTTTTACTAAATGTTCTTCTTGTTGTTCGTTGCGTGGCTACTTAGCTATGCACTTAGCAAAGCCCAGGTTGTTCCTTCCGGACCTGAGCTCAATTTAATCTTGCGCAAGATTGGAGACTTCGACTTAGACTTGATCGGAGTTGAAGATCAAGGCGAAGAGGATGTCATTTACTTTACCCGACGTACCTCCATCCAAAAAAGGGCACTGGAGGGAGAGGAATGCAAGGAGGATGATTGTGCCAAGTTTACAGCTTGGGCTCCTGAGAAGAACGAGGATGTGGATTCCACGACGCCCGAGGAATCAGACGGAAACGACGCACAAAGTGATGGCAATATAGCCCGTCGTAGCTGGCCGGATGGTCCGCATACATCAAGCCGCTTAGTAAAAAGAGGAGCGGCTAAGCCTGGCAAGATATGTGGCGGGACAAAAATTGATGGAAGATCGGAAGCGGAAGAGCCCATAGAGTTCGAATCATACGCGTATCCAGAGGGCAAAAGCGTGGAGAAGGCAAGTTGAGCTGCACAAATCGGCCATAGGTATCTGATTCGCAAATAGCTCGGATATGTCTACGACTTCGAAGATTTTGACCAACCAAACACAGCCGCATGGTTCAAGGTCAAGAAGATTGGCTCGAAAGTCAAAGGCCGAGATTATGCGGTGGAACATATTCTCGAGTGGCAGATGTTCTTGCGCTTTCTCGAAGGCAAAATAGGCAAGACTAATAAAGAAAATGAAGACAAGGACAATAAGAAGAGTAAGGAGAAGAAAAGGAGTGGTGACAATGATGAGGAGGATGAGGATGAGGAAGAAGCTCCTACCGGTCAAGGATTTTGTGAGACTTTGTAAGTATTCAACAGTACAGATGCCGATGTCTAGGCATCTAGTGATTGCTCTTACAATACTGTAGGCACATGTACTGGACAAAAGAAATAACGTTCGACGTTGTCCAGGATGTCAAGCAAGGTTCGAAATGGGTATCCTCTTCCAAGGCGACAACTCTGCATGAGTCGCCAATTGAATATGTTGGATTTCAATATCCCGGCCGCAAGTCAGACAATCCGTACACAGATGAGTTCGTAATCTTGCAAAGTTCAATGAACACTAGAAAGGAAAATGTAAGTATAGTACATCTCTAAAGCCTTTGGCCCGCAAATCTGATGAAAATAGATATGGGCAGGCCACAGTATCTCCCCGTCTCCCTTTTTCTCGGGCGATAAACCTACGGACAGAAAAAATAACTACAAGTCCATGCAGTTCAATCTTGAACACAACAAATGGTGGGATCGCTCCGAAAAAGGTAAAGAGGCAAAGAAGGGTGAGAACAACGAAGGAAGATGTCAGGGGATTGGGAAGTTTCGAGACGTTCTCGGCGTCTATCAATACCATCAAGATCCACATGTCATAGACATCATCAAGAAGCAGGTGGAGCGTGTCGGCAAGGCCTTCAAGACCATGGAGGAAGACGTCCTTCCGAACCAAAAGTTCGAGGACGCAGCCGGCGATCCAAGGCCAAAATACCAATCGCTCGGCCTGGCAGACAAATGGAAAGAATTCATAAAGCAAGAAACGGACGCCAGAATCGCAAAAGTGGAGGAGTGGATGGAGAAGTGGGCTGCCGTATTCAAGAAGATGAAGGATGGCGACGGGGTGACGAATTTGGGAAAGATGTTTCAGAAGAGGGGGCAAGACTACACAAACAATTGCGGTACGGCGGCCGATGATGAGGTAATTGATCGGGTCAAGCTCCTACTAGAGGCTTATGATAAGAGGGGCAAGTGGAAGAATCCGTTTTCTGAATGATTTGTCGTCGGAAATAGTAGAAGTGGCTCCATGGACGCCTTTTCGTTCCAAATCGATTGTCCTGCCTTGTTCACGTAAGAGCCTAATCCCCAGACTCGGTGAAGTAGTACAAGATTTATTGACCCAACTTGAAAAAAATCGCACTAAGTTTTGCAAAGAATCAGAGAATACTCATCACAGTTTCTACACAAACGTATATAATTACGCCCAATAGAGTTCCTAGTCCTCTTGTTTTCCCAACGCCCAATGGTAGCTAGCAAAGACGTGGCGTTTGACTTGTGCGAGTTCCACAGCCAATTTTCAATGAACAAGTTCTAACCCTTAAGATCGCTATTCTATCGTTTCTTACCACCCTTTCACTCCCCACAACCCCCATCCAATTCTCACTCCGCACACAACAGCACCCTGACATCTACACCCTGGTATGCACACCCTGGCATGTACAACGGTAAACCTTCCACGATTACGGAATCATGCCCCCAGGCGGCGGGACGAAGACGCCGCACGGGCCCTAATCGTACGATGGGCCAACGAGAACCGAACGGAGATTGGCGAGACATCCTGCCATCGCCCCCTAATGGATTTTGAGAGTACCGAGTACCGAGCATATATATATAAGACGATGCGCGCACCCAGTCGCGCAAGGGGCTGATCTTATTTTGAGCATCTTTTAGCTTTCTTTGGGCGCGTGTGGGGTATGTACCGTTGAATCCAAGTTCGTTGCATTGCATGGACCGTGTGTTCGCGACGATGTTTGGTGCAATTGTACATATGGGGATCAAATTGACATGAAGGGCAACCAGCGAGCACATATTGGGTGAAGAAGCTTGATGAGGGGCCTGGTCGGCATTATTTGATTCATACAACGGACCCTATTACAAGGCACCGGTTTCCTCTATCGACACGTGGGTGTCGATACTATTACTAAGAGAGATCGTTGATCTGACAACATAGAAGAGCCTATTTCCATAATTCATTGCGCCTATCCGCATACAAGAGAAAGAGATGGGAGATGTCGCATGGTCCGAAGGATTGAACGGGTATCCGAAAAGGAAAGAGAGATTACAACATATGATGGTAGTAAATGTTCCCAGCTGTGGGCCTAGAAGAAATTGCCATGAGGGACGGCGCAGAAGATTCCTACAATAATGCAGGAGATGACCAAGGAGCCGAGAATAGCCTGCAGGAAGATGGTGTCCTGGATCTGGCGGAGGGCGGGCTCCTGGATCCACACCTCGCGATCGAAGACCTTGCGGATGAGATTACGCTTTTCGTATTTGGCAACCCACGGCTCGTCTTCGAAGCTGTTGCCGGATTTTTGCGAATCGAGGCTATTCCATGAATCGCTCTTAACATCAATTTCCGCTGGCTCATCCTCGGAACAGAAGAGCTCCCATGGACGCAGGTGGCGATGATGCATCCCGTGCAGGACGACACACATTCCTTTCCATGCGGCGATCAGCGTGGAAATGCCGATCATGAAACCGATGAGGGACAACACGCGCCAAGCACGACCAGCACTGCTTAAAGTGATGAGTAGGGCGGCGATGAATCCTCCAACGATACCGCCCACGCCGAGACCACGAGCAAAGAGGACACGGGGACGGTTACCGTTGCAGATGGTCCACCGGATGAAGTTAGGATGGGCCTGGCAGCGAAGCGACCATTCTACAGTGGTAATGACGTCGCTGAAGGCAGACGGATGGGTGGTATTCTGGAGAGCGTGAAGCAGCGCGGTGCGTTCTTTAGATGAGAGATTCAATTGACGGGAGCCACCGTCGGCGATATAGATGGAGATGATGCGCGTCATTTCCTCACGATATGGTTGAACCGAAACTGTCGAACATGAGCGATTGATCCCTAGACGACGCACGAAAGTTAGTCAAACTCACGAGGCTTCCATTTGAGGCCAGCACTCTCGAACGCACCTGTAGCACGAACGGCGTGGTCGGTCTTGCCCCCTGAAGTCATGCTGACCTCAGAGTCCATCGACACTCCACCCTCGCGCTTCAGGTCACTGTTCGGAGTTCTTGGCGGCGTATAGAAGGGGTTTCCCTTCTCCGTTTCCCCAGCTTTGGCGTCGCTAGCAAAGTCGGTTCCCTGGAAGATGGCGGCCGTCTCTGGGCTTGGGCGCTTCTGGTGGACGGGCGTGTCCGCCTCGTTGTCACCTTCGAACCACTCCGGAGACAGAGCCTTTTCATTCTCCGGAAGCTCATTGAAACGCTTCGAGTAGCTGCGGAACCAGAGGTAGAACTGCAAATTCTCGGCAGCCAGCTCGATATACTTGAGATAATTCATGAAGTCACGCGTCGTGCAGGGCTACGGATACGTCAGCATGCTGAGCGCGATGGTGGGCGTGTACCATGGTAACGGGTCTTGGAGCCACCGAGGGAAACGACTTACGGGACAGGTACCGCCTGAGATGATACGGTCAAAAGACAGGGCCTCGGGGATTCCGTGGGACATGCCGCTGCTGCCAGAATTGATGGATTCATGGATGGACTTTTGCTTTGCAGCCCCAGAAAGCGATTCGCGGGACGAGGCAGTGGAGATGCGCGAAGGGCGGCGATAGCCCAGCGAGTAGACCATTTTGGCGAGGAATCTGCGCAAACAAGCTTGGATGGAAAGAGCGAGGATGGGGGGTTGTGGGGGAAGGCAGTGACGATGGTTATATCCACGTACAGCTCGACACCAGCTCGCGTGGCGGCTAAGGGTGGAAGAAGAAGGGAATGTTCTAAGAAGAGAAGAGCGAAAAGCTTAAAGAGGAGGCTTGCAACGTCGGGAATAGTCCACGATCGACAAAGCCCGTCGGAGTCTATCAAGCCACGCGAGGCACCGGCGACTAGAGGACGATAGGCGTGCTTGCGTGGATCGGCCAGTGCGGGGAGATGGCAGCAACGCTAGGGTTGGAAGCAGAAAAGAAGGAGAGGAAGAGAGGAGCTATATATCTACGACGTCGAAGCACTCGGGCGATGTCGAGCGGAGAGCTGAGGAGATGCGAGCCCGCTTGTGCCTGAGGATCCGCGCGGGTTGTCCACAGGGGTCTTTGATGAGGCCGCAGGGGACGCGCCTTCCCGAGGAGAGGTCCCCTTGCCACCGCCTGGCATCCACGGTCGACTATCCACGGTTCGCCGACGTGTGCACATGGCCCAGCGAGTAGGCGCGACCCGCCCACTGCTAGCCCGCCGTTCGTGCCTGCCCTTCCCGCCCCGCTGAAGGCTCCGATGGCTGGCACGGCTGGCACGGCTGGCACGGCTGGCATACGTGGGCCAACACAGAAGAGCAGAAGAGCAGAAGACGCCCCGGGCCAAAACTCCAAGCTGGAAATTTCATCACTGCGCCGGCGACTACGACTGAGGTCCAATGTGCTTCCAGGAGGCTGGCTGTTGGCGTCGGCAATCTGGGCAAGCGGCATGTCGATCGCCAAGAACCATGCCGCTTCAGGCCTCGCTCCAACCTTGCCGTCTCCGTCTCGTGCTGAATCTGTCAATGCTCCTTGCGACTTGTGGGCTGGCGTCGCCGGCTTCCTGTCAATCCATCTTAGCTTCTCTGCGACATGTGCGCGCAAGAAACCATGTACGCATCCTGTTGGGTCGACAAGCCTGGGATCCAGCCCACCCTGTGTCGACCTGCCCTGCGACGCACAGGGTCCCCAAAGCTTCCGAGGACCATCACGCACGATGACGGTCGCTCAGGCAGCCACCAAATACTTCGAGGATGCCATGGCAGACATGTCATTTCTGTATGCAGCCGTACCACCGCCAAGCACGGATGCGCGCTGGGTTTGCTGCATGGCAACCGCCAATCACATTCCAGCTACTCGACCGAAATCCGAGTCCTGCAGCCATACCATCATCGCCCGGCGTCTGCTAGGCCTCTCCACCCCCGCTCCGACGCCATGTCCATCAGCTGTGACCTTTCTCTTATCAAACTTCTATTCTTCCGTCCTCACGACCAGCTTGTGGCCCGAGCACGACGCCATCAAAGTGCCAAGTCCTTCGCAACTTGCCGCAAAAGCAATTCCACACGGGACACACGGGAGGCAATCGTTCTAAAACAACTACACTGTACATTAAAGCCATAGGGTGAACCTATCATGCACCAATGTCTAGCTGGTACCAACACCATGTTCACCCTGTTCCCGTCTCAGGGGCACCGTCGATCCACCTAGGTCTCCCCTGATAATGAGATCTCGATCTCTGCAAGGCAGAAAAAGCAAAGGCTAAAACGACGGCTCATGATTCTCATCATGCCTTCTCAGGAGACAATGGCAATTCGAAGCGAACGTTAAGTTTTCTTGCCAACAAGAAAAATTGCTGATCGCGCCACCACCTCACCAAGTGGGCCTCGTGCATCTTGCCGACACTCCACATTATCTGCGAAACATGGCCAGGCAGGACACACCGTCCACATTTCCCAACCACCTGGCAAATCAGCCAAGGTCCTCCATCATCTAGATGGCTATCAGCTTTTCATCCCACATTTACAGCTGGCATGAAAATCCGACATGGACCTCGATTCGTGGGTCGTAGTCCTGTGACATACTAATCGAACCTACCGAACTCTATGTCGTAACCTCGGCATGCCTTCAGTTCCTTCTTCCTCATTAGGATATTAGTCTTGCTAGTGCATTACTCCGCCATGACTTTTGCCCCTCCGATTGGCCATCAACGCTCCCTCCTAGTAAATTATACCTGTGGGAACGGGTCGAGAGCTGATTAGCTGCCGCTCATGTCCTCTCAAACTCAGGTACCGGAGTAGATCTGCCGCGTTCGTACTCGTCAAACCCCAGGCGACCTCCGTTCTATCGATAGCTGAAGTAAAGATGTACCAATGTGTCATGTGCCCGAGGTCTGGCGAGTGCCCGCGTTGTACAGAAATCGAGGTCTTCAGCCTTGTAATATCCATCGAGACGAAGAGCATCTGGATGCAAAAAGTAAACACCAGAGCCGTGACAGCTGGTACTGAAGTGTACCAGCGATGACTAAATGAATTTGCTAGGCTCCTTCCTATCAAGGTGGACCACTGTGTTACGAGAGTCCTGCAAGTAGGCCATCAGCCAGCCGCTTGCCCTGATACAGCGTAACCCTCCTTGATTCGCTCCTCCTCATACCATGGCATAGTTGCTATCACACACTTGCATCCTCTATCGATGCGCACTTTCGTCGACCGTTCGCTCATGGAGCCATGCTCCTCAGCCAGACGAAGGTGCGTAAGTGGACGCGCATTCACAACACTTCCCTAGCCTAGCCTGCTTACTTCAGCTCCTCATCTATCTTTGAAGCAGTCATCTTATTTGCACCTCTGGTCTCCTAGCTAAACATCATTTTCATGTTCTTTCCACACCCTCCAATGTGCCATCTGCTCCCCTACCCGGATTTTTGGCCTAACGTTGATACAAACTTACAGTCAAACGGCCATCCCCGGGTTACGCAAAACCCGCCGTGCCGCAAAATATAAGGGGTACTTTGACTTGACGCAATCAGATATCTACATACACATTCATATCCACTATGATTCCTCACAAGTCAGTTCTGTGACCACTTCTACAAAGGCCTAGTAATGCCCTTTCTCTAGAGCAGTCCTTGCGCTCTTACTCATCTATAACACTCATGAATGGTCTCATGTGACCCCGAGAGACTTACTATAATGCGGGATGAATAGCATCAGCCTTACGTGAAATGGCGAGCTCCGCGGGCCGTAAAAGGCAGGGCGCAGAAATAATAGGTTGAGTACGTAACATTAGCGGGCAATGCATAACTTGATGATGGGGCGTGTCAGCATCACAACTTTTCAAAGCACTGCCTTTTTAGATGGGTCACGGTCGACACGCAGGCTCTCGTACGAGGCCTTAAACCTGGGAAGCGCTGATAAGGGTGGCTTGTATTACGAAGTATGAGTCCCTCAATTGATCATCGCTAGCCGCGCCGGCTCACACTAGAACAATCTCAATCAGCGATCGAACATCCTACACTTCGCGCTCTACTCACCCGAGGAGGGCCGCTTGAACTTGCTGTCTCGGTCGTACCCAAGAGTAATGGGTTAGTATGAACCACTCATGATAGAAAGGAAAAGACGAAATAAGAATGGAACGAGTGGATGCTATCTAAGCAATCTGCTTGGCCACATACATGCTCAAGCCCAAGGCCCTAGAGCCATATGACGCCCTTTCCCAACGAACGTTGCACTCTGCGACAACTTGACCCTGTCCCTCGTCGCAGCTTCTACCTTCACAGCCCAGCCAGCCGTCAACTTAGCCGCGTAATGCTCCCACAGACGGTGAAGAAAGTGAACATCCTGCATGCAGTACTGCTTGATACCCTCGTGCATCGGCCGAAGATTGAACACCTCGTAGCTGCCCCCGAGTTCGGGGGCGAACAGCTTCCTACCAGCTTCTTTGGTATCCAGCCAGACTCGTCTCTCGCTCCAAGTCATCGAAGCGTCCTTCTCCATGCACTTTGCCAACCCGTTCACGCACCTCTTCGAAAAGGAACGCGTCGCAAGCTCCATGAGCTGCACGTCGCAGATGCCCGCAAGGTCGATGCCGAAGTGGGCGTACAGCGCGTCCGAGTCGTTTCGGACGTCGAAGAATACCTTGGGGATGGCATCGGACTCCAGGATGGTTTGGAGCGTCTGCTTCCCTTCGGTCGTGGGGGTTGCAAACGCTGCTTGGCCGAGGGTGTGGATGTCGACGAGGTAGGTTTTGTTCGCTGGGAGGACGAAGAGCTGGAGGATGGAGATGGATCCGTGGCGGGATAGATTTACTCCTTCTAGATCGACGTATATGGATGGCGGGTGTTTTGGTAGGTCGGTGAGCGATTGTACGAGAGAAGCCACTGCCTCTGGTGTATCGATGAGGCTGGAAAGTTGAGTTGCTCCCGGTTTCGTGGTCTCGAAAGCGTCAGTGAATGTTGGAATGTCTGCCATTGAACCTTTGCCGGCGTCGTCGTTAGAAATGTCTGTAGTTCTGTCTGTAACTTTGTCAGATTGCATTGCTGCATGATGTAGATTGCTTAAGGCTATCCTACCTTGGAAAGGGATTTCTATGGTGTATGAATTGACAGTTGTAAGTTTGCACTTTCTATCCCCTTGAATGAAGAAACGATAATGGACAGAGGATGGCTTCTTCAGGAGGAGACTTCCTGCTTTTATGTTTGACACAGGACATTGCCCCGCCCTCCGTGTAGTCTGAGGTCTAGTGGGACTCAACACAAGCGTTCCGTGATGAACCGAAGCCTACACCAATGAAACATTGTCTTAGCAAGGCATCGGAATAACAAAGACGGTGATGACGCACCGGATACCCTATGAGATACGATCTACATAGCTGAGAGGTTACCCAAGATAGGGATTTGCGGAGAAACGGAGAGCTGTGGCGCCACTCTGATGAAGTTTTGACTTCAAGGCAACTTAGTTGCATTTGCTTCAGCTCGCTATCTATCTAACTGCATCATGTGGTCGATGTGTACCGACATTCCCACATGTTTGCCATTAGTGAGACATGGGTATCAAGTGTCCTATTGTCGGGAAAGAAGAGTCTCAGTTTTATGTCTGGGAGACCTAGGAATCCACACTTCCAAGCAACTGAAACATCTCAAATCCTGTCTCATTCTAGTAAATCATTCAACTGATCCGTGGTGTATACATTCGCTGTGGAGAGGGGCAGATTAAGGGAAAGCACAACTCATATTGTTACAGTGCCCTGACACGATTGTAGATACGCTTTAGCAAGGAACGTCATGAAAGATGTTCACATCTGTTCAGACTAGTACCGTAGAACAGCCCCCCATATTTTGTCAAAGCTCCCTCCCTAGTGTTGAGAATTGGCGTAGAAAAAGCAATAGCCGCTGGCTCGTGCAGCCAATTATGCAAGACTATGTAACGGTTGGGGAACTAGAAAAGGTGCATCTTTTGAGGCCTACTATACATCGGAGAAAACGCGATCATCCGAGCTAGGCAACGTTGCGTCGGGTATTTTTGAGGCCTACTATGCCGCTAAGCATGCAAGTACATGTGCGCGCCCGGAACTGGAAAAGCGCTTATTTTGAGGCCTACCATCCGAAGTAGCCAATAGCATGACTGAGTGACTACGTATCGGTATCTGATGTGCAGCCTTACCTTGAGCCCAGTGAAGTATAAAACTCCCCTCTTGCGCTGGCCATTCCTTCTCTTCACGGTCAACCTCTGGAGGTGGGAACCGCTTCCATTCCTTTCCATCTCCAGTTGACGTCTTCGTCCTCTTCAATCTTTTTTTAATTTCGCGTTGGAATTCATTTTGGCCCCTCTCTCTCTAGCAGCGCTTTTCCTCTCTCCACAGCAGGCGTCAACCCAGTCCCTCTCAATTCGAGTAGCCGGCGTCTATTTCTAGTCAGTCCTCACCAGGCTCAACTGAACCCGAAAGACTTCATCTACTACAACCTCTCTCGTTCGTCGATCCTGCGTGGGTTCAACTGGGCAATGGAGGCCCTCTGCCGGAATATGCCTGGGACCGACCGTCGGTTTCAAACGACCCTGCTGGCCAGGAGAGTGGAGTGCAAGGGAATAGCGGGCCATCTGCTTTCCAACCATTTGAAGAAGATCAGAATAACGTCGTCCACTCTTTACCGTATAACGAAATTAATGATGGCGGTCTCCAACAATCTGGCTCACATGCGGAATCCTCGGAGCTTCATACGCACGTCGAGACTGCCAGTGATACCTTCCAATGCGATGACTGCAGGCTGATATTTCCAAAGCGGCATCTTCTCAAGTAGGCTATTCCCCTCTCATACATTCTTACACAGAGTCTCATACGATTCCTCCAGCACGCACCGCAAGAAACACAACCCACCGTTTAAATGCACCGTGGGCCAGTGCGACGGAGTGTTCCGATACAAGAAAGACCTCGATCGGCATCGAAAATCGATACACTCGGAGACTCTGCGGGAACTTGCGCTGTTTTATTGTCCTCACAGAGGCTGCAAGTATTCTCGGGAACATGGCACGGGATCTCCGAGAAAGGACAATATCACCAGACATATTCAGACTCAGCATGGCGGTTCAACTTGAGGTATTTTGGTGGAGTAGAACGAGCCTATGATAGCTATGAATAGATCTAGGCCATCCTAACCTGTTGCTTTGATCACCATGTGCTGATTTATTCTGAGCCTCACATATGGCTAATGACTGGTAAGTTTGAAGTGTGACAGCAGCAGAGCGAATTTTTGGTCAGCCCTAATTTATTGGACGAATTCATTCTGTCGGTCACCTGAGACATTCCCTTAGGTTTCATCTTGCTCTTCTCTCAACAGCCATCACGGAGATCTCTCAGGGTAGCGTGAGATTAGTAGGTAGTTGTACAACCACGTGTGTAGTCTAGAGGTAGTACGGCGATTAGTTACTACCTTTTTTAACCTCCAACCCATCTCTTCTTTCCCTAACTATCGACGACAAATTCCAAGTCCCTAAGCTGCCTTCCTCTTCTCAAACACATCAATAAACCTATTCAAAAGCGCGCGATGTTCCCCCTTCCGTCCACCAAAGATTTTCAAATTTTCCTCTTTTGTCATGGGCGTTCCGCGCTTGACCTGCCCAGCCCACAGCTCCAGCATCCTGTCCAATTCCGCCCATGCAGCTTCGCTCGAAGGACAGAGACTAGTCATTGTCAATGGTGGCCCAAATGAAGTCCCAAAGTCACTCTTCACGACGCATGCGTAATTGACATGGTCATCGGTTTCGACGTCGAGATCGTATTCGCAGTGGTCTCCCCAGATGGTCTTGCAGTTTGCCTCGATCCGTCGGCCTCGGACAGAGGACATTGTTACTCCTTTGGGCACCGGTGTGTTGGGTAGAGTTGGTATAAGCTACGTAGTATGTCAGTAGGGGATCTACTGTGCAAGTGGAGGTCCAAACACACTTAGATGAATGTTATGGATGAAAGAGGTCACAATTTGGTCAAAGATGAGATAGCCTCAAGAGATAAGATGATGAGTCTGGCCTGTCAAAATGATGTAACTTAGCGGGGTCGTGGTATGCGGCTTTTGGCGAATCAATATTATGTTACGGAATGCGTGTTCGTAATACAAGTACATAGCTTTTGCCTCGTAGCTCATAAAGTTGACCACCGCAAGTAAGGCGGCAACCCGCTCTGACTGTAGAGTTGTAAGCCGTCTGTTTCTGGGTCTTGGGGGTTTAGCTCATGGTTACTTTGAGCGCATTGGGGTTGCTTACGGGCGAGGTAGAACGGTGTTGCGATTGCAGCATACCTACTACCGTGGCTTCTCAAAACTAACTGTTTCACTAACGGCCTTGCCAACGCAAGTACTACGGAAGAACTTGGCTTAGAGTACGCATTGAACAATATAACGAAAATGCTATTCAAAACATGTCTCATGACTATCATGATATCCCTATGCTACGCCAATCCCTATATATATGTATTCAATTGTCAAAACGCTCAATACCCAAAGCTCTCAGTATGCAGGTATATTCCCTGCGCCCCCGTCCCCTTATGCACCGCACGCTCGTCACTCAACGAGCAGACATCTTGCTTCACATCCGCTACTAAACCCTGCGGGCCACAGACTACGACCGCCGATTCTCCCAGTGCCTGCTCAAGTGATCTCCTTATGATATCTTTCGGATTGGGGCGGCCAGCGAAGACGGTGATCGAAGGATGTAAGAGGAGCTTTTGTGTACTTGATGGTGTGGACGACGGTGTCTGAGATGTGCGGCGCCCAGAATCTGGGCGGATGTTTGAATTGCAGCAGCAACAGGATGTCTGGATGGCATCGGGTGATGCTGCTTCGTCGACGGTTGTTTTGCAGCAGCAGGTGCCGTCTGGGCCGCAAGAATTGATCGGTCCAGAAGATGCGGTCTTGACTTCCGTGACTTCTTCGCGGGTCTCACTCAGCTTGCCTTTCTCATCTAGTGATGGTGGACGACTTCGGAATTCGACGGATCCGTGCAGTTGCTCTTGAGGCTCCTTTGGCGCAAATTTAGGATTGGGGACCGTCACTGTGGATAAGAGTGTTTTATGCTCTTCGGTAAAGGATTCATCGCAAGTGACGTAGACAGTCAACTCAAGCTTGATAGCTCTCAGCTGGTCCTGTAGGCCTTGGAATTCCGCGTATATCGACGAAAGTTGTTCAGAAAACCATCCCAACTGTCCTCTACTTTTCACCACCCACACGAACCGTATATGTCGAGTAGCAGCTCCCCGCCGTTGAAGCAATGAAGACGGGTTTCCCGACGGGTTCGCGTTCTCCTTCCAGCCTTGAACAATGTCCCGTAGCAATGGGACGGTAAAAGTAGCGCCAGTACTACCTGCAAATAAAACAACGCTATCGAATTGGCGTAAGGGTCGTAAACATCCATAAGGGCCCTCAATGGCTACGCTTCGTGTGCATGATCGGTCTGATGTTGCAGGAAGGCCGTGCGTTCTCTCGGCATGTCTGAAGAAGCGTTTTGTCCCCCCAGTTTCAGCCTTAATCAGGAACTCCATCTTTCCATCTTCTGGAATGGATGCAACGGTGAATGGATGGCTCTGCAGTGGGACGATTGAATGGCATGAGAGGAACACATGCTGTCCAGGCGCCCAGCTGATAGGAGGATTCCGAATGGTCACCCGTGTCGTCTTGTGTGGGAGAGGCGTGAATTCGGCCTTGCATGCCCAGAGACCTGACATCTGACCCTTCCTTCGTTGTCGTGGATGGAAGAGGGAAAGATTTGCAAACAGAACCCGCAGAACTCGTACGGTACGATCGAGCCAGAAAAGTGCGACCGGTACCCAGACATAGATGTGGACCTCAGCTGGCGTATGGATATACACGAAACCGATCAAGACTGCAAATGAGACAAGATGTTGCAAGACAAAAATCTCGTAACACCAACCTCGAATTGGCGTCATTGAACTGAACACAATCCAGACTAGCATGGCCCATGCGACTATTCCCTTCCAGACTAGAGTATTCTCCTTCAATTGGGTCCCGATATAGTCATACGGGGCCCAATCGGCGAAGAAATAGCCCATGTGAATGGTGGCAGTCAGAAGCAGGCATCTGGCGGCCCATCGGTGGAGCCAATTGAGACGCTCATGGCTGATGCCAGTCGCATAGCCGACGAGGTTGTTCTTCCCCGCAAGGAGGAATATGAGGGGGAGTTGGGCTATCGTGACGAATCCGCAGCGATATCCAATCGTCTCTCTCATCCACCTGTCGCTGAGGTCAAAGCCGTAGAAGCAGAGGACTAGAATGACAACCACATTCGCCAAGACCAAGGAAGCTCGGCCGACTGTGGGGAGTCGCACTATTCGGTTCTTGATAGGTATTCGTATTGAGAAGTTTGATGCTTCTCGTATAATTGCGAAGAGGGTTGCTATCCATAAAAAGAACCAATTCTTTGGCTTCGCCGGCAGCGGCTGACCCGCTCTTGCTGCAGAGAGTCTGGAGTTGTTAGCTTATAGCAAAGGCAAGACCGTAAAGAACATACCTCTGCCAACACAAGACATGGTTGAAGATGTTGACCAGAGTTGCAATGCCTATTGCCGTGCCAACAACGGCCCAGTAGAACTTTGGGAACTCGTTGAGTGGAGGAACGCCCCCCATGGACATGGAGCCCATTGCTTCGCCGCTCATCTTGGCTCAATGTGCGCCGCGCGCAAGTTCGTTTGTAGATTGCACTGGGTCGCCTTCTCTGAAACACCCCAGCTTTCCAGCGCGGGGTCCGACCGAAGATGACGAGAACTCGATGAAGTGACGGCACGCAATGCGCCAGCCACACAATGTACAATACTCGGTGAAGGATGCTCTGCTCGAGGCTACCCGCTTGGCGAACGGTTGTATGTTGAAGAAGTGTCTGGAGTAGAGTCTGCGTTCGACATCTGCGAAGCTGAGGTGGCTAATTCGGGGTGAGCATGTTGTTTACGACAGTCTTGTCTCATCTGGGGGTGGAGGAGAAGATGCGATGAGCGCCGTGGTGTCTGAGGAATGCGCTCAACGGGAGAGGTGGAAGTTACACGCTTGGCGGAGCACATGCCGGTTGCCACTGTCCTGGTATCCATCCTGTGTGCTACTGCAGGCCTGGCACTTCGATAGATGGTGGTCGACGGGCTGGAGGGCTGCTTTGGGCGTGGTGCCGGCGGGCGGATGGGCGCCATCCGTGCGCCTTCGCTTTGCGCCCAATTGCAGCCAAGAGAACTTGCTCACTTGGTCGTCCCATGCCCCTCCAGATGCTCCCCTCCGCAGACAATGGCGCTGATGCCCGGCGACAAAAGACGCTCTTTCGCCTGCCGGGCCTGCGTGAGCCCGGTCAGCTTGTCGCTGCTAGTTTCTGGGAGCAAGGGTGCTGTTCTGGAGCTCCTGTCGGGCCCTTTTTAGACGTCCTTACATTCCGCGCTTCATCTTTCCTCTTGTCATTTCTTGACTGTCGCAAAATCCTCCGCAAACACCCTCGGACGCCCGCAAACGCTCGCACTTGATAAAAGTGCCTTCCTATGCGTTCATGCTAAGGCACCTATTCCATTGGCATCCAAGAAATCAGCTCATTGACCTCGCGGCGCCGCACTTCATATACCGCTCGCTTGCCGGTGGTTGAACACCAGTCTGGAACTCAAACCGTCGATACGACACACCGTAGACATCACAACATTTCATAATACACACCCAACTCTACCGATCTATCCTTCAATATGGTCGCTCACGAAGGTCACGACACAACCATGGATATGGACATGAGTGGAATGGACAGTTCCATGACCTCCATGACCACCATGACCATGACCTTCTTCACTTCAACGAGCACGCCCTTGTACTCCGAATCATGGACACCAATGAGCGCTGGCGCCTACGCTGGAACCTGCATTTTTCTCATCATCCTCGCCATTACTCTTCGCGCACTCTTCACTGCCAAATCCTATCTCGAAATGAGGGCGCTCGCATCCTCACTCAAGCGGAGATATGTCGTCGTGGCCGATCAGCAGACCCCCGGCGACAAAGCCTTCAACGATGCCAATTCCATGACCGGCATCTTGACAACAAATGGCTTGCAAGAGAATGTACGGATCGTCCAGGCACCCGCCAAACATACGCAGCCATGGAGGTTCAGTGTTGACCTTCCACGAGCACTCATCATGACAGCCGCAGCGGCCGTCGGTTATCTTCTGTGAGACAAATCCCGCAACGTATCTCTACACTTACTGACACCTGAGAAGCATGCTTGCTGTCATGACTTACAATGTGGGGTACTTTCTATCGGTTCTGGCAGGTGCATTCATCGGCGAACTGGCCTTCGGCAGATTCAATCAAGGCATGATGACTATGTAAACTTTGCGGATTTTATGAGATACGACCATCGGATGAAGGGCTTTTTCTGTGCGTTTATAATAACACAAGCCCTTGGCGTTGTTTTTTTTGAAGGCTTTGGACCGCCGATAATGGTTTGAATAGAGTGCTGCAGGGTTCAGCGTCCCATCCGGCATGCATAGCTGTAATACCAAGATATGATCAGTCTGCCACTCCCGTTAGCCAAAGCTTGACCTGTGCAGAGTTGCAGCGGCCGTGCTCGAAGCGTTGCACAGAGATGTGCCCGCGATCTTGCAGCGCACAGAAACACGTCTAAGGGCCTGCCGTCATAGTAGTGTGCTCCGACACTAGCGTGAGATGCGACCCCTGCCCCTAGCGCGGCGATCGAGCGACGCTAATGCAGGCAGGCCCTGGATATATTTGCTCAATCTCGCTCAAAGACCTAGGCTCTGCGTCCATTGTGCCATGATCATACATGGGCTGGCGCCAGCGATTCACCACTGCAGGTGACTGCGGTTCTCTGCCCTCCGCAAACACCCCGACGGCGAAGTTGGCTTCGGACAAGTATCTAACAAGCTCAAATTGGCTTGACGCAGGAGCCACGCGAGGTGCTGGGTCGGAATGCACGGCATGATAGCAGCGCGGGGAGCTCTTGCGGGAGAATAAGTAAGGTACTGTGCCCAGCTTTCACAGCTATTGTACCCTCGTCGAGCTTCGTTCTTGTTTGATCAAGTGCTCAATTGCCTTCCGCGACAGTGTAATTGGCTTCTCTGCACTCGTACTCTGCTCCATCAGCTTCAGTTCTTTCAATATCTGCCCAAGATGCTCTACAGTGCACTCTCCCTCTTCGCCCTGCTTCCTCTCTCAACGGCCCACTTTGTGCTCACTTGGCCAACGAATCGCGGCTTTGATGATGACAAGGCCGGTACATTCCCATGTGGTGGATTCGACGATGTAAAGACGCCCCGAACAAGCTTCCCCATCAGCGGCGGTCCCATTCAATTGGACATGCACCACACTCAGACCAAGGTGGCAGTCTACTTATCTGTTGGCAACGACCCGGGCAGCAACTACAGCATCCAGCTGCTCCCGACTCTCTCTGAAGAGGGACTCGGCAACTTTTGCCTGGGCGATATCAGCATTCCATCAAGCCTGAACATCTCCTCAGGAACAAACGCCACGATCCAGGTCGTGTCCAATGGCGACCCCGATGGCGGTCTGTACCAGGTAAGCAATCTTCATCCAAGGATACAATCGGCTTAGGTTAATGTTACAACAGTGCGCCGACGTTACATTTACTAACAAGACGCTCTCATCATCCGACTTCAGCAGCCATTGCAAGAACGACACCAAGGTCAAGGTCACGCAACAGAACATCAGCGGCAATCCTAATGGTACTACCACCAGCCCCAGCGCGTCCGCAAGTTCCAATGCTGCGTCGCCTGCAATGACTGGATCATGGGCTCTTGGTGCATTCGGTATGGCTGTGTTTGCTTGGTTGTAAATAATGCGCAAGGGAGACGAGGGAGTGGGATTGTACATATATTTGATAAGGAAATGATACCAACATGAATTATGACCGCAAAGATGTTTGAGTCTTATCTTGAGGAGTGCTACTGGTTATGAACATCTTCAAAGCGATGCCGGCATCCGAAAACCCAGAGTGAGACGTATCGTTAACTTTCTTTGTTCACGAAAGCACTGGTAACTTGTGCTTCGCGAATGGTCATTTGTTACGCATATGATTGGTCGAGTTCATTGGCTGACACTATGTGTCACTTGAAGGGATGGAAAGCTCTATAAAGAGCGAAAATGTTGTCGAGAGATATTTGATGATTTGCGAGACATTTACGAGCGTCAAAGGATTCTGCATGCGTGATTAAGCTTTGGAGGGTGATCGTTGTAAAGTTCGTGCTGCTCCTCCCAGCATTTTCGACCGCAACAAGCGAGGCACACATTCGGAGCCTCGGCGCCGTTTCTCCGACAGGACGCTTCGACTCCATCGCCAGACGTCGATTCTGAGCACCCACCCATCAGCCTCAAACTTGGTGCGTACGCAGTCTCCGACACTTCCCAAGGATTCATCTCATCACCGAAAGCCACTGTCGAGTCTATACTAACGAAGCCTTTGCCAATAGCAACACCTAGCCTCACACATTTTCCTCTCCACCGCAAATATGGATCAAGCAAAGCTTGCACGCATGCAGGCGTCGGTGCGCATTGGTAAGTTGCTTTCCATTCCCTGTGGATGAGACACTTGTCTCTACCTATCCTCGGTGTCTCTTTTGGGCAGAATGCATGCTAACAGGCGTACATAGGGTAAGTAAACTCTCTCCACTTTTCCTCGGCTGGTGCATTGCGGCGACCTTCCACACAATTCCTCGAATATACACGATCTTCGATACATAATGAAGGAGTAGCGAGGTAGATTTGAGGATTTGGCTAATGGCATTATATAGCGGCAAGGGAACGCCCCGAAGGAAAGTCAAGAAGGTCCACAAGAGCGGCGGAACCGACGACAAGAAGCTGCAAACAGCCCTCAAGAAGCTCAATGTGCAGCCTATCCAGGCTATTGAGGAGGTGAACATGTTCAAGAGCGACGGAAACGTGATTCATTTCTCGGCACCGAAGGGTACGTTGATACTCGCCCCTCAAACGCAGAGCTGCAGCCATCACCACATGCTTGTTCTAGCGAGAGCTAGATCTTTGTAATGGCTGCAATGATACAAAATCTCCTTTTTTTGTTCAGCACAATGGCTAATTGTCAACTCTAGTCCATGCCTCCGTGCCCGCTAACACCTTCGCTATCTACGGCAACGGCGAGGACAAGGAGCTGACCGAGCTCGTCCCCGGCATCCTCAACCAGCTTGGTCCCGACTCGCTGGCGTCGCTACGCAAACTCGCTGAGAGCTATCAGAGCATGCAGAAGGCACAGGGTGAAGATGGCGAGAAGAAGGACGATGAGGACGATGAGGACATCCCGGATCTCGTTGCTGGAGAGAACTTCGAGTCTAAGGCGGAGGTTGAGTAAGCTCCTTATGGTCGAGGGATGGATCAGTAGTGCCACGGCAGGCCTATGAACGGCCCATGACATGTACCTCGATACTTGCGACTGTGGACTCTACATGCTCCTGTTCATCAATCTCTTTCAGTTGGTCGCGGCGGATCTCATTTGGCATGCGGACCGGACTGGCGTTTATCTTAAAAGATATGCAAATGGAAAAGTTCCACCACAATGTCATACTGAAGTGTATCGGCACGAGCGGCTATCTGACAATTGTGCTTTTCCGAGAAAAATCCTAGACCCCATCATTTGATACTGTGATGGCTTAGCCCGGACCTTTTCCATAAATTACTATAGGATTGATGTTCACGAACACCGTAAACAGTTCGTTTAACTTCGCTCCGTCCTACAGGATCCGAGTAAATGTAACACGGGCGAACGCTTGCTGCGTAATTGCAGACTGCATTACGTCCTCATTCTCCAGGCATCAATATCTACCATCCAATTGTATCTGGAAGACATCCCCCTGCGAAACGCCCTGTTGTTTGTAATCCTACCGGTTCGGCAGCAGCAAGGCCCGAGGGTCACGTGCTCGGAGCCGGAACCGCTCGGAATGGCTAAGCTTTGCGATATATGGCCATAGCTCCAATAGCTTCAAGGCATTCATTCCGCGCATTGCTAAGCACAGCGACAAAACAAGCCCCAAGTGCTGACATTGATCGCGGCGCGGCGAGTAGCAGACAAAAAGTATATAAGCTGCGGTCAAAGTATTGATTTTGGGGCGCTCTTCGAGTTCCGTAGCTGCACGATATCCGTTTCTGATCTGCAACCGGCTCGGTTCCCCACTGAGAAGTCCTAACGCGTTTAAACTCGAGGCATCCTGTTGCGGAGGCGTCCGGTTAGGTTGCACTATACTCCAAGCGCGTCTTGCATCTTCAATTTATTTTTATTTATTGGCGCGGAATCTTTGTCTTCTCCCCCTTCCTCTCGCGATATCCCAAGTTCATCATGTCGACCGAAACGATACTCATCCTAGGCGGATCCTTTGCTGGCCTCGATGCTGCCCACTATGCGCTCAAGCATATACTTCCTCAGCTACCCAAGAAAGAGGGCACTACGTACAATGTCACCATGGTCAACCCTTCCAAAGACTTTTTTTGGAGAATCGCCGGACCGCGGGCTTGCGTCTCTAGCAAGATGATGCCCGCCAGTAAGATCTTCTTTCCAATTGAGCCGGCCTTCTCGTACGCCAAGGGCAAGTTCACTTTTGTTCAGGGCACGGCGACACATGTGGATGCTGCAGGTCAGGCTGTGTCGGTCACGACGGCTAGCGGGGAGCAGAAGAGCATTCCGTATGCAGCACTTGTTATTGCGACCGGCGTTTCGACCCCTTCACCTCTCTTCACTCACCACACCGACCGCGCTGATCTGGAATCAACATATGCTGCTTTCCAGGACGCTCTCCCAAGGGCGAGGACGGTGGTCATTGGTGGAGCTGGGCCTGTTGGCGTCGAGACGGCAGGAGAGATTGCGGAATTCTTGAACGGAAAGCCGGGATTCATGGCTTCGGCACCGAAGGACCCGAAGGCCAAGATCACGCTCGTCTGTGCAGAGAAGAAAATGCTTCCTATCCTTCGGGAGTCTCTTTCTAAGCAGGCAGAGAAGTTCCTGGCTAGACTTGGTGCTAATGTCGTCTACAACACGAAGGTCGTTTCGGCAACAACCGGCGAAGGCCAGGGTGCTAAGACGGCCGTTCAGCTCTCTGACGGCAAGACAATCGAAGCAGACATTTACATTGACGCGACCGGTGTTCGGCCCAACACTTCTTTCCTCCCCAAAGAATGGCTCGACAACCGCAACCGCGTAGCCTGCAATGCAAAGACGCTACGCGTTGAGGCTGAGTCCGCTGGTCCCCGCGTCTACGTTGTTGGCGATGTTGGCTCCTATACACGCGGTGGAGTTATGGACATGAACGATGCGATCCCCGTCGCCATGACGAATCTCAAGACGGATCTTATCGCACAAATCTCTGGAAAAGCGGCTGGCCCGGATCGCCATTACACCCCCAACCTGAAGGAGCAGCAAATCTGCCCAATTGGCACGCAGAAGGGTGTTGGCGCTTTCGGTGGACATCCGATTCCTAGTTTGATGGTACATATGATGAAAGGAAGGGATTATTTAATTGGCATGCTGGCTCAGGGTCAACTTGATGGTGCACAGTTCAAGAAGGAAGGGAAGTGGAAGCCACAGCCTGTCGTTGCAAGCGGTCATGCTGGTTTGAGCCGTGGATAGGCAGCTGAATAGCTGCCGTCAAGGGGATCACTGAAGCGAGTTCTCTCGTGAGGAAGTGATAGTTTTGTTTCCGTTTGTTTTGGAATACCCAAGGAGGCGTATTGGCAAGGTCCTAGACCTTAGCTGGCGCGTAGTTTTAGTACCTAATAATTTCACTCTCAGAAGTAGCGTCAACCTTTAAGAAGCTAGGTTGAGGAACTTATGTCTGTTAACTATGTTTTTTTTACGAGTCCAGAGACATCAATAGTCACTGCTCCTACCCCACCAAAATAAGCTTAAAACCCTAGCGTAGGCCCAAGCTCTCATCTCCAAAATTTCGGAGCACAACCCACCTTGATCTTCAAACCATTCGCAACACTATCCACCACCAAAAACCCTCCCAAACCCCTCAAATAATGGCCACGACCGCGACCGAACGGCCAAAGCCCGCGCTGTCCTTCCCCCGCCCCATCTTCGCTGCTGTCTCCCCGCATCCCTTCCTCCAAGCGCACCTCGCCGCCGATAAATCGAACAAAGCACCTCTCCGCGCCAACGGCCGCTCCGACAAGGACTTCAGGATACCCGGTGTGCACACAGGCAGCTTGACACACTGCAATGGCTCGGCAGTCGTTCGACTAGGCAACACGAGTGTAGTCTGTGGCGTCAGAGCAGAAATCTTGAAGGAAGAGGATGCCCAAGGCACAGATTACACGCCGAGCTCTAGCCCCGAGGAGGAAGATCCAGAGAAAGAGCAAGAGGAGTTTGAGCGACTGAGACTCCTCGTACCGAACGTCGAATTAAGTACAGGAAGTACACCGCAACACATACCTGGCTCCGCGCCGTCGAGCTTCGCGCAAACACTTATAACGCGCATCCGCTCGCTTCTTCTTTCCACGCATCTCCTTCGCGCTTCCGACCTCCGCATACTGTACACTCCACCGTCCAACCCCGAAGATCCCGACGCGGAACCCGAGCCCCAACTGAAGGGCTACTGGGTCCTCTACATCGACATCTTCTTCATCAGCATAGACGGCAACGCTTTCGACGCCTCCTGGCTCAGTATTCTCTCCGCGCTCAAATCCACACTCATACCGCGTGCCTATTGGGACGAAGACGTCGAGGCCATCCTCTGCGCGGATTCTCCAACAGAAGCTCGGAGGCTGAATCTCCGGGGTCTGCCTACGCCATCTACGTTTGCTATATTTGAGGGAAAGCACGATTGGGATGAGAGTGGCGAGGGGGAAGAAGGGAGAGATTGGGTGTTGAGCGATCCGGATGCGTTCGAGGAGAGCGTGTGTCGAGAGAGCGTTTGTGTGGTTGTGGATTGTAGCGAGGGGAAGAAGGGCGCGGTTATGAGAAGGGTGGAGAAGAGTGGTGGTGGGGTTGTGGATAGGGCGGCTATGAAGATGTTGGTTAAGAGAGCGGTGGAGAGGTGGGGCGTTGTAAGGAGAGTCTTGGACAGTTGTGTGTGAAGCGTGGCGTTTAGGATATGCAGCACGCAGTGATTAAGTGTACGAAGGACACAAGAACTCGATCCATGAAGACGCGAGGAGGATCAACGTTGACTGAATACGAGCGTATGAGACGCTGTACATCCGGGTAGGGACATGAGAGGTACGCCACAGTTACCAGTCGTCATGCTTCCCTACCAATACCCGCATCACCAGTAATGAGGACAGCATCATCAACAGACCAGAGTCATATTGTAGCAATGGTATAGCATACATGAAAATTCCCAAGTCAAACCTGCCCGATATTCAAAACAAACGCCGTCTTTTCAAACCCAAGGATTGCTGAAGATGCTCAAATGCATGCTTGCTGGAAATGTGAATGATGTGAGATGTGAAAATGAAGAAGAAAAGAGATGAGGAAATGACAAAGGAAAGAGATCAATAGACGGGACGTGCTGGGTATGCAGCACTTTTCTCTCCCTCGATCCCACCTCGACCGACGCCAAACTCCCTTTCTCCTTCAATGCAGTTCTCATCGCCGCTTTCTTAGTGGGTTTCCTCATGCAGTACCCAATTGCTCCAATCGTCATCCCTCATCAAATCCACAGCGCGTCCAACACGTTATTCGTATATATAGTGGACGGGGCATCGTGCCTCACCCGATCATCGCTTATCTCACTTCACCAAGTTTCTACTCCTCTTGATGAATGGACTCGGCATCTCCAATTCCGGCGTAGTTTCGGGATCCCAGACTGCCACCTCCGCGACATTCACAGCGCTTCTCGCTTTCATAGGACTCCTAAGCCCAGTCCGCATCATTCCGCGCTTTCCCTCGTCTTCGCTGAGAGTATGGGGGATACCACGTGCCTGCTGCAACTCGACAAGCGTTCGACCTTGGATACCGCCGTTGTTGCGCATGGCTTGCATACGAATTGCATCGTTGCCTCTTTTTGACTTCAGACCACCGGTATTCTCAATGGGCTTGGCCGTCTTCCGGACGGGGCTAGTAGTTTCGGTGGGTTTCATTCTTTGACGAGATGGAGAGGTGGTGACAACAGGTACTGCGGAAGCGGGTCGGGGTTTTGTGGAGGTAGGGGCAAGCGATGGAGCGCTCGCTAGGCGCTGTGTAGGTTTGAGTGTGGGTTTATTGGCAGTAGCGAGAACCTTGAAAGGGTCTTCGTTGCCGTTGCGACCGCCGGATGCGCTGCGAGCCCGTGTCGGCGAGGGAAGAGCGGGGACATCGTCGTCATCCAAGTCGCCATTCCAGTCTTCATCTGTGGGAGAGGGAGGAACTTCTGCTTCCCATTTTTTTGCGCCATCTTTAGCAGCAGCAAATATATTGTGGCGGTTCATGTGTCGACGAGGCGAAAGTGAAAGTCCCTGGATGGAAGCTGGGGCTGGTGAGGGATCTGCCATTTGGATGTCCATAGGTGAAGGAGGCGCGTGAGCAGCTGGAGCTGCCATAGTCTGAGCACGAGCGAGAGGAGCACGCGTCCGCTTCTTCGGCACAGGCTTGGTGGTGATAGTAACGTCTTCTGTTGGGTCGTTGAGGGAGAGGGAGGATAAATCAGTTCCGCTGGCAATATCGGAGTCAGTTGCCAAGGTACTGGTCGAACCGTTGATGATAGTGGTATCGCCCTCGGCGGGGAAGAGAAGGCCTTGTTCTGCAGGCATGACCGGTGTGCTCGAGCGAGGTGCTAGTTTGGGGGATGTGCTAGGCCGTGCTGGGTACTTTCTCAGTGACTTTTCGACCTGGGCATTGACCTCTGCTTCAAATCGGTCTTGTAGACTCTTGAACTCGATCTGAGTCCGCCGGTCAACTTCGAGCTTGACTCGGCGCTCAATTTCTAGCTGGGCCTTCACTTCCCATTCACGACGAAGCTGATCATTGAGTTCCTTGCGCATCTGAAAGTACTTTGCATCAATTTCCTTTTCTCTCAGAGCAAGCTTCTCTCTCTCCTGCTTGAGATCTTGGCCTAGCTTCACCACCTCTTGTTCCTTGCGCATCAACTTGACAATGGGCAAGTTCAGCAACTGCGCTGTGTCCGGTCGGTTTGTTGGAAACACTTGCAAGCAGCTTGCGATAACCTTGGTTAACTCTGGCGAGTAGACCGATGGTATCGGTGGGTACCGTCCAGCCTTGATCTTCTGGATGAGCTCGAAGTGTGTTTTCGCGTTGAAAGGGGGCTGTTTGGCACACATCTCGTATATGATACAGCCGAGCGCCCAGATATCTGAATGTGGTCCATACTGCTCGGCCTTGCAGATCTCAGGTGACATGTAGAAGGGTGTGCCGACGTACGTCGATGCGAAATCGTGCGATTGGAGGATCTTGGAGAGACCGAAGTCGCCAAGCTTGACAGAGTTGTCATGGTCGAGAAAGACTATGGTTGTCAGAAACGACATCATGCGTATGTGAACACATCAGATACTAACTGTTTTCGGGCTTCAGATCCCGATGCAGGATCATAGGCTTGCCGTTGCGATCGCGCGGCGGCTTTGCATCGCCGCCCAAACCCATGACATTCTGTGCAGCTCCCGGCGCTTCTTGCCCGTAATGACAGCGATACAGTGCGCTGACAATTTGACTGAATATGCTCCATACGAATTCCTCCTCTGCCAATTGGTTCTTATTCTTCAGATTCTGGATGACACGGCCGAGGTCACCGTTGCCGCAGTATTCCATGTACAGGTGAAGGTCCTGCGAGGCCTTGAGATGCTCGCGTTCATAATAGCGCACGATGTTAGGGTGAACCAATTCCTTCAGAATCGATAGCTCTGCCTGCAATTGTTCGCGCTCCTTTTGCGACATCTTGCAGTAACTGATCTCTTTGCGACAGAGGACCTGACCGACGTTAACCTTATAACACTGCAACGGGGTCAATGAACACATACGTAGCCATCTGTCTTGCGCTTGACCTTGCGAATGATACCAAAGGAGCCATGCCCTATAGCAATTCATCAGTATACAATCTAGACGAAATGAATGTTTGGAGTCGGTACCGATCTTCTCGAGGACTTCATATTTTTCGTCCTCAGGCATGATGATAAATGTATGCAAATATCATGCAGCGAAAGTATTCTGGAGCTGTTATGCTGTTATGTTAGTGGTGGGCGAATGGTCGATGTATGTGAGGGCGTAGTAAGCGCAGGTATTCGATGCAACGTTTGGGTCGTGTTTACAATCACGTGCAGGGCCCGTCGCAACCAGCAACAAGGGCGCACGGGCCCATGACACATCGGATCTAATCTTATCGCCGAGACGCACCCGCCACTCTGACTTGCTGCGTTTCTGTTCAGCGTATTTCTTTTCTTCGTCTATAAATTTTATTGTTTCAATATGGATGTCAAAAAGAAGCATGAGATTGAGGCTGCATTGGCGAAAGAAGCGCAAGCGATATCATCAGGGCAGCTAAAGGAGGATAATCCACTCGACACCAGCGAGAACTTCCGCTTGTTCTGCGAAGCATGTCGGCGGGGCGACTTGAAGGTGTGTCAGGAAATGATACAAGCTGGAGTGAACATCAATTCTAGAGATAGGCATGATTACACGCCCTTGATCTTGGTAAGAGCGCTTCCCTATCATGAGTGCGACGCTCGCCACTTGGATGTACTTAGAATAACCATTATTTCCCAAGGCTAGCCTCTGTGGACACTACGAAGTCATTCAGCTGCTCTTGGAAAACGGAGCGCTATGCGAACGAGATACCTTCCAGGGCGAGCGATGCCTATATAATGCGCTGAATGACCGTATACGAAATCTCTTGCTATCATACGACTATGCAAAATCGACGAACCCTCTGCAGCCCCTCGCCGCGCACATTACCTCGCTACTTACTCGACCGACGCCAAAGACGACCGATATCACAATTACCACCCACGACCAAAGCTTCTCTCTGCACAAATTCTTGCTCGCCGCCCGATCGCCTTATTTCGCAGAGAAGCTAGCTGCAACGCCTAATACAGCGTCATGGAAATTGCCTCCCAATATACCTACAGAGTCGCTAGGAGTCGCTTTACAGTACCTTTACTTTTCGGAAGTGTCACTACGCAAAGTCACACATGGTTTAAGCGACGAAGAAGAGCTCACGGTACTCAATGGCATTGACAAGATTGGACGGCAGTTAGAGATGGAGAGGCTTTTCGAGGACATCACAGAGGTCTCAGATCGCCGGCTATTGCGGCAAAAAAGAACCGAAGAACTAGACCGCGGGCGAGATCAACTCGAAACGTGGTTTAAGGACAATGTGCTAAAGAACAAAATGGTGGTGGATACAGAGCGGGTAGATAACGTCCATTGGGACCGGGATAATTCCATTTATGCGGATGTACTTCTGAGGGCGGATGAAGAGGACGACGATGTCTACGACACAGACAAGAGTAATGTCTCTCCTGACCCCTCAGAATCGTCTACTCCACCGATGCGTACTACTTTGGGGCCCTTGAACGGTATTCCCGTAGGCCCAATCAAGTCGCGCTCACCTTCTAGAACACGACAGTCTAAGAAGTCGACTATTTATCCTGTACACCGAGCGATGCTACTGCGATCAGAATATTTTCTCACCATGTTTGCCTCACCATTTCGTGAGGCACAGCATACGCCATATTTGCAGATCATAAAATTGGATTGCTCGCCGAAAGTGCTTGAAACGATTTTGACTTTCCTATACACGGAAAGATCTGATTTCGGTCTGGATGTTGCCATCGATGTATTGTTTGCCGCGGATCAGCTGTTTATTGAGAAGCTAAAGCAACGCGCTGCGCTTATCATCTCAACACTTGGAAACGGCTCCTCATCGACCGTAGAGTCAGCCAATCCTCGAGGAGAAACAGACGCGGAAGAAGCTGTAGACATCTATGAAATAATAAGAACGGGCTGGGATACCCGAGTGCAACGTCTTGAGGAGTTTGGCGCCCGATATATTGCGTATAGACTAGAGCGTTATATTGATGAGCCAGATTTTGCAGAGCTGGTTCAAGAATCGGCTAGAAGAGTCAAAGCACGACAGGAAACCGACACTGTGGAGTTAGTTGATGATATTCGCTACTACCTTTCAGATCGATTCCGCCTACGATTCGAAGATAGTGGGTTGGATGAGATGATGGATGAAAACCCAGAAATAGATCCTGGCACGCTTGCGGATGCGACAAACGACTTGGACATCATTGAAAAGGTTGATGAGACTATTGTTCCCGATATTGAAGGCCAATTCGCAGCGGGTGCCATTCGCACGCTCGACGGCGAAATAGCTGGCGATGAGTTTGTGCAGGATGCTATCAATTATCAGATTCTGCTTGGGAAAATCGACCGACTACTAGATAACCTCAACTTAGATGCATAGCCGCATTAGCATACTTCTGAAAATTCTATGAATCCAACGCGTCACCCTTCACAGATGTATGACGATGAAAGAGTCGCGCTCGATGAGATTACAAATCTGATAGCCAAGGACATGTTGTGCTATCGTGCTACTAATGTCGGAACAGACATTTTAAGCCTATCGCTAGCCTGACAGCGAAATTTGGAATTTGCCCCTGGATCCAAGTTGTACATGCGTTGACGTTCGGTATCTCGTTAGCTACCCCGCGGCGTTACATCATTGAAAGGTCTTGCCCCACCTACCTCGGCGACGGCGAGCTAAATCCAGCGGCAGCCAACAACAAATACCGACGCCATCTCCGATAATGCGCGCCTTCATTCCCCTCTTCCGCTGCTCACCTCCATTAGTACGACCTCTAATAACCACACGCACTTTAATTGCGCCTAGAAGCACCTACCGAAAGCCAATTGCGATACAACAGCTTGTCACCATGTCCACAGAATCTACGCAGAGCAAAGCCTGTGAGTGAGGTCGTGCAGGTGCAGAATATCGTAAACTAATAATCGTCAGGCTGCAACACACCAGCTGTAGTCACTAAAGGTTACCAGCCCAAAGGCGACTATATTACTGTTGATGGCTTGAAGACATGTATGTGTATCGGGCATGAGGATCAGACCACCTCAATTCCAGACTGAAGCTCCTTTTTGACCCTATCTAGATGCCACTGGCCCTAAGGACGCCAAACAAGCTATCCTCATCATATACGACATATTCGGCTTCTTCCCGCAAACAATTCAGGGCGCCGACATCCTCGCCTACACCGACAAGGAACACCCGTACCAGGTCTTCATGCCAGATTTCTTCGAGGGCGAGCCCGCCGACATTTCTTGGTACCCGCCAGACAATGAGGAGAAGGGAAAGAAGCTTGGAGCGTTTTTCCAGACAAAGGCCGCGCCGCCCAAGACACTTTCGCGTATTCCCAAGCTCGTGGATGAACTAAGCAAGAGCAAGGGGGTCGAGAAGTGGGGCATTGTGGGATACTGCTGGGGTGGCAAGATTGTTAACCTCTCATCTCAAGAGGGGACTAAATTCAAGGTTGCCGCCGCCTGCCACCCTGCTATGGTCGCTGGAGACGATGCTCCGGGTGTTACCATCCCTTTCGCAATGCTTCCGTCGAAAGATGAGAGCAAAGAGGACGTTGAGAAGTGGCAGAAAGGCTTGAAGGTCCCGCACCTCGTGGAATGGTTCCCAGACCAGGTCCATGGCTTCATGGCTGCAAGGAGCGATCTTGAGGATGACAAGGTCAAGAAAGAGTACGAACGGGGCTACCAGACGGTTCTTGATTTCTTCCACAAGCACATGTAAGGCTATGTCTGAAAATTGACCTCAACGAGAGGTGGGCGTGGTGACGAGGGATACTAAGGCTCTACAGTGGTTCGAATGCGAAACTCTAGAGTCATGTACACAAAGTTTGTGCTATACGATCAGAACCAAGCCAGGACAACACTACCACGTCAGAATCATGATACATTAGCGAGAACAATACGAAATTTTATAGGAACAATTAGTCTGAAGAAATTGACCAATAGTGAAATAGAAAATATATTCCCTAACTTCTCTTTCTGAGTAGCGTGTTTGATGTGGACATATTAGGTCCTATGAATCATCTCAAAAAAATTTTTTAGGCTGGGACAGATATCTGACTGCCACAACAGCGCTCATAATGCATTATTCGTAGCTTCCAGCACGTACAAAGAGCTTGACTACAATTCCTTTCACACTGGAACCACACATTCACCCACGCGCGCCACGCTTACAACGGCTCAATCCACCAGCAAAACCACCCAAATACTAACAAGCACCCTCCGAAGACCCTCCTGCGTCATCGCGCGAAATTCCATGAATACCTGTCCCTCCGAGCGCGCCTCCTCCCGTAGCGCTCCGATCCATGTATACGCCATCTCCAACAATACTACTTTACAAAACTATCAACTACCCTTCTCGGCTTCGAGACAAGCAGGCCGCGCTACAATCTTACAGTTCCATGCTGTCGGGTAGACTGGGCTAGATCTCGACTAGGCCATCCGCGAAGCTTTTCTTTGTTCTTTTGCGCCACGCATATGTTGAGCTGCAACGTGTGAGTCCTATCGGATTCCTATTGTGTCATGGAGTGCGCTAGCTTTTGTGTCGAGGTATGCTCTCCAAGCTTTCTTTGTGTGCAGCTGTATTTTTGAGGGCATGCTGTCTTGAATTGAGTCGGAGAAGTGTGGCGGGGTTCATGAGATGGGAGGCTTGCGGCGTGCATGAAGGGATGAGGGACATGTGAGGATCGTAGAGTTAGGAATATCGTACGGCTAGGAGGGGAAAGGACAAGTAGAGAAGTATCGAAATGTCACGACTACCCAGAAGAAATTTGAAAGGTGAATGGGATTAGTCTAGAGCGAATTCAGGCCCGACGAAGGATTCGTCTGGTAACTCCAGACGCCCCTTTCTCCTTTCCCTGTACCGGACCCCTTTAAAAACTTTTCCCATAATAGACCGTTTAAATACGTGGCCAGATATATTCATCTGCAATCAAGCCTTCTTTGCCTTCTTCTTCGGCGGCTCACTTGCCTCGGCCTGGAGCCCTAAGCTCTGGATGATGCTCTCCCAGGAGCACGTAGCAATACCCTGAGCCGCGATTTTGTTAAGCTTGTCCTATTGAGCAAAAATAATCAGCGCATGCTTCAGGGATGGGTTCACGTCCCGATCCAAACTTACTGGGCCAGCGTTGGTCCCGAGAATGACCAGCTCAACGGACTTATTAAGGGTTTTGGCGAAAGTGGCTCCAGCAGATTCGATCACTTTCTGGGCGGATGAGCGAGTGTGGCCGTCGATCTCACCAGTAATGAGCAAAGTCATGCCATCGACAGAGTCGGGGGCATCACCGGCTTCGACATTTGCAACCTCCTTTGCCGGGGGAACCTCGAGACCGAGCTTCTCCGCTACTTCAGCCCACTCGATGGTGTCGATGCCGAGATCCTCAATTTTTGACAATTTGTCAGGGCCTGGGTTAGTGCCGAGGATAACGAGCTCGACTTGCTTGTTGAGAGATTTAGCAAATGATGCTCCAGCATTTTCGAGGATAGATTGGGCAGATTTGCGGTCGTGGCCTGGTATTGAACCCGTGATGATGACCTTCTTACCGTCTAGGACATCGGGATCAGAGCCGCTTCCGCTGGGTTTGGGCGCAGCCTTTGGTGCCGGAGCAGGAGTGGCCTTTGCCTTGGAATTAGCTTTGGTGCCAGCCTTCGCGGGGGCCTTCTTTGGCTTGGGCTTCTTGTAGAAAGTCAGCTGAATGACTCTCGATGATAGGTTGACCCAGTGGAGAGGTCAGGAGATCATTATAAAGTAAGGTCCACATTACCTCTTCTACTTCAGGTTCTGTCTCATCTTCGCCTTCGTCCTCGTCCATAGGCTCGGCAGCACCAACGCCTCCCTCGCCCTGGATCTCCTCAATTAGAGTATCCCAATCCTTCGTCTCAATACCGAGAGCCTCGATCTTCTCCAGCTTCTTAGGGCCGGCACCTTCACCTAGCACTACGAGCGTCACCTTCTTATTCAAGCTTTTCTCGATGGTTGCACCAGCATTGCTAAGAATCTGCTCTGCGGACTTGCGGCTCTGGCCGTCGATTTCGCCGGTGATGATGCATTTCTCGCCTGCAAGTGCGTCTGGGCGGACAGAAATGGATGCTGTATCCGTTTTTGGGGCCATTGCCGCGATGGAGAGAATTACGATTTCACGAAATGAGAAGAATAATTGCACAATCAATTAAAAAATGCGCAATTGAGCAAATGGAAGAGACGGTGAAGAGACTATGGTGAGGGTGAGAAGTGAAAGGGCGCCGTCACGGCTTTTTGTAGCAAGAGCGAGTGCTTGTCAGCAGCGCGGAAGGAGCGACCCAGGCAACCACCGCGCCATCTCTTGAACATTCGCGCTACCACGTGAGTTGGCGCGTCTGAAGCCTGGAGACAGCGCAAGAAACCCTGCGACTGCCTGAGAACACGCCAGGCAACTCACGCCTTGATGGCGAATTGATGCGGCATATGCACGCCGAGTCGAGACATCAGAGGCCGTCGGCTGACGGCGGCGAGCTGGTGGTTGGGAGTCCGCCTCCATTTGCGACTGCGGGGCGTAGGCATGGCCATGACATGGCAATGTGGTCACAGGAACTAGTTTGAATTTTCCTCTGTCTTATATGTTCCCGCCGAAGCAAAGTTCCCGGGACACTCTTGAACACATTCTACTTAAAGTGCCAAGCTGCGAGGGGCAGCGATACAAGCCAATCAAATCTCTCGTGCGGTAGGGCTGTTAGGGCTGCCGAAGCACTCACCCGTCATCTTCACCTCTCCGTTCCCCTGCTGCCCTATCTGTCAGCACGAGTGATGCACAGCACCGCCTTAGTAAACGGTGCTCAATCTATAACTACCTGTCCTCACCGCCATCATGTTGTTACTAACCTCGAATTGACTTCTCCAGCCCTCAGCTCCCCCATAGCAGTCTCTATAACACGATTTCTCTCGCCGCGATGCCACCGCCGACGCCAGAACAGCTACAAGCTTTCGAGCCCATTAAATGGGCAACACCATTCTTTGACAACGCCAATTGGACTATCAATCAACGCGCACGAGGATTCCCAAAAAGCTCAGATTCCGACCGCTACTGCGAGACCACTCTGAGAAGGGACGAGGGCGCACAAGCCTGGCTTGAATTATACCAAAAGCCTGCCCTAGGCTCGAACCTGGTAACGCGATCCATATCCCTCTTCAAATATGGTCACGATTTCATGGGGTTTACAACTATATGTCACGGCGGTGCGGTCATGTCAATGCTGGACGAGGCTCTCGCCTTCTGCATGGTAGCGAATATGACGGAAGAATCTGGAAGACCTCTAGACAAGTGGGGAGCCATTGATGGGGTAGACTACGATGCTTTGATTAAGAAGGGCGAGCTGGACCTTAGCACGATAAAAGGCTATTTTGTTACCGCTTATTTGAACACAAAGTTCCTGAAGCCTGTCCAGTGTCCAGGCGTGGTTGGGATCGAAGTCACCTTAGTGGAACACAAGGGCCACAAGTTGAAGGTGAAAGGAGTAATGAAGGATGGTAATGGCACCCCCCTTGTGGAAGCTGATGGCATGTGGGTGAGATTAGGGGGAGGTGCAAAGCTGTAACATCTAACAACCCAGAAGACCTAGCTTAGAGAGTAAGCAAAAGATCCAGTGACATCTTCATTGCACCACCTGAACCGAATCATTGTGTATGCACGTGTCTTATCCTCATTTCTTAGATGATATCATAATGTTAGGCTTAGTACAAAGTCTTTCATATACTCCTGCATTGTGCAGTGAGATAGATACATATACGCTTAATCTTCTCTCCACATAATGGAACCAGCGCCAGATATAACTCCGGCCGCACGCACCCATGGCTTTCCCTCTTTATCATCCAGGCTCCCGCTGCTCAAAAACAACCCTGCACCCTTTGAAAATGCAACCACCCCAGATCTTCATTTCACCACCAGGCCAACCACCTCAGCCGATGTCACCAACCAAAGAAGACGAGATGTACATGCAACCCCAGGCTTCTACGTCGTCTCCGCGCATCACCTCCCCTGCCATCATCATCCCAGGCCATGAGGCCTTATCAACCACCCTGACTCCTGAGCAACTGGCAGAACTGCTGCCAACTCTCCGCATCTATGCAGAGCCTTCTAATCCCAGCATGGTCATTCTCCCTGCGGTTGGTATAAGCTACATTGGGCTCTACAAGGCCCTCCGCTGGCGCGAAGCCGAGCTCTACGGACCACACGTCGAGCAGGAGAGTACGCTCATGGAGATGATGCAGATCTATCAAGCTCTCATCTTCCTAGGTAACAAACCCACCAGTCGTGCACCATGGCTGCTAAGCAAGACGATCCATGATGTGATTAGCCAGGGTCTTTCCATCGAAGAGGATGAAGAAATCTGGTCGCTCCGCCATCTTCCTTTTACCGAGAGCTTCGTGGGGGCTATGGTGGTGCAGTTGACCAAGGTAGGTAATTGGTTGGCGAACGTGACTAATCAGCCTGGATTCGAACGGCGATTGGAGAGTGATGAGGTGCTGCAGGAGACCATTGAGCATGCTCTTGATATCGTGCGCTGGGCTAATTCGCAGGATAATCTGAGGCGGCGAGTAGATCAAATGCGCGCTAAGCTTGCGAGAGAAGAGCGGAGAAACAAGAAGGGGAAGTCAAGATCTAGTGGGAGGAGTGCCGTGCAGCGATTCAGCAGCGCGTTGGATACTGTAATTGAGGAAGGCCCCGGTGTAATAAGCCCATTAGTATATTGAAGCTGCTTGGGGGGATTTAATTGCTCGGATCTTAAGTATATAATTTTAGCGTCGTTGTATCATCCTTTCTTGCCAGCGACTTTAGCGAGTATCATTCTATTGCATTCTACATTTCAGCAACGAAGAATATGACGCGCTCAATAACGATAATCACATCTTGTGCTGTCCCTACTACTACTTTTCGGCTCATTCCTCTCCGTATAATTTTCCTGACAATACAGCTTTGATCGATCCTGCAAAGTCCTCTTTCTCCAGCCCTAATTTCTCGTTCCACAGCCCGGCAGGCCGATGATCGCCATAGTTGGCCTCACCTCCGGCAGCTGCTTTGATCAGATCAATGGCCCCACTGAAATCGCCCTTTGCAATCTTCGCGTTACCACTCTCAGTCAATTCCTTGCTGGTCACGTTGTTGACCGTCCATTTCTCACCCGTGATCTTCTCGATCTCGGCAAGTATGTCCTTTTGAGTGGTCTCAAATGAGGAGATGTAGACACGCTGGTTCTTCGTGAGGTCAGACTTCTCTAGTACCTTGACAAGACCGCGGCCGATTTGACGGAGGTTGGTGGTGGACATGATTCCCTTGCCATCGTCGATAAAGTTCGCGGTTTTGTTCGGGATGTCAAAGCCGATGAAACCAACCTTGAGGCCCCAGTCGAAGAAAGGCCCGTTGATGACAGCGCTCCAGCTGATTTGATCTTCCTTGCTCTCCAGATACTTGATAATCCCGACTTTGCCTGCAAAGAGCGGGACGAGTTTGAGCACGCGCGGGTCAGCACTGTTGCTGCCGAACTCAGAGGGGATAAAGCGTTTCACACCGGCGGCGATGGCGGCGTCGATGAGCTGTTGTTGCTCGGAAAGTCCAGGGCTGCCCACGAGCGATATAACTGCATCTTGACCTTTGAAGGCGTTCGTCAGGGACTCAGTGGAGGTGTAGTCGGCCTTGACAACTTTGACACCGGATGGAAACGTGCTGGAAGAGCTTTCGCGAGTGAGAACTGTGGTGTTGAAGGAAGATTCCAAGAAAGCATTGAGAACAGCAGGGCCGAGATTTCCAGCCGCCTGTTGATTGTTAGCATTGCAATGAGGTTGTGGTGGTGGTTCTATCGTGATGTGGGGCTCATTGTTCAACCTACCCCAATGATCAGAACATTCTTGATCTCAGACATTTTGAAGATTCCAAAGTATGTATTTGCAATAAGTAACAGCGGGAGAAGTGTTGCAATGTAGAAGAGGGTTTTGATTCGGATGATGTGATTGTTCGCCATTGTAGTGGTTGTTCAACTGCTTTTATACCCCACAGCCCGACCTCAATCACGCAAAGCCCCACCCGATTAGCACATCGGTCGTTCCAATGTAAGAGCTTAGAAATGGGAACCCTCCATCGGTGGTTCTTTCGGCGCCGACTCGTGCAGCAACAGTTTCGGACTGGTAGATACTTAGAAGCGCGCACCAAGCACTTGGTAGTGTAACTTTCGAGGCCTTGCATACTGGCCGTACCGAAGTGCGCCCTGGTGTTTAGGGCGGATTAGGTGGTCCCGTGGCCGGATGACTAGGGCGGAAAAGAAAGATTCGTAGCGTTATGCGGATTATTAACGAAGCGCGGCGGTGATTCCGCGTGCTGACTTACAACTACCATCTACTTGGCATTTTCGTATGATTTAGACCCTGCATCCCTGGTTTTAGAGCGCGACTGCTCTGAAGGATTACTATTCGGGTCTTGATACTAAGTGTAGTCATGCAGCGGCACGTGTGGCGCATTCGTCCGTCCGGCGCAGCATCGGTCGGTGACCGGACATCGTGTCGGACGTCCTCTTCGGTACTCCGGTTCGTCAGCATAAAAATGCATACACCCCATAGAAGATAGTGGTCGCGTACTCTTCCAACACGAGTGCAAAATATCGGACTGAACTACGAGCCGAAGGTGCGACCCACGATCCTTGGGGCCGAAAATTGACAAAGCCGTAGGCACTATACACTAGAAGCTACACCATGTGTAAAAGTTCTGGAGTAGAACCTTGCTCATTTCCCTAACTATCGAGATTAACATTACGTACAGGCCTCATATTGAAGTTTCAACCATTACAGCAACATACTTGCAGAGCCGCAAACGCCAGGTATCCGGTTGAGGGTATCAAAGATCATGATTTTCCTAGCAGCCATAAGGACAACGTAGGATTCACAACCATATGGCCTTACTCAGCCTCCTGCATACTTCTTCGTGTTATTCATCATCGTCAATATTCAGCCTCTTCTCGATGATACCCCATTTCTCCAATTGAATCAGCAACTCGAGCGGATCCTCACCGTTCCATGCACTTATCTCCCATTCCTTCTTGTCTCGCCCAAAGCCCCGATCATACACACCAGGAATCTTCTCAATTGTCCATACTATACGCCGGTCCACGGCGTTGATCTGTCTTACGTATTCGCTGACCTTCGTCAAGGCGTCTTTCGTGCTTCGGCGGCGAAGCTTGTTCCAAGAGGCGAAGAAATGCGGCATGCATTCGTTTGCGCGGGACTTGTAATGTTGCCGGATAGTCTCAATGTTGTTGATGATGGTCTGATAACCGTCCATTGTGAGACCCAGCTCCTCCATTTCAGGCGTGTGAGGGGGATAGATGGGGTGTCGGAAGCCGAATCTCACAATTCTCAATCTGGATCCATGCTCGACAGTCTTGCGACATTCGAGCTTACGGTTGTGCTCGTAGTTGCCTCTGTTTACGACACTAGCATACTGCTCCTTCCATCTTTTTGGCCTAATGGTGAGCAATCCCCACATCAGCGCTCTCTTTGAAGGCGGTGTAACATAGTCGAGGCGTTTGTTAATGAAAGGATTGTCCTCCTGCTCAATCATGTACTTGGCGTAAGAAGTACTCCTTGTGCGTGAGTTGATATTGGCTCGCATCCATGCGCGGAAATACGGGTCAACACCATAGCGATCGGCATGGTCGTGCATCAGCTCTCGCTTGCGCGACGGAATGGCGTTCGGCCAGAGAGGCCATGGTCTGGTCCTATCCCGAAGCTGGAGTTGCTGATGGTGGTATTGAAAACCGCCACCAGGTACGGATGAGGTCGATATGCTCCGCCGACCTAGCTGATGATGCGGCACAGCAACGCTACGTCCTGCCACCTTTGATATGGCAAAGGGGTCAATGAACGACAAAGATTCATGTGGCCTTGATCTCGTCATGGCTTCTAGTCTAGGAGCTGGGGATTGCAATGGAACATGCAGGATCTGCACGTGAGCTTCCAGGATGCGATTCGGCGAGAACAAAGAAAACGAGCTGATGCACACCATGACTGGAATGCCTCTCTTTTGCCAATTCCAGCTGATCTCGTGTAGCAGTTTGTCCAGCGCTGCAGCTTGGTTTTCAACTTCCTTGAACTGATGTCCTGATTCGGTCGTCGTGATATTGCTGGAAGCAGACCCTGCCGATACTACGTCCTCCCGGCCCTTGAAATTTCTGTTATTTGCTGACCTCCTTCTCCTTAAATGCCACCGAGGAGCTCTCGACTTCGCTCTACGCCTCTGCTCATGTGTAATCTCATCGACGAAGCTGCTTATCGCTGCTGTCAATCGGCAGTGATCCGAGTACGTGATACCGTGCTCTGCCATGGCTGTGGTGTACTCAATAGGCTCGCATAATCTCCAATTCGTCACAAAGTGTGCCAACGGATGAGCACATTGACTCCGATTGCACACACCCGGGATGACCATTCCGATAGAATCGATGAAGTGCTTCTCCGGTTGCTCAGGCTGCCTTTGGAAGTCAGAAGGCTGCGCAGACAATTTTGGAGTGACATCATGTGATGATGCGTTCAAAGGATTTATGGATGACTTCAAACGCGTCAATATCGAAGGTCGCCTGACATGGTCGTTCTTGGATTCTGCGGGTACGTCCACCGTAACGCTTGTAGACGTGATTGAAGAAGGCAGGCTAGGTCTCGAGCTATTAATGGGTGATTGTGGCCTTGATGAGGGGGGAGATTCTCGGTACGTGCTTGAAGACTGGCGTGGAGTTTGAACTTGAAGGTGAGACGTTTGAGAGAACTTCGGAAATGTTGACTCGCGAATAGTGTCCCTTGACTCCCCACTAGAGACTTCCTCCGCACTGCTATCACATCTGTGATCTTGACGTTTTGTCGGCGAAGGGTCTGACTGACTCTGGACAAGAGCCGGCCGGTACTCGTCCTTCATGTCCACCCGTTCAATCGGTAATGGGTCGTTACCTTTGGCTTGGCTCGTAACTTGGTGCTGAGCCATGATCATTGTTATCGCATCTTTTGTTCGGGTCGGTTTCAAAGGGTTAATGTGTGGTATATTTTGTCCGGGTTGCGTTCAAAGGGTTAAAGGGCGGTATATTTCGGACGTAAGTACGTGCGCGTTTGCGCAAAAGTTCTTGACGTGTAGTCGCGATTTTGTGCAACGAGACGAACACTTATCCTATTAACGCAACTTTTTTTTTGAATCCATCTCTTCTATTAAATAGCTGATAATCTAGAATCCCCCTCATTTCACACTCTCAGCTCGATCTCGAGGATCAAATATTTGATCCACTTTGTTGGGACATCGAACCGGACTTTTCCATGACGAAACTGTGCCGGTAAGTTTACGCCGAACGCGTCGACAGCTATGCACGTGATCGCTGATTCGCCGTGACAGGACAAAGGGATGCGGCTCAGCAGCAGTCCCGCTTGGGTAACGAATGTCATGTTACACCCATACCACTGTTCGTCCTCCTCGTCTCCCCCGAAGCCACCAACGGGGGGGGATCTGGACTGACTTCCTTTCCCAGAGGTGTGGTTCACCTCGGCGAGGATGGCTTGTAACTTAACATAATCTGCACGCTGATTCCCTCTTCCAGTTCCAATCTTGTGGTTGAAGACAAAGCTGACAACTTAAATGCAGGTGCTGGACCGCGCAACTATAGGGCGCGCATCCGTAGAAGCCGCGACTCTGCATCTCTGCCCACATGAGCTAGGCATGTGAGCGAGTCCCGAGGTCACTTGCAGCTGTGGGGTGGATCCCAGTATATCTTAATAATAGGTAGGATAAAGTTACTAGCAATACTGAGGGCGAATCGCATCTTGGGTAAATTCAGCAGCATCGAAGGATCGACAGCATTTATTGCAGCCAGCAGCCAGTGAATTGTCTGTCTACATGACAACTCGTCACCACGGAGCAAAAGTGTGTCTCACACCCAACACTATGGAGACGAGATGGACTAGAGACAAAATGGGCGATACGCTTCTCCTTCAAAGAAACCCCGCCAAGCTCGTATGCCATCAACGCCGGCTACATAGACCGAGACCTGGTTATCGTGCATATGTTCAGCTCCTTTGTGGAACGTAGAGATGTAGTTCAATGAACTGGCTATGCCAAGTATTCCTATGATGCGATGATTATGGTCTCGATCTATCCTCAGCTAGCGCATCGTGCCAAGCATCGTGAACATCAGCTTTGTGTAAAGTTCCGGGTAACATTCGCGGTGTTTTGTGGTGGTAAAAAGTGTGTGTGAGATTTAAAGTGCGAAGAACTTAAGTAGACATAAGGTGATCCCTAACCTTTGGTAGGGCTGTTGAGTTGGATTGTAGGCTGTTGAATTGAATCTCAATATGCACTGACTCTTTTCGGAAGACTTGCGGCATGCGGAATATTGATGAACAAAGATCCTGTAATACGCATTACTTGGTCAAATGATGGGCTGAATGCTATCTTCTTCATTGCCCTTTTCTCTTTTTATTGCACAAATGTATTGACAGGCAACCGATATATGTCAATGGTCCAGTAAGGTCGTCTTGTGCCTTCCCATTGCTTGCTTCCATGCAATCCAGCAGGAACTTCAATGTCCTCCCATGCAGTATCAAATCCGGCCTCGAATAAATCGATCTCCGCCACCTGTACCATCATTAGCCTGATTTTCAGCATTCGCTATCAAATAACACGTACCTTTGTATACACATCGTAGCATATTTGCCTATCTGCACCGAGCCCATTGTACCATCCAAACTTCCCATTAGGCGCTAGGAGCTGGACCACATACTCGGAGAAGAATTCCTTTAACGCAGCGTAATCCTCGGCGAACGTATCGTAGTAGATACCGTCGAGAACCACTCCCTGCTCAACTAGTTTCGGAAGCACATCCTGCCAACGTCCCTCGTGGATGATAACATTGGGTTTGTCGTACCAGCCTTGCTCTCTTAACCGCTGGTGCACTTGTGGATGTGCCTCGACGATGTGATGTTCAGCCGGTTCGTGCGTTTGGATGGCCGTATCCACGATGCCCATACCATGTCCTACATTCATGAGCTTGAGTCCAGATTTTGGACTTATAGTTTCAGCATGACGTTGCATGATCTGCGTCTCCCAGTCCATCATGACCGCATTGTCGCTCTCGTCTAGTAGAATACCGGGCTTGTACCGCAATTGACTCTTCAAATATGCCCGATTGTCTTTCGACACATCGTCCAATACCTGCTCTTCAACCGCCTCTTCAATGGCTTTGGCTTCCTCCTCAGACACCTTTTGTTTCTTCGCCGCAGGTTGCTCGGCACGTGTGTCATCCTCCTCTTCCTCCGCCGCATCTGCATCATCACCACCTAATCCCAATGCCTCCATCTTGGAGAACAGAAGCTCAGCGCGTACACCGGCCTCAACCATCATGTCGTAAATTTTCTTCTGACCAAGCCGCAGCGCAATGCAGCCTGGCGTCTCGTCCTCCTTGTTCAAATCATTCCATATAGCGCCATTTTCCAACAGTAATGCAACGGTTTGAACCACAGCATCATCGGCCTCTTTCTTGTTCTCGTCTTTTTCAGAGCCACAAGCTGCAATTGCAGCGTGGAGAGGTGACGAAGCAACTTGTGCTGTAGGGTCTTGAACGTTTGCTGATCCCTCTTTCAGAAGGAGTTTTAAAGCAGTGACATCATGTCGCTCGGCGGCTGAAATAATCCGCTTGGCCAGTAGGATGTCTTCTTCTGATGTTTGAGCCGACATGTTTTGAGGTGCCTGATGGGAAGTGTTGTGGCATGCAGTTTGTGGGGTGGGAAATTTTCTGCAAGGATTACGATAAGATAAGCGATGTTAGTGTTCACAGCTATTACTCTCTTGAGTTAGCGTATGCTATTTAGCATTGTAGAACCTGGAGGATTTGTCTCAAAAAGCGTTCGTCACGGAGGCACGAATAGATTGTAGGCATTAGATGGAAGTAGTCGCCTCGGAAACTACTGCATGTAGAAGTTGTATGCGAGGACCTTTACCCTTGTCAGGTCGCATAGTTTCCGAAGTCAGGCACAATCTAGGATTCCACCTACACTTCCCTCCAAACCAACGATAATGTTTAGAGTGATCTATTGTTCTCAATTATATATGGTTCAGACTATCTGTCTAAACCTGGCCCTCTCGTTAGACTGCCCGAGGACGTTTAACGACAAGAACATACGAGAATATGAAGGACCAGATCAAGATGTTGAAACCGAAATCTCTTTCAGTATTATCGCCGAAAGACTTCGACTGGACAAGCACTAGTTCCTTACCTCAAATACTAGCATGCAATTCTAACATCTGATTTTTAATAGATATAGCCACGCACTCTATCATTTATGGGACCATAGTACGATTATCGCATCGCCGAAGTAAAAGACAAGATAACATCGGGAACCGGATAACACTACCGAACTATCAATGCTCTGAGACGCTCTTGCTATCTGGTTAAGGTAGTCGGTAAGAGATGACCCTGGATTTGCCGATAGTACAAGGATACATTTGCCGACAGTGCAGGCAATAATTGTCCGATTCCCGATGACGTCTGCCTATCGATCGGGGAGTCGCAAGGATCGGCAATACAGCCCAAGGGAAATAAGATAGTGCCGATTATGTGAATTACCATTGACAAAGTTGAATTGGTTCTTCGGCGATTGCTGTTTCTTTTTTTTTTTTTCCTTCCTACATTACCTTCAGGACCTTGTTCGCCTTTAAAATAGTTGTTCAGATACTAAGAAAATGGGTTCAATGCCAGAGGTCGCCGCATCTCATGGGATGCACACCGTACGTACTATCCTAACTTCAACAGGATCAGAGGAGCTTGCTGACGACGATGTGTAGAATTGGTCACGTTTAGTGCGCTTTATTGCAAAGGAAGATGATCATGAGCATGTTGGCGAGCCACTCGACGGAAACATTGATAGTATGTCCGGCATACCTTGAATTTCACTCGTTGTTATTGCAATCATGAATAGGCACCTTGTGAACATGGCTTCACCTAAGAAAGCTAACACTTCGCAGTTGGTGAAGCAATAGAATCATCAGAAGAAATACGAGCGCGAGAGTTCACAGGGTCCTCCATCCTTGGAAACCCAACACCAACTTCTACCATTCTTACAGTTCGAACTCTTCTTCCACCTCTTTCAAAACGCGAAGTTGGCACAATCCGCTGCATTGGTCTCAATTACCGCAATCACGCCAAAGAGATGAACATGGAGGTTCCTGAATATCCGACGCTCTTCTTCAAGCCCTCAACCTGTCTTGGTTCGCCTAATGCACCGCTCGTCATTCCTTTCCAAGCGACAAACAGTCAGGAATCGGACTACGAATGTGAGCTCGCAATTGTAATTGGGAAAAATGCCAGGAACGTGACGAAGGAGAAGGCAATGGAGCACGTTCTCGGTTACACCTGCTCGAATGACGCAACAGCCCGAATCCACCAATTCCGCGGCGCGCAATGGGGTTTTGGAAAAGGGTTTGATGGCTTTGCACCCATGGGACCTTGCGTGGTCGCGGCCCATTCTATTCTCAATTACAATGATATCGAACTGAAGACGGTGTTGAATGGTGAGATAATGCAGCAAGGAAGGGTCGATGATATGATCTTCAGCATTCCAGAGATTGTTGCGTATCTGAGTCAAGGGACTACATTAGAGGCTGGTACCGTGATCATGACAGGAACGCCGCATGGTATCGGAGTGTCGAAGAATCCCAAAGTATTCTTAAGACCAGGGGATGATCTAAGGGTCGTGATGAGCCATGGATTAGGCAGTCTCGTGACGCCTATAGAGTACGAGAAGGCGCCCGTGGATAAGCAACCTTAGAGAGAAAATGATATCTGTCAGCGGATATTGAAGAGCAATTGATCTTGTGAGATGCTTTCGATGACGTGCTCCCATTGCTGGAGATCAGTTGGTTCGAGCATGGAGAAGGAGGAGTCGCCCCAAGGCGGTTGCCACTGAAAAGGTCCACCACCTGCAGCGAGATTCGGGAGCCCAGGAAAGGCGTCTGTGCTCATGACTGTCTCTGGAGTAGGTAATGTCTCGACGCTGGTAGCTGGTACGTGAGGTGCATCATTGAATCCGTCGTCGACAGATGGTTCAGGGCCAGTAGACTCAGCTCTGGACGGCCCAGTCGACGTGGTTCGGACCTGGTTCGCTTTCTTGATGCAGAGTTCTACGATCTTCACCTCAGCAAGCGCAAACTCGTTGAGCCAGATGTCAGTCCTCTGCATCTCACAGTACGCCAACAAGTCCTCTATAATGGCCTGTGACCGCCGCGTATTTGGCTCCCTCACCACAATTATAGCCAGTACAAGGGCGCTGTTAAATAGATGGTGAGGCCCTAATGTCCACTTCAATCGATCGGTCAGTGGTTGACGAAAGTAGTCCATGCGCATAGCAAGATCAGCACAAGATGATGAAATGCAGGCATCTTGACTGTGTTTGAAGCGATTCGTGATACTCTGGCGCAGAAGGAACGGCCGATGCAGAATAACCCGGGTGAAGTGGAACATTGAGTGCAGATACTGCCTATTCCAGTAGAGAAAAGGGTGCGTTGAATCTTTAGAAGTGTCCGGATCCTGGAGACGAAAGTATGGAGGAAGTTTGGCTTCCCATTCCAGCATCTCACGATCGAAAGAAAGCACCGTGTCATACGAGGCTGTGAACAAGCCGAAGCATCGCTCTTGGATTTTGCCAACGATTGTGGCCAGGTCATGCGCGAGGTAGTTCTGCACGCTTGGAGTGGGTTCCGTGAGAGGCAGTGGCGGCATATCGGATGCCTGCTCGTCCGTCTCATCATCAAGCCAGATATTCGTCGCACGCTTCACGAGGCACTGCTGGTCCACAATCGCGAATGGGCGCCCAATAGCAAGGGCAATCGTCTTGTCTAGCACGTAAAGATGACTCCAAAGCCGTCGCCTTGTCTCGGTCTCCCTACGAGAAAGCCGCCATCTCTCACCGTCGATGTGGATACCTTGCGCCTGAGCCATGCGCATTGCGAAGCTCGTGGTGAGCCAGGCCTCTGGAACACGCCTCAGGTGAATGAGATACCTAGTCACCAACACTCCAGCACGCACCAAATCAGTAGACTCTCCGTAGAAAGTGGGCGCAATGACGATGGCCCTCCGAGCGGCCCAGTAGAAGCGCAAGGACGTCTCTTGGAGCTCGCGCTGCTGTTCAAGGTTGTGCGGCTTTGGGCAGTCCAGCAGGACGCCGTACGCGAGCACAATAAACAGCAATGCTAGCCATCGTAGATCAACTGAGGCGAAGTCATCGAAACCAAACTTGCGCTCCCAGAAGAGGTGGTACTTGGCCTTGAATGAGGTGGCATGGACCGCATCGATAGTCCAGTTTAGCTCCGCTAGGAATACGTCGACCAGTCTGTCTACGCTTGTCTTACTCCTTGGTAGTAGACCGAGCAAGTCCCATATCTGCGAAAAGGGTCCTCCAACATCTCGAAAGGAGTGAGCTGAGCCTGCAGCGTGCCGTATACCAGACGAAAGGTCTGGTGCTGGAGCCTCGATGACTTTGGCGGCAGCCTGTGGTCCGAAATAGGATGAGCCGAAGAAAGAGGGTGCGTCGCGGCTCCTGAATAGACTTCCTACTTGCGCGTCGTCTCCAGACGTCTCTCGATGAGCCGGCGTAGGTGTTTGCGAACGAGGTGTGGGCTCGAGATGGGGTGTGGATGGTGTTGCAGGCCTTTGTCTCTGCTGTGCTTGTGCTTCCTCGCTGTACGTGCAGCTTGATCCTGCGTTTCTCCGCCTGCAGTTAAAGCAAGGGTTAGCACCATCGCACTTCTGTTTCCGCCTGTGGCAGGCCTGGCAAGCTGCAGCATGACGCCCACGCTTTCTCCGCTTCTGTGATCCCTCCATGGGCGCCAAAGGATCGACTTATCAAAAAGCCGATGCATGGAAAATTGGCCGATACTTGAAGGCCTGCAATTGCCGAGGCTATCAATGGCGCCGCCACTACGGCTCGACAGAGATACGGCCATTTCCCTAGCGGCCCATGCCAACGTCTTTGCCGATCATAACGGCCAATTCTTTGTCTCTTGGCCGCGTCGGCTTTCTCGAGGTGGGTTGAGACTTGAGATAGGGCTCCGAGAACGATCATAAAAGGACTTCAGGAATGCCGTTCAATCGTCAGCAACACCATACTCGGTTATTTCGCCACAATGACGACCCAGACCCTTGACGAGAAGCCTCACGATGGTTCCATTCACGAGAAGGATGCCCGCGTGGGCCATTCGGAGACTTACATCGACCCTGTTGCTGAGAAGAAGCTCATCCGCAAGCTTGACATGATGCTTTCGCCTATGATGGTCCTCATCTTCCTAGTCGCATACTTGGATCGTTCAAACATCGGAAATGCGGCCATCGCTGGCATGAATGAAGATCTCAAGCTGACAGGTAACAAACTCAACGTTGCCGTTACCTTGTTCTACGTTACCTACATCGCTTTCGAGGTACCCTCGTCAATCCTGTTGAAGCGGCTCCGCCCAAGTCGCCTCATTCCGTTCTTTATCATCGGCTGGAGCGCAGTCATCATTGGTGCCGCCTTCATCAAGAATTATGCGTCCCTTATTGCTACACGACTTCTCCTTGGCGCATTCGAGTCTGGTCTCTTCCCCTGTCTGACGCTTTATTTGAGTACCTTCTACAATCCTCTTGAGCAAGCACGCCGAGTATCCTACCTCTTCGTCGCTTCGGCTTTGAGCGGCGCATTCGGCGGTCTCTTGGCGTACGGGCTGACTGGCCTCCATGGAGCCAAAGGACTTGCAGGCTGGAGATGGCTCTTTTTAGTCGAAGGAATTATCTCAATAGTAGTCGGTATTGCGACCATCCTCCTCCTGCCAGATAATTTCGAGACAGCGTGGTGGTTGAACGAGGACGAGAAAGAGATTATGCGAGCTAGGCACGAGAACGCGCGCCTATATCAGGGCAAGTCAACAACCGCAGATGCATTTGACAAAAAGGAGGTCCGCCTAGCCTTCCGCGATCCGAAGGTCTGGCTCAATTCGGCTTGCCAATTCTGCGCCAATACATGCTCGTTCGGCTTTTCTACCTTCCTTCCTGTCATCATCCGGGGATTCGGCTACTCTAGTGTACGGACTCAATTGCTCACTGTGCCTGTGTACATTTGGGCGAGCATTGTATATATCTCCATCTCATTCGCTTCCGATCATTTCAACCGCCGAGCCATATTCATGGTTCCTATGGCGCTCATCACATCTTGCGGCTATGCAATGATGTTGGGGGTGCCTATGACATCGACAGCAGTCCTGTACTTCGCGACATTCGTCACTGCTACGGGAATCTACTGTGTGGTCGGTTTGAACGTTACATGGGTCATCAATAGTAACGCCGGATACTTCAAGCGCGCGACTGCCATTGGTCTTCAGCAAACTATCGGCAATAGTGCTGGTATTATGGCAGGACAGATCTATCGGATCACAAACACGGATGGGAGATATGTCATTGGTCACTCAGTTTCTCTTACTACTATTTCTCTTGCTGCTTGTGGATACTTCACGATGTTTGTGTTGTTGAGAAGGTTGAACAAGAAGAGGGAGGCTATGAGCATTGAGGAGAGGATCAGAGAGATCGATTCCGGAAAAATGGGGGACAGGCATCCGGACTTCAGGTACACGCTCTAAAGGAGGGCCACTGGTCAAATTATAGAAAAAAGCTATCTATACCGTCCAGGATGCGTATTTCAACAAGTTCTCTCTAGAAATTCTTCTAAAGATGTGTAATAGATGTATGACTATTTGACTTTTGCTGTGCGACTTCCCTGAGACCTCTCTGAATTATGATTGATTCCAATTTTGCTAGTGCATGTTTCGAAATATTTGATCATGCATACCTTTTGCGACAGAAATGATGAGAATATTAAGTTTCTGATGTCTAGATTTCCCAAGAACTGAAAGAAATCCCTTCATCTCACTATTACACCTGATCAACATCCAACCTTACACGCGACCTGCCAAACCCGATACACCTTTGCCTCGTGTGGCTTAACCTCCGTCGTAAATGGAATGTCGTACGGTCCCTTATCCTCGTGCTTCCACAGATCCCGCATTCTATACACATCCCAAGGCACCGTCAAATGCTCTCGCATACTCACAGTGATCATCGCCGTCTCTGTGCCCCTGTTCAACAACGCGACAATCAAACTCTGATCTGCCATTTGCTTTGCATAGATCTGTGTTTTATTTTGCGAGTCGCTATATTGCACGGTAGCGACTTGGCCAAGCGGATCTTGATTTGCGGCAATGATCTCCTTATTTGTAAGGGTAGCAAGGTCGTAGGTGGAGAGCTTCTTGATGTTTGCACCTATCAGGAGCGGCGAGGCAACAATTGACCAGAGCGAGAAGTGTGTCCTATACTCTAGATCACTCAATCCTGTACCCACCAACTGCTTACTTTCTCCGTTCAGTCCGACGATCAACATGTCATAATCATTCCAGTGACCTGGTCCCGAGTATTGAGCAATCGGATTGCCGCGATCTATCATGTCTAACACGTCGAAGTAGTACTTCTCCCTATTACCGGGATAATTGAAGTCGTCCGAAATATCTTGTCCAATGCGCCATTGATTTGCGCCCTCTTCTGCCGCCCACTCCCACACGTTTGCCCAACCACAGTGGCATGCGTGGAAAACAATGGAGCGATTGGTCGCAATGAGGGCTTGGCTCATGTCTAACATGACCTGCTGGACTACCGCCTGCGGCTCATCATGGTGAGAGCAGCAGCTATCATACTTCAGATGATCGATTCCCCACGAGGCGAACATCTTCGCGTCATCTGCCGCATGTTCTGCAGAGCCGGTGAACCCCGCACAGGTAGTGTCGCCGGGGCCACTGTAGATGCCTAGTTTGAATCCCTTTGAGTGGGCGTAGTCTGCGAGTGGTTTCATTCCGTTGGGAAATTTGACGGGATCGATTTCGAGTGGATGTTCTGAGCGCGAGCCCGCATAGCGTTGCCAGCCGTCATCGATGTTTACATAGACATAGCCTGCATCTTTGAGACCCAGCCTGTCCATTGCATCGATAGTGTCGCGGACGACGGTCTCATTAATGTCGGGACCAAAGTTGTTCCAAGAGCTCCAACCCATTGGCGGAGTCAGTGCGAGGTGATTTGTAAAGTTCACCTTGCCGCCATAGTTTGTAGTGTTCCACGCCGGTGTTGGCGTTGGCGTAGGTGCTGCTGTCGTTGTGGAGTTTGTGTAGCTGAATGATTGCCCATGCACGATGGTAATTATGGCAGAAGTTGCCAGCAAGAATTTGCGAAACATTACGATTTCCACGCGCAATAGCGTCGCAAAAGCTATACGAAAGGCTATACGAGAAGTTCAAACGATATCCGTCCTCAGTTTGACAGCATTGGCTCCGAGAAGTAAGGGACAAGAACGTGAGAGTGCAGAGGGGGAGAATCGCGGTTTAGTATGAGAAAGAAAAGGAGATCTGTGAGTTCATGAGCTTCGACGCAGGAACGCGACTATATATTAAACCACCATTGTTATCCATCTACATAAATGAACTGCAGCAACTCGCATACCCGTACCCATAGAAGATCATCTTCAATGCGATAGCTACCCTGGTCATTGCGGAGTAGTTTAGCCAGATGTGGATATTTACCCTCTTACAACTGGATTGCAGCAGATCCGCCTCACGCGGGAGAGATCGAGCAATTAATATTATCGAAAGAGCCGAAAAGCTGATAATTGAGATATTCGATATTGTTAGAAAGCAGAAGGGCTGACTATCGAGATCGGGACGGTTACCGCCCTTTCTACTTGAAAGGCGTACTTAGGACTGCGCACGCTTATGGTTCACTTCTGCCTGCGTCACGCAGGTGAGCAATTGCGCGTAGATGTCCTTTTATGGAAAGTTTTCCTGAGAGATATTATCATCCAGTGTGACAGGACTATGCTCGTCTTTGAAAGTTTGGCGAGACAGTGAGGATACAGAACTTTCGTTCTTTTGATCCAAGGCGCAGCACAGTTGTCTCAATAGACAAGTGTGCAATTGCGGGTTTTTATGTATACATAAACGTCACAACGAGTATTATAATCGATGCGACGATTCGACAGCACCTACCGACTCAACGTACCCATCTACGAGATACAACCCTTTGTGACCGATTCAGGAGCTCTCACTGGGAGTTATCCAGCATCTACTCTTATATAATAGCGCAGATCCATTTGAAAAAGACTGAATACAATGGACAAATGTCTGGCGGGAGTCTGGCTCGACTACTGCCCAGAGAAACAGATTACCCTGTAGCAGGTCGAGCGGACGATCGACTCAGTCTTACGCTCTTCAAAGTCTGCCTCGCATGGTGTGCCCACTTATCTAATCCAGACAGCCTGCCAAGCTCCTCAGGCGCTGGTCATATCTCTTACGGCAAGATGTCATCTCGCGGGGATCTGCAAGCTCCCATTCCAGTAGTCGTTGATGATCCCAGAAGAACAGTCCAAGGTTGCCGAAGAAGTCTCGATAGGTGTGGGTTTCTACATTGAGATTCAGCACCCCCCACTTATATAAGGCCCATCCATAATTACAAATCCCCTTGTCGAGTTGGGACAATGACAATGGATAATCTAGTCCCTGACCCATATTCCAGGGCCGACGAGCTGGAAGGCCGTGGGGCCGGGAAACGTAGATGAAGTTAATGTGCATTCCTGGGGGGTGCCCTTCAAAAGACGTGTAACGGATAGCTGGATAGAGATTGCGGATGTAGAGCGACTTGCGTGACAATTTCTTCCAGGAGCTGTACCTATTATCGATAGCCCTATAGAGCAAAGAAGGGCTTTTATTGCCAATACTCGTCAACCACTGCTCCAGTGCTACGATTTGGTGGACCTCCCATGGATCAAGTCTGCCCGCGAAGGCTCGGCAGAAGTCTACAGCTTCCGACAGGTGAGTGAATTTTGATTGCAGCTGGTAGTAAAGCTTCAGCAACCACAACGCGCTTGAGATGCGGAGATGTTCAGTTTGTGAGAGCAGAACAGGCTGGATCTCGACGAAGGGATTGACAAGGGTCTCTACAGCGGCGTTGAGGCTTTCGGCATACAAATTCACCGCGATGTCCACTTCTTCGTGCAATAACGCAATTTCATCAAGTAATTCCAACGGGGAGACATCCTTAATGAGATGGTGGGCATCCACAGAAGTCAAGTCGGTGAGGCTATGGAGTTCCAGAAGTGCTCTAGAGGAGTCGGATTCCAGGTCTTCTACTCTGTCAAGGCCCCAACATGCGTACAACGAATTAGCCGCACGGCGAGGTAGTTGATGAAGTATTTGCTCAAGGCATGATTCTGGATACGTCAGGAACAAGCTCCTGAGGTAAGGGCTTAGTTGGAGAAGGCGACAGGCCGGGCTAGGTCGCACTTACACAAGACAAGTAGTTGAAGCTCAGGAGGTAGTCGCTCGAAGGGAAATTGTGGCCGCATTTGCCGCCGAACACCACGTGCTGCTCTCTGCGCGGCGCTTCGAGCCATTTTCGAGGTGTGAGGTGTAATGGAGTGAGAAGGGCGGTGGCTGCCTGGTGCATCATACAGCATTCGGCTAAACATCGGGGATCGGCGCATCGTGAATTGGAGCTTCAGCTTGAGCAAACGTAGTCCCAAACACACAATCTCACCCCCGCCACGCCACACACAATGCTCGTCTCTCTGACCGTCGGCAAAGTCGACGCAGGCGTCGCCGTTCTACTGACTGAAGATAAACGCCTGGTACGTTCCTCAGTACCTCCAATGCCTTCCGACACCCTTTAAACAGGCTGTCGGTCCTGCAAAGTACCAATAGCTTACCCCGACGTAGATCGAGTTTCCCTCTATACTCCTACCACCAGATATCTCTTCCGGTAGCATTGTTGATATTACCGTCTCACGGAACCACACCAAAGAGTCGGATTCGGCTGCAGCCTTCCACACCCTTCAGAGCACCATCTTCCGCACCTTTGGCCAGCACACACCCTCTCCCCCCATTCTCCGCTGTCGCAACGCCACACAAACCTCGGTCGTGCTAGAATGGGATCCAATCGATATTGCGACAGCCGAACTTCGAAGCCTGACACTGTATCGGAACGGGAGCAAGGCCGGCACAATTCCCAAACCGACCGAGGTGCATAGCACCAAGCTCAGCGGCCTTGCAGTAGACACGGAATATGTATTCCATCTGGTCCTAAGAACAAGCGCAGGTACCTACAGTAGCGAGAAGCTCAAAGTGCAGACACACAAGATGACGGATCTTTCTGGCATCACGATTACGCCGGGTCATATGCCCGCGGCCCTTAGAGAATCTCTGCAGAAGTCTGTTGATCGTATTGGCGCCAAAGTTGTGGATACTGTAAGGATTGATACCACGCACTTCGTGTGTACCGAGGGGCGGGGACCTGCGTGGGAAAAGGCTGTCGAGAATAACATTCCTGTCGTAGTGCCGGATTGGGTCAAAGGCTGTGAGAGAGAAGGCAGGATAGTCGGCGTACGAGGATACTATCTGAACGCGGATCCGCGACTACGGCAGATCGGGCCAGGTTCCGGACAACAACAGCAGCCACAGCAGCAAGCCAAGAGCCCGGTCACAAGTCCAAGAACAGAAGTCACACCCCCAACGCCTGACAGATCAGCGCCTGAGGCCAACGGCGACAGCGCTCCTCCGCCGCCCCCACCAAAGGATGATGCAGACGAGAAGAGCAGGAGTCCGTCACCCCCCGAGCCGAAGACGCACTCAGAGGAGCAAAAGGTGAGAACCGAGGATTTAAAGCCGGCTGTCGAGGAATCAGAAGAGACCAGCGATGAGGAGGAGGAAGTAGAATCGAGTAACGCAAACGCCGCCGAGGGTGGCTTGCCGACAAGAAATAAGCCCCCTCAGGCTACAGTAGAAGATGACGATGACGACGGTGACAAATCCAGTTTCCAAGAGATTGCACTATGATGATGCGAACGTTAAGGCTATAGTGGTTGTATTGTTATATGAGCAGCTGGCGTGATTCGTGCGGCATCCGGCGAATATGGCATTATCTCTTGTAATTCAGCGGGTGCAGTGTAAAAGAATCCTATGATGAATAGTTTGCCCATCGATCTCATCCGATTATTACTTTTACCCAAACTATTCTACTCTGTCAAAGACAACCCCGAAAATGCTCGACATCAGATTTTTAGTCTCGAATGAATAAGTACAACATCGTTGTAACAATCTAATACTATAAGCAGGAAGAGATCAATATTTTCAGTACCAGAACTTATGGCCTCCGAGCCAGCCTTGAAAAGCTGTACAATCTTGTTATTTACTTATCAAACTGAAGGGGCGAATAGATGAAGGGGCGAAGCATTAACACAAGCTCTCGAGTATTCTACCAAGCTTACTCAATAAGCAAATACGTCAAAACGCAAGCCACCATGGCAGTAAATCTTCGCTAGAACTCACTCCCGCGAATCAGCAGACAAGGCATATAATCGGTTTTAAATTAACGAAACGCCTTCATAAGCCCCCAGCGCTTGCGTTCTATATTTGAAGAGATAAGTTCAGCCTCAGCCTCGCCGGAATATCTTCAGGGCCTATCCTTTCTTCTTCTCATTTTCCCACTTTTCTTAGATATTCGCTCATTTTAACATAGTCTCAATTTCTATCCCTTCTTCTCTCCTCATGAGAGCCTCTTTTCAGGTGCATTGAATGTTTTCATGCGTGGATGCATCAGTATCTCCAACTCCCAACCTGCTTACCCAAATTCAAGGCAAGACAGTTCTCAAGGATCCATTCAAAGAGAGCACTCCGATCCAGGAGATCGGAACTTTGACGAAGCTCAAAGGATCCTTAATTTCACATCTGTTCGGTGCATCGTTGAGCTCATTCTTCGGCTCAAAGCCTGAGCCAATGGAGGAGCGAATCCTTGCTCAAAAGTCTCCAAACAACGCCAAATGGAAACTACATTGGCGAACTCCTCTCCTTCTCGCCGTAACCTTTGTCGCCGGAATCAGTGTAGCCTTAGCTCAACACTTTCTATACAGCTCCATCCATTATAAGACAGAGGACAACGAGGAGAAAAAGATACGATCGGTGCTATACGGCCGTGCTTTGGCGTATGCTGCAAAGGTTGCATTCGGGGAGTGCATACTCCTATGTTATCGTCAAAGGATATGGCGAACATTTCGAGAACGTGCGCTATCCATTCGATCCATCGATCAGCTTTTCACGGCAAATTCAGACCCTTCCCTATTTCTAGATTGGGAGACCATCAGCAATGCCCCTCTACCTACTGTTATAGCCTTGGTCATCTGGCTTGTTCCCCTATTGACCGTCATTCTCTCGCCTAGCGCTCTATCATATGGCTGGCACATCGAACATAGTAGCGCCAGTATTCTTGTACCGACGGTGAACTTTTCAATGGAATCAATCAACGACTGGCGTCACCCCATGTACTCCGCAGATGGCACCCGGAAACGGTCGCTGCTTTATTACAATACGACCGACAAAACGGCTACGAGCAAAGGATGGTTTGATTACTACGACGAACCGAACACGGAAATAAGGAACCTTACATACCGAAATATTTATAATACTCCAAAGGCTATACTGGACAATGCTCTTAATCGGGACATTGCCAGACAGAGATCCTGCGGAGGAAATTTCAACTGCACGTACACAACTGCCTTTCTTGGGCCTGGTTATAAATGCGAGAAAATGGCAAATGGCATTGGAGATAACGAGAAGGTAGCCAGAGCGAATGGACCTTTCAACACAAGCATGCTGGCACCAGAAGGACCCTATCTGTACCACGCGGAGGTCGATATCAGAGATTATTTACGGCCACAAGCCGACAACCTCTCCTTGGGTGGTGCTCCGTCCGGCTTAATCCCAGATCATCTTGGCTCCATAATGACTGAGCCTGTGCTATGGATTGGATACTCAATCGACACTAGCAACAACCTTCGCATGTCCTCAACAATGAACGGGACGCATCCACATATATTCCGCTGCCTCCATTACGAAACCAGATATACAGTGAAGTGGAATTACACGGGGGCATCCTACAAAATCGATTCATCAAGCGAATTCTTGACGCCTGTAATCAATACCACTGTTTCATGTACCGGCGATCTGGTAGAACCACCAGAAAATTTCATCAGTCCGCGAAAGGATGTATATCTTTATAAAAAGACTGCAGCATATCATGCGGTAGGCCAGGTGTTCCGAAAATTTCTTAGCGGGGATATTATAGATTTACAATCTAAAACCGTACCAAATGCCATAGGGGTCCAATCTGATATCCTGGAAACGAATGTACTCAGTACACAAGGGAACTACACTATTATCAGGCCAAATCCACATGAAAAGCTTTCAAATTTTTATAAAGACATAGTCATTTCACTATTCTCTCAGCCGCAAATGATAGTCTACTCGGAAGATCGAGTTCTAGTGAACAGGACGCGCCTCCAGCAAGGTTTTATTTACAAACCGTTCCGGCTCTGGGCATGTTATACGCCTATTATCTTACTTACGTTCATTTTTTTAATATCTGGAGCCTGGGCAATCTGGGAAGATGGCACAACATTCTCAGTCGGATTTTCACGTATCATGGCTACAACGAGAAATCCTACGCTTGATCTTATCACTCAAGGAGCATGTTTAGGCAATGATCCATTCCCCAAGGAGCTTACGGAGAGAAAGCTGAAATTTGGAGCACTACAAGAGAAATTTGGACTCGAGTATATAGGCACAGACTCCGACCATGTGCAGAGTGTAGGTCATTGTGCTTTCGGGCTGTCCACCGAAGTAGGACCTATTCAAAGAGGGGCATTGTATGCGGGACTTGGTCAAATACGAAGAAAAAAGGCACCGGGGAAGGAGAAGTTAGATTGAAAGAGCATGTTAATGATACATTGTACCAGTATTGCACGAAGATTTTGCAAGAAACTTTCTTCATGTCATTAATACTAGATCGCATATCTAAGCGACACATCACTGCCTTCTCGTACCACTCAGTTGCATCAAAACACCAAACCGTTACTCAGGAGCAAATACTTGCAAGAAAAGAACTCTACGGGAGCCCAAAGCTCTTGTCGTTTCTCAGCGGCAAAAGTCAATTGACTGAAGCGAGCATCTTGCAATTGCGATAATTTCGCTAGCACTGTCTTAGTAAGTAGATATTCTAGACCCTCGTAATCGTGACAGATCATCTCACGTACATTCTCACACATAATATCAGCAATCGCAAGTCTGAATCCCTAGATCAAGGTCTCAGTCGCATACCCAGCTATCTGCCATAACCTAGTCCAGTCCACAGAGCAATCGCAAACGAAGATATGCTGCCTGATAAGCTTGCTCCTCTTCGAGCTACATTGTGCGCCCGAGTGCAGCTCTCAGCACGGATGCACATCGTCTTTGATTAGAATACCAAATCCAGCCCTTTCTCGACACACATATGGACTTCAATCACACGTGAAATACCTGAAGGGGCTTCGGATTGATAAGTAAAATCCTATGTTTTACCACTGCATGAGGCAAGTAGCACTTGTAATTTAATATGTGCCTTCCAACTATGTCTCACCATGATATGAATACAAGACTCCAATCAGCGGGCATACCAAGGGATACTTCACAAACCCGCAGCATGCCATGCTCAATCCTACTACAATTTCGTTGAACTTTGTAAACTGTCTGTCATTTTCTTGAAACTTGAGCAAAGTTGCTTGAAAGGAATGATATTCACCGCGACTCCAAACGACTCAGCATATGCAGTGCATCGAGATTCTCACCAAACGTATCGACGACATCACATCAACTCGTCTTTTTGCCCTTTTCAGATCGTCTTTTTCCCCAAAAAGGTAAAATCGAGCGACCAAACATGACAGTAACAACCTTCCACATCAGTCAGTCAGCACAGTCGACTCACGCTCCGAAACCTCATGTAAACCCATGCACCAAATCCCACCGGACTCTTCAAATAAAGTTCCTCTCCATGTTCCCCATCTATCTCACACACATCATCACATCCACCCCAACGATCCTACACTAACGCCGCGCTACTCCAAAACCCTACAGTAAGGCTGCCTTCTCCAACCTTCCCAATCCAGCGCTCGCCAGGGATCCCTCAACCACGCAAACCCCCGTTGCCCCCTACGCCCTGCTTCCCCTCCCCCAAAGACAAAATCCTCCCAGAATCCTTTACCGCTCTGCCCTATGGACGTGCCTCCCCCCCTCCAAAAAAACCCCTCGAGACAATCAATGATTTACCCCTCGGCCCCTTGCCTCGCACGGCCTAGCTTCCGCAGAAAACCGCCCTGATCCTTCCAGGAAACCGATCCTTCGAACACTGAGCAACCAAAAAACCCCCACACACGCATACACGCATGCTCACGGGACAAAAGAATCCTCTCTTCCCCCCACATGACCAGCGTCATCTTCCCAAAATAGTGGCATTTGGGATTCTCACATTTTCCCACGAACCAGATTTGAGACAAAAAAACAAACTTTGGGACGTAGGTTTTTTTTTTCATCTTTGCCCGCCCCATGGGATTTGCATCCACGGATTGCCCTCTGGGATGGGCCCCACGTACCGATCTTCACGTACGTATGCAGTAGATTCCACGAAAACGCCCATCCCATTCTAGGTGCTACGAGCGAACCAATCCAAAACGTCCCATCTGGGGTTTCGCTGTACGGGAAAGCAAAACAGCCTGAGAGCACATGGTAACCAACTTGATTCGAGAGTTTTTTCCAATGCTTAGATTCCATTGCAACCCTCCGGGAATCGCTGGTACTCGTCATCCACAAAAGAAAATATGCAACTACTTAACCTTCTTTCTACCAACGTATTTTTTTTCCTAGGACTTTCTGCCGTTCCTCCCCAAATTTAGTGTCACAACGGCGACGACGACCAAATAAACACGCACATACACGCACATACAACAACGCCCCCAAAAGGAATCCCCCCTCTCCTCCGGTGCCAAATCATGACTAATCCCGCAAAGGAGGTTGGATTCCGATCCAGCCTGACACACACACACACACACATGGCTTTCTTATTCTTCCAACCCCATAAAAGAAAGTCGAATGAATAAGAAAAAAACCAAAAACAGAACCGACACTAATGGGGATGATGGAATGATGACTGGCAGCGGAGCGTCCGAGTGGGGGGGAAAAGCGGCAACGCCCGGACCGTCGCGATGCGGTGCGCTCCGGGGGCTACGGTGCGGTACGGGTACGGGTACGGGTACGGTACGAATGTGGAGGGAGGAAGGACGGAAGGAAGGAGGGGGGGGGGGGGCGAACAAGTAGTTTGCCTGCCCTACTTGCTGCCTTACTGCCCTAGGCCCTAGGCCCTCCGTCCATCCACATCCACCATCCATCCATGCATTTATCTATGACAGCAAGGTTACAAGCTAGCTAGCTAGCTAGCTGCCCTCGCCCGTAATTGAAAGAATGCAATGCAATGCAATCAATCAATGCCCAAGTCCTTAGCAACAAACAAACAAGAATGCGTCTAGACTTGGCCCCCCGCGCCGCCATCAGCATCAGCGTTCCTTGAACATTGAACTCCAGCCCTTTTTCGCATCCGTGGTTAGTAAAATGCGAGCAACACGTAGTTCATTTTCCCAGCCTACCTTGCCTTCTTACCTGCGTACGCACACTTGCTCCTCCACTCCACTCCACTCCACCCTCCCCCTCCCACAAAACGAGTAAATCCGCCGAACGTTAACGGCCGCCCCCCGCGCGGCCCCCCGAAGGAGGGTGATAGATGAAGCGGTTTCGTTTCGTTTCGATTCGATTTTTTTTTGGTTGGCTTGCATGCAAAACGCCATGTCTCTCTCTCGCGCGGTAATCTCCGATTTTTTTGCTCGGTGAGAACGGGGGCGGAGAAAAGATAAGTCATGTAAAGGGAGAGGAGACGGACAGAAATAAAATCCAAAAAGAGTAAGTAAGACGCAAGAATCTTGTCCGAAAATAATTCCCTACCCGTTTGTGTCAGGGGACCATGGGGTTATGGTTTCACCCCTTTTTCTTTTTTCTCTTTGATAAAGCATTAGGGCGCAGATGGGATCGCATTGGATTGAGGATGGATATGGAGGGTTGCAAGAGGTGTGCTATGTAACATGGTGGTGTTGTTGTAATAGTGGTAATATAGTAGTTGCTTGCAAACTTGTGTAAAACAATAAAAACTCAAAAAACCAACCTTGCTGAGAAAAATCAAATTGCCGCCCATCGTAAACTTGTGATGATACCGAGGAAATGACAGTGATAAGAGCCTGAATACCCCCTCCCTATACAAACTCAAAAAGCTTCGAAGCCTGATCAGCAAATTAGACAAAGGGAAACAGCAAACCAAAAAAGCCAGATTAAGCACATGCAACCACTTGCCAGCGTCTATCGCCAAGGATGACGGCTGGTTCTCCCAAGGCACCACTGAGATGCAAAACCCCTTCTAAGTCGTTTTTCGAAAAATGCAAATACCACCCCAGTCGGTAAAGTAGCAACGCTCACCAGAGAACACCGTGCTTGGTTTTGAGAAGAAGCAAAACTCCAAGCCCGCAGCAGTTGTGTTCAGACATCCTCCCCCTCCTCCTCCATCTTCTCCTGTGTTAAATCTTCCTTCCGCTTGCCCCCAGTGCATGAACGGTCCAGATGGTATCGCTGCGCGGGAGTAAAGAAAAGACGACCCCATCACAACAGCCACATAAGCTTTCGTCCGAAAACGGAAGGTCTTATTTTGGCAAACGAAAGCACCTTAACGCAGCGAAAATCGGACCCGAATTGACAAGTCCGCCCACCTGGCCATGCAGACCCTGCCCGTGGGCGAGGTGACAAAGAAACAATAAGGAAAAGAGGACCACCCAGGGAATGCGCGTGCCATTAAGGAATAGGAAAGAAATTCAAGGTTCCAATCGAACGCTATGAAGAAAGCAGAGGACCACCCAAAATGCTCCGCTACCAGGGTGAAATCTCCGAGGAGAAGATCACTCTGATAGAGAAAGTTGAATTATACAGAAAGCGAAGAATCACCATTAAGGTCCCCCAAACATGCTGCTGCTGCTTGGATTCGCTCGTCTAGAAGACCAGCTCTAGACGATTCCTCGGGCGCCTCGGCCAACCTACATGGGGCGACGGTTGAGCATATTGAGCATGTTCGAGTCGGTAGAGCTGCGTCCGTTTCCGCTATCGCTCATGAGATCGTTGATGCGCATCCCAGGTCGGCTGGGGGGCTGCGAGGCCGAGGGTGGTGGAGGAGTCGTGCCGTCGTTGCGGGGCGGCCCTGGCTGCAGAGAAGCGTGAGGTTGGGGTGGTGCTGCATAGTAGGCGGTCCCTCCGGGGGTGGTGGGCGGTTGCGCGTGGGGCGAGGAGGAGGAACGGCTGGCTTCGTATGGATACGCACTTTGCGGCGATCCTCGACCAGGCTGTTGTGCATTGTAGTACGGCTGGGCTGCCGGAGGTGCACTCGAATACGACGCGGACGAGGTCGCTGGAGACGCAGCGCTAGTTAGAGAGGGGGGTTCAGGATAAGAGTACTCTGGGCCAGCGCTTCGATGGGTGAGCTGTGATGCTGTGCCAGGAGCTGGCGGAGGCAGTGTCGGAGTGTGAGGCTCTGGGTAGGGCCTCTTCCTGCCATTCAGCGCATCACGGCTCGCCTCATCGTATGAAGCAGCAGGTGGACCATGAGCAGATTGAGCTGGGTACGGACCTGGTGCACCTGTAGGACTCGGCAGATATGCCTGCTGGCGCTGCTGCTGGCTGTACGCCTCCCCATGGGTCGCGGGAGGGAGCGGTTGCCCGTAGGCCCCGTACATGGGCGGAGGCTGTCCCACCCCACGCCAGACCGTATGCGCAGGCACGAATGCTTGCGTTTGCGCGGAAACGGGCGTGAAGATGCAGTCCTGGTTGAAGCGCATGCAATTCGAGCAGCGGCCATCATCGGTAGCCTCGAAGCCAGAGCATCGAATCTGCTTTTCGCATTAGTAAAAAAGGGCAGGCGGGACAAGCGTTCACGGTCGACTTGCCTTGCGGCGCCTGCAGTACCGACAGGCTATGGCGGTTCTCTGGCGGGGAGCAGGCGGCTGGTGATGTTGGCTCATGTAACTCGGATGAGGTGGAGGTTGGGTTCGATACGAGTCCGGGAGGGGAGGTCCACGCGTCCATTCGGGAGGGCCTGGGAGGCGGTACGACTGCTGCTGGTGCTGGTGGGCAGCCATGTCGGGACGGGGTTCTTGGGGAGCAGGCGGCGGCGGAGGAGGGAGTGAAGTATTGATCTAATGTGGCACGGTCAGTCAGCATATGAGATCAGATTATGGCGTGCCCGCAAAGGAAGCGCTTAGTGTTTCGCACACATGACCAGACTTACATGAGCGGGCGGCGGTGGATGGTAGGAGCCGTTGGGAGGCTGTTGTGCGGTGGGCGGCTGCCAGTGCGTGGGAAGCTGACCTTGGCCGCCTTGGTGAGGGAACATATCGAAGGATTGCAGGGCGGGCGCAGGTTGGGAGCTAAGTTTGGCCCGGGAGGTTGCCAACGACGACGCCAACCATGAACGGGCGTGGGTGGGGCGGCAGCAGACAGCCTCGACGAGGACGCAGAGGTGGTTGCGGGCGATGTGTGGTAGGGCGTCTCTCGAGGGTGGTACAGATTATGGCGGGCCGCGACGACGGCTGCAGGTCAGAGGGCAGTGCAAATGCAGCGAGGTTTGCAGGGCCAAGGCTGGGAGGGGAGGGGGGAGGGGGGTGCGACCGGGGCAGAGGCGAGACGGGGGGAAGGAAGAGGAGGAGGATGGACGGCGGGAACGGGGCGGAGTGGAGGGTTGGAGACAAGTCGCGAGGTGGTGGGACGGCGGCGGACGAGGTTGCGATGCTTCTCGAAGGCGTGGAGAAAAGAGGCGCGGATGGGAGAAGCGCGAGACCCAGAGGAAGGGAACCGAAAGGGAGGTGAGGGTTGAGCGGGAAGGCCACCACTTTACTATTTCCTGCGCCCGCTCACAGGCCCCAAAGCGGCGCACGGATGCCGGGGGGCCCCTGCCCTGCGGTGCTGGCGAACTGGGCGGATCGAGGACCCAGCCGTGTCGGGCCCGTCGTTAGCGCGACGAGCTGCCGCAGCCCTCACAGCACGTCGAGTTGCATTCGGTGTGGAGAGCGCGGCAAGACGACAGGGAGGACAGGGCACGACGACAGCCGCGGGCGAAACGTGCCGACACGAGAATGCCGTGGCTCGTTGCACACGGGGCGAGGGGAGGGGTGGGCGCACGGCAGCGCTCGTCGCCAGTGGCGAGTGGGTGACTGGGTGAGAGCAGTAGTAGGTGAGTAGTAGGTCCAGCGTGCTGTGCGCTGTGTGCTGTGCGTGGTGTGTGTAATGTCTGGCTGGCTGGCTGGCTGCCGCTGCATCACCTGGCGGGCGGCCCCTTTGGACGGCGGGCGGGTTGTTGCGCTGGTCTGGCGGGCGGGCTGGCGCGGCGGGCGGCCCACGGTGCGAGGTGAGGAGGGACAAAGAGCAGCGGGCAGCGGGCAGTGTGCAGTGGGCAGTGGGCAGTGGGAAGTGGGCACCGCGCACCGGACAAAGCAGCGACAGTGCCAGTGCCAGAGCCAGAGCCAGAGCCTGCATGTACCAGCAGCATGTACCAGTCCCAGTGCAGTGCCACCAGCATGCATCATGGCGTCTGGCGGGCCGAGCGCTCACAGCCTGTCCCCTCTGGACGCCGCCAAGGCCGGGTACATGGCGGCAGTATCCGCCTGCAGCTCTCGCGTGTGCGATCGCCTGCGCACCGCCTTAAAGGCAGGCCGCCGGCGACGCAGCAGTAAAAGCAACAGCAGCAGCAATGCCAGTCTCTCCCACGAGACGAGACGAGACGGGGCCCTTGGCCCTTGGCCCTCACCAGCTGAACACCCGCACCCGCACCCGCACCCGTACTCGCTCTCCTCCCTCCCTCCCCCGGCGCGCCCTCCCGCCTCCTTTCCTTTGTCTGCGTTCCCACCGCGCGCCGCTAGCACCAGCAGCCCGTCGTCGACGTCGGCGAGCAGCCTGCCCAGAGCCAGTACCAGTGCCAGTAACAGTCCCAGAACCAGTCCCAGAGCTTACCAGAGCCAGTGCCAGCTCAATTTCTCCCCTCCCTGCCATGGGCCGGTGCTGTTCGCTGTTCGCTGCTCACTGCTCGCTTCCACCGCGCGGGCTGCCTGCCAGGCTCAAACCGTGGTTCCGCACGCGCCCCCGCTGGCCAGACAGCGCCAGGCCCGGCCCTGCACTGCGCTGCACCACCGCTTCGCTGCCCTGCCCTGCTCTGCCCTCTCGTCTCTGCTGACCTGATGACCTTTGCCCCGCGGCTCTTTCTCCAAGCTACGCTATTGCTTGTCCCGCTGCCAGTCGTGCCAGTTCCGTCGCAGTCAAGCCTCCCCCCCCTCACGCGGCTGGCTCTGGCGGCGAGCTTGGGGCCGCCCACCGGAGACGAGATGAGGATGGCCGCCCCCGAGCCCAACCAGATGCGGAGCGTCCCACATCCTGGGCCGCGGGTAGCAAGGGCCGCATGCGAGATAGGGCTGGTCCGCTCGTGCGCTGCCCAGTGATTGCAAATTTGGCCTCTTGACTCTCTCTGCTTGCCTGCTTGCCTGCCTGCTTGTACGTGCTATGGCGGCAGATGCTGGCACCGCGCTGTGTTGGTGCGCACCGCCCCCCCGCCAGTGATGGATGGCAGCGCCGGCCGGCTAGCAGGACAGCCCTCGACGTGCGTGACTCGGCGACATCAGGCAATTCTTTCGTCAGCGGGGGGCACACGGCCGCCAAAAGCAATCGTGGAGCCCTCGTCTGAACTAGTGCTCAACGGCACCCAAGCTGCCCGGCGCGTTGTCGTCGACACAGTATGTATTACTGGCAACCAGCAAGGAGCAGGCCCAGCACTCCCCCCATGCTCGCCCGACGCGTGCGGGCAAAAACTGCGTGCGCCTCGTGTGCCCTGTGCTGCGACCATGACTCGTCACGAGCCGGCCCTTCTGCTGCTCGAATCACTCGTCCACATCTGACATCTGCTCCAAGCAGATCCTCGCCGGCGCCGCCTCCGTCAAGATGCCCATCCATGGTAACACGTCGGCCCCGCCGCTGATTCGTCATGCTCTCGACAGCTGCGCGGTCCTGCCGGGGCCGCCATCAGGGTTGCGACGACGCTCCCAGCTGTCACGGCGCGGCACGGAGCTGTGCGGATGGGGTGCATCATGGCGGATGGACCATGGCGAAACACAACCTCTTCGCCTCGCGGCTGACCTGGGCTGCTCGGATCCCAGAAGAAGGTTTGGCTAGCGGGATCGGCGGGGGACGCAGAAATGGTCTTGATGAAACCCCAGCCGTTGTCACGCCTCGACGAATAAACGCCCTACGCAGCGTCGTCTCGCGGCCGCCGTAATACTCGGGCGTATATGGCATACTGCGGCTACTGCACGTTGGCGGGCCGCGGCTTCACAGGCTCGCGAACCGGGTGACAGCGCGGATTCAATGTCGGCGGCCAATGGCGGCCGCCCTGCAACGCTCCAAGTTATATGGCCATGGGCGAACACCGTGGACGTGCTCCGAGTCGGTGAATGAGCGTGCCTTGCATGAACAGTGCTCAGAGGCGGGTAAATCGTGACCCCCGGGGGTGACGGCCGTCGAGTGGAAAAAATGGGAGGTCATGAGGTCACCAGGCTTGCTGTCACCGGTCAGCTCTTGTCCACCGGCCGCTCCTGCCTCGTCACTTAATCACTTGGGCGGGCTGAGCAGGAGCGACCAATCGAACACTGCAAGCTGCAGTTGTAGTTTGATTGATTGCCACACCGCATCTACCCACCCCATGCCATCGCGAGCCTGAGTAGTCGGCGTGCAGCTGCGGTGAACACCCGGCGCTCGCTGACACCCTCAAGGAGATACGCGCCGGGCACGCCGTTGGGCGCAGAGCACCTGGATTTCCCGTCTGTCAGCCGTTTCCCGAACGCCGCCGTCATCCGTGAGCTGCTGCTGCTACATAGCTCCCTTGCACGTTGGGCACGGCAGTGCAGGACGGCCGGCAGGGCAACGGCATTGCATCTTTGTGGGGAAGCACCGTGCTCGATCTCCAACACATCATCACTCTTTATCCATCCAAGCGGGTAGCAGCACATCCACACGCTGACAAGGGCACAAGAGAGCTCCCGCCCTCGCTGTCCCTTCGTACCTGATACAGCTCACGGTCCTCCGGGAGCTAACAGATGAAGCTGCAGCATGTGGCACGAGATCACGGCCCGGGACGAGCGCTGATACCGTGGGTTTCGTGTGAGCACCGCAATTGCCGCATTCGTGGCAGCGTCAGATTAACGACAACGTTTGGTGTCACCATGGGCGTTGAGGCGCTCTGGGGGAGCTGCACAGGGCACCGTCGAAGGATTGCAGCGTGTATAAAAAGTATATGGCAGCAAAGCAGGGCGCTCCGCCCGCCGCTCTGTTCCGAGCACGGCCACCGTCGTACAGCTTCCATGTGTGCTATCAAACATGGCCATGTCAGATCCGGGATATCGACCTCGCAAGCAAACCTGTGCGATATAAATGGATCTCTGTGCCACCTGGGCCGTCGAGTGAACGGTCAAACTCCAACGTCACCAACACCACGCGCTAACAGCGGGTGGGCGACTGGCCAGACCTCTCCTCACCGATCGCACACGATGCAAATACGGCTGCAGTCTTGGTGTTGAGACCATTCCAACCTGCATGATGCCGCGGCTTCTCCTTGCTTCGTGTTGCGTCTTTGATATGGTCGTGTATGCCGCCCGGTCGCATGCGGCTTATCGACATATGTGAATAATTGCATCCCCGCAGAAATGCACTCTATTGCGAGGCAACTGAGGCACTGCATTCTGGCCGGACGAATGGTGCTTACGGTCCAGACAGGATTCCCCGCCTTGGTCAGCAAGACCTTATTCTCCTAGAGCGGCCTCCCAAAGGCGTTGCACCACATCAATTAAGCGCGAACCCAGCAACGGGGCGAGCATGCGGAGCGGGACGATCTGGGAGAGTGACGGGTTGCAGAGCCGAGCAGTTGAATACGAAGATGCCTTAAACCAAAAGCCCAAGGCTGATGGGCACAAATGGGGTCCCGGGGGGGATCTTGATGCAGCGCATGATGAATCGGCGTCGGCAAGGTGGATTACCAGGTAGTTGCTTCCAAAGAGCGATCGGTGTGCGTTGGGATCAGACAGGACGCGGCATGCGCAACTTTAGGGCGCACACACACCGCTGTTCTGGAGGTGGCTACCGGCTGCGTGCAGAGCGATCGGATGCCTCTGTGCTGATAAAACGGGGCTACCGGGCAGAAAGGCCGTTTGTGGGTTCTAAGTGGGCGTTGCGCTGGCCGTCGTTCCTTCGAGCGGCTGGCGTGAGTCGTGGCCGGCGTACATAGCGAGCTGAAGGCTGACTAGAAACAGGGCATTTGTGCGTGACTAGTCCTTGGGCTCGTCGAGCGGAACGCACCGATGCAGCGCGGTGCCCAGGCGAGAGCGCAGCGCGCCGGCGTGGACAAAGTTGCGACGGCCGTCCTGGGATGCATACGATAGCCTTGTGTGGCTCTAGGGCGATGGAGACCCCCATGCGTTGAACGAATTGCGCCCCGGCCCGTCGCGGCCTCCTGTGACACACAGCACAGGGCCAGGGTAATTGTGGAGAAGCAGTGAGCGAGTGCGAGCCACCTGTCGGCAGAACACGAACACGAGCGGCGGCACAGTCATGGCGGCACAGGGCGTACGGGCACGCCTGACCCGCGCAGCAATCGCCGACCCTTGCCGGCGGCCGCACACTCGCATCGTCGCATCGTCGCATCGCGGTTGGGCTGCAAACAGCGCGACACGGTCGCCGTCGCGCGGGAGGGCTCGAGAAGGCAGAGCCCGGCCCCCAGCGTGGAGCGCTAGGGAGCGGCTAAGAGGACGCGGGCCGTGTTTGACTTGAGGGCCGGGGTTTCGGGGGCCACCGGCCACCCCTGGCCCTTCGTCTCGTTTCTGGCGCCATCTTCTGATCTGAGGCCCGTCCATTAGCAGATCCCGTGACCGATAGTGCATGCGGGCTGATATGTATGTAACTTTGTTGATTGCCTCGCTTGGGCCACTCAGCGCCACTGCCGACCCACCACGCCCCTGCAGGCGTCTATTGGCGCTTGCTGCGGCCCTGCTCCCTCGACCAATCCTGCGCCGCCTCGGAAGCCTCTGCCAGTCCAGTGCGAGCGAATGCATCCTCCGCAAGAGGCACGCTGCCTCGCCGCACACGGGCATTGCCCTTCCTTTGTCCCTTAACCGCCGCTTTCCTCTTCCTCGCCGCTCTCGCTGCCATCGTCGCCGTCCTCGTCCTCCTCGCTGGACTCGTCTGGCATGACCACGCCATTCAGGTAGGTAATCTGCAGCGGTACATTAGCGTCCGGTGTCTGTACAATCCTCAACACGAGACAGTCGGAGCGCCGAGCTGGCGTGCTTCCCCGCCTCGCCTGCGCTGATGCAGCAGCTATCGGTCTCGCCTTGGGATGGCTGCAGTGCCAACGCACGAAGCGGCCAGCCATCTGGTGCTCCATCGCCGAACTCCAAGGACCGACTGCCCCTCTGTTGGCACTTTTTTGAACCACTGTTGAATGCTCCGCCCTCGGACACGGAATGCACCAATAACCCATTACAGCCACCAGATGCAAGGAAGCGAGACACTTACAAAGGGAACCATGCACCTAATTAGTTCGGCGATTCGGTCGAGCCCCCTAGTGACGACCTCATCGTCAGATAGCTTCGTGCCAAGGGTGAAATTTCTGAGCCGAAGGAGCTCGATATCCTTGTGGTCGTTGTCGTATCCCTGTGAAGCCACTGTTAGCAGTGCTCTTGGTTCCCACCTAGCCGGTCCCTGGATTTCGGCGAGAACGACGGAGTGACCCTGCCGGAACGCTAGACATGAAACTGTATTTGTCGGGCGGCAGAAACGGTGACTCTGAAGACAACTTCAATAGCGCTTGTAGAGATGCGTGTTGGAGGCGTGGACTTTGGATTGGGCGCCGCAGATGCATATCCAACCCTCACCGATCACTGGAAATGATGTTACATTGTCCACGGCGTACGCGTTGCTCATCTCTTCTCGCTTTGTTTTTGGAAAGGACCCGCGCCCCATAGCGCAAATTCTCGCCGAGGGACGGCTGTTCAGCTGCCCCTGAGTTGAACGACGCGATGACAAGTGATTGACGCCCGGATGGAGTAAGCTATGCTGAAGTTGTCCAAGGTCCCCGTAGACAGAGACGTGGTTGTTTGGTTAGCCTGCCGCACAATCTCACCGGGTATCCTCGTCCGTTTTCGGTGACGGTGGCCACTTTAGATGTTTTCAGCAGTGAAGTGTCGACATTGACTACTCCCATTTAGATAGCCATGTAGTGAGAGTCTCCTCAATCAAATGATGGTTATGACCAGAGTATCACCTCGGCTTTCCTCAGTGGCGCTTCGTTGACTGTTATTGTGACTGCGGGGCTTTCGGGTCTTCTTGCTCCCCAAAGACGTCCGGACACACCGCAACACTGCCACAAGGCCCCGCAGATGGTCGCAACGCTTCCCCTCTCTCATTCACGATAGATTTTGGGGAGAAGCTAGTCTATTGATTGCAGAGGAGAGTTCACGTACCTTGGGATGTTTCTTGAGCGCGTTTGAACGATTGCTGGACTGATTCACGAAGGCTTTTATAGCACTCTTCTCATTCTTAGGAACCCCCCCGAGAAAAGCCTTACGAATTCCCGCATCAGTCAAGACGTCTTTGATCTTATGAGGCTTTCGGTCGATATCGCTTCGAAGCTGGCTGAGCGCGCTCGCCTCCGGCTGCCAGAGCCCTCCACCTGAGACCCATCAGCGAATTCTTTCGTCATAAGTGTAACGGAGGTATAAAAGCAAACAAGGATGCCATGAGGGACCAGTGGAGATCTAGGAATATCCCGACATTCAGCAGCGAGGGTAGGGGCAACAGATGCTCGGCCCATGAGTTGATTCCAGATACCCAGGGGCGACTCAGCGGCGTCAGCGCGACTATTGCTAAGCATCGAGGCCGTTAGAGCCACCACCTCCAGGGCATAGCTGCTATCGGGAGAAGATTTTGGCAAAGGATATGGAAGTGTGGACCGTGAGTTGCTGCTGTCTACGCGTCCCATTGACGCGGCTGTTTGGAAGAGAGCCATCTGTGCCGAAGTCAAGTCTCCGTGTGTCGACTTGGGACTGGCGAAGCATCATCGATTCACACCGAATATATTCCCTACTTTCCAATATGATAGGAGCCTAGTTGCAGGTAGGCTAGACTCCACAACTGTACTGAACGGCAACCTCAAGCCAATAGGGATGGTGAACGCGATTGAAAGGAGTATTTGGGAGGTGTGTCACAGCCAAAACTCCAGTTACTGTCGCATGTAGGCTTTGTACAAAATCTGACTCCTTAGTGCGTCGAACGTCACGAGTGTTCCCCAAGGGCAGCGGCTTGCTGTTCGGGTTGGCCGAGCTCCTTCCACGGAAGAGATGCTACTCGAACGTGTAAAGTGTGAACGTGCATATGACACAGTATTGGCGAAAGGCGTGGGCATTATTCTTCAGAGACTCTTTGACCCGGATTGCGGTTCAAGGTATTGATGCTACTTCGCAAATCTCAGGCAACTGCCTACGGTTTGGCTTTGGACCATCGAAACATAAGCTAGTGTACCTTCCGTGGACGTAACTGTTTGGAAAAGCGTTTCAATAGTTGCGGGTCTCTTTAGTTCGGCATAAACAAGATAAAGGGGGTGCATGTCCAACTAGACGGGCTGGCTTTGTCGATGCAGTCTAGCCACGGCGACAAGTTCGGTGTAGTATGCAAGACACCAAGAAATACCCGGCTTGAGTTGTAATGATGCATGGCGTTTCTCCACAGACCAAGAGAGATGATACAGTGACAGACAGCGTGTAACGCTTAGGATAGTCTCCATGCTCTAATGGATCGATGTGAGCTCATGCAATCACTGACGATATCTTGGCCGACCCGACTCAGCCCTGGTGATGCGGCAGGGGAGATAGAATGAAAAGTAAATGTGGCCCGCCCCGCAATTGCTCTCGGAGTAACGCTTGGTGATAGCAACATGTCGACCATAGGGTTGCGCTAGAGGGCATACAGATTTCTGAAAACTCGCATTTGCAAACCGCGTTGCATCAACAAGGTAAGAGTATGCATGATGTCGTCGACCGACTCTTAACATCATGCAGTCTCGGAAGCTCTCGACAATGCGATAGGCTGGAGCTTGTGTCGCCAGCGGGCAATTAACGCGCGCCTCCCATTTGGGATGGAAGTTGTGTTACAGAGGACAGATCGGCCAACTACAAATCGTTGCCACTCCGAGAAGATGGTGCATCGTCTATCTGTCGTGTTCCGGATATGGCCAGGTGCTATGCGAGGTGATGGCATGGGTAGGCGAACGTGTGTCTGATAGCCACAATTTGGCAAAAAGAAGAAATACTCACCAACGAAACTGCCACCCCCAGGCTGTATTTGCACATAGTAAGCCGCATAAGGCCCTTTACGTCCCGTGCTATATGGAAGGGAACAAAGTCAGCAAGAAGCATCGTGGTGAGCAATGTCTCCCCTGCTCTAGACTGTAATATTGCATGCTCATGGGACACAACGCAAGCGGTCATCACAGCCGCTGTGAGATGAGAAGTATAAGCTACTCACCGGCTATATGCAGCGGAGAAGTGGGTCTATGTAGACGTTAACTCAAACTTGCAGAAGCGTGATTACTGAAGTTACACGGCCATGCAGCATGACCCTGGGTGTACTACCCACCTTGTACGGAGTCTGATCCTTTGAGAATCGAACATCTGACTATGTGTTACTTTCCATCGCCATAGAGCACTTTGATAATATACCTCGGTATATACGGAATATCTAGCCTTGTCAGCATAGCCTGATTTCTCGCTATTTACTTGACTCACAATGTCTTTGACAGGTAGCTCAGGAATAGTTTCATCAGCTTCAATTACCTTCTCAGTTAGCTTGTCCAAGAACGTAGTAAAGTCTTGCAGCGAGTTGCGGTAGTCGGGGTCGTGCGCTACGATATGGTTAGTGATGAGTGTGCTCAGCCTTTATGCAATATTTCCTATTGAAGCACCCTGACTCTCGTGTCCTGCACATATCGCGCGTGACGTCTATGGGACAGGAGCTATTAGCCCAGGCAAGGACCCTCATACCTTTGAGCCATTGGCGGTCGTTATGAGCGGCCAAGTCCCGGAGGAAATGAAGCGTATTCGGGTGAATGGTATCATCCGCGTACGGAGTGTCCCCAGCCTCACGTGCTTTCGGTCGTTTGATAATAACTTGAGTACCAGGGGCTATTTTAGCCTCGGTCCTCCATAGCTCCTCTTCCTTGTGTTGTTTCTTGTGCACAGGAAGCACGGTCCGCTTTGCAGGACGGCCTCTTGGGGTTTGTTTGGCTGCATGGCTGTCCCCCTCGCTGCTGACCTCCTCGTGATCAGAGTCGGATGATGAATCCTTGTCACCTTCGGCTTCATAGTCGGAAAACTTTGCATCATACTGGTCTGCAGAAGAAGGTGGCCTAGAACCTTCCGCCTCTTCATCGGAATCTGCTTCAACGTAGGATTTCCGGGTCCCTGCCTTGGTTCGCTTCGACTGGCGACCGGGAGTATCGGGCGCAGCGCGCTTCGACGAGCTTCGCACAGCAGCGACAGTCGTCGCCTTTACCGCTTTTCGGGCCATTGGTTTTCTCTCTGCTCAGAGTGGTTTTGGTAGTTGTTGCAGCAGCCTTGGTGTTGCATCAGAATCCAAGACGCGTGAGCGCACTGACCACTAGACGACCTATGACGTTTCCACAGAGACAGACACGCAGGATTAGAAGGCGCGGTCCGTTCCGCTCAGACTTCCCGGTCACCGAAACCCAACCCCGAGACTGCGCTGAGAGCGTTGGTAGCAGCTTGCTCACAGGGCACCTTGGTACAGTAAGGCCATGTCCGACAGGTTTGGGCTCCGAAAGCGGCAGATCCTTGCGCAGCTCGGTGCTCCAGACGATCAGTACCATGACCTTTCACCTAAAGGCTCTGTCGATGAGCCTATACGAGCTCTAATAGGCGTAATTAACCGCCTCGAGGGTCTTGTGACCACCAGCAGCTGTTCGGGACGCATCAGCGTATTTCTCGAGGGGCAAAGGGCCGACGTCAACCATGCTGAGTCCCAGACTTCGTCAGGTGCAGGGCCAGGCGGAAAAGGGGGAGGGGGCTCATGGCTTTTCGTGTCCCATGACCCTATCAAATCTTTGGAAGATGACCCCCATTCCGGGTTGATGGCTACCTTTGGCTTACATAGCCGCGGCACTGAGGGGACGATCCCTACTTCCTCATGCAGATACATCCACATCAAATTTGAACCAATGGTACGACGATACACTTCTCGTTGAAATGCTGTGTTGACTCTGCTAGATCCTTCACGTATTGACTGCCTCCTTGACGGATTCGCAGCGTGTCCTTACTGCGGCCCTTAATGCGGGGTTTCGGGAGAGCGGCGCTGTAGGTTTAAACACTTCCAAGAATGGAGACTTGAATCCCATGGTAGCCGTGAGATCAACGGGCTACTCCTTCGACGCCATCATTGGATATCAAGATACTCTTGCAAACAATGTTGCTCTGGTGGACGAGGAATACCTCCGAACTTTGATTACCATCGCAAACGAGCGCTTCAAGACCAATAGCGAACGCATAGCACGTTTTCAAACGTCACTTCTACAACAATACAATCAGCAGCCGAACACCACCGCGAAATCCGCCAAGGCAGAATGGGAAGATGCGGAAGCACGAAAACGACGCAAAAGACAAGAGGGCCTAGCAAGACAGCAAGCTTTGAAAGCGACCACTGATGTATCGACGGCAAGTTCCAAATCGGATCTAGGAAACGATGATCGCCCCCAAGCGATATTCGACTGAAAGGCTGTCAGCTCGTCATTGCAGTCTACAAGGAAAATAATTCCATGCGTAATTCTCTCCGCTCGTCGGAGGATTGTAAAGTTTTGCAAAGATCGTAAAGTCGCCGAGGAATAGGCTCGCAAGCAGTGCCTAGTGGGCATAGAAAAGCCTCCATGGCTTGTGGCCAATAGGAAGCCTCAAAAAAAAGTCTCCGTCAGGGCCGGAGCGTTGTACTACTTCAGCCTTCCATCGTCACATACATAAATTGCCTACGAACACCAACGAGCCCAAACACAACAAAATATCCACGTCCCAATTGAATAAACCTTCAAAACTCTTTTCTATAGGCACCCAATGAGCGTCAGCGACACTACTAAAAAGATGTCTCTCGCTGAAGCTAACCGAAAGTATTTTGAGTCAGTCAACACTTTCCTTTAGGTGACTTCTCTAATCATAAGTAGCCTTATATCCAATTCCTACGACGAAAAGCCTTGGTTTGCGAAGGTCAACCAACAAGTCACTGATGCGTTACAATCACGCTTGGACTGGATCGGTATTCCCTTCGCAAATTCAGACACCAGCTCTACTGCGGAAACAACTCGGCAATTAGACTATGCTTGTGGCACTGGTCTCATGTCACGGGCAAGTGAATAGAAGTGCTATCAATCGTAGTCTTCATTAACGGCTGCTAGGTATTTGGCCCATATGTAACGGTGACGCGCGGAATCGACGTTTCACCCAACATGGTCGCAACATTCAATGCACGTGCCCGCGCTGCTGATCTCCCTGCATCTACCATTAATGCTGTTGTGGGTGACCTCTTCGACAAGGAGAAGCCTTCTCCAAAGGAGTTTGAGACGCCAGAATGGAACAACTTCGATCTCGCCACCGTTGGCTTTGCATTCCACCACTTTGAAGACGTGGTGCATGCTGCAAAATGTTTGAGGGAAAGACTTCGGCCAGGTGGTGCTCTCGTCATCAATGACTTCTTGGAAGGCGGTGATCTGAAGGCCGATGAGAATGGAAATCCAATCCCAGGGACGGAAGGAAACCACGCAAATCATCACCACCATCATGACCACAAGCACACACATGGAACACGGGAGGGTCACCATGATCATGCACATCACGTGGAAAAGAAAGACAATGACGATCCAACGGCTAATATACGGAAAGAGATGAACGCTTCGATCGTCACACCACACTTCACGATAGATGGCGTGAAAAAATTCTTTGTCGATGCTGGATTTGTGGACGTTGATGTGATAGCTATGGAGGAGAGGGTGTATATGGAATTTGCTGGACAGAAACTTTGGAGGACGATCCTATTCGCAAAGGGGAAGAGACCGCTAGCGGAAAAGTCGGAGCTCTAGGCACTTTCTGGTCATCTTACGGTCTTTTACTGGAAAAATTGACAGTACTAGTAGGATGATATCTGGCTTTGGCGTGGTGGACATGAAGTTGTCCACTCCTTTTCCATGTTCAATCTGCGCATTGTTGGGAGGAACAGACTTTTTTTTGAGGGCACATCTTACATATATAATTCCCAGTAACCAATTACTTACTCTAAACTCATCACCTTCTCTGTCGCAATCGGTCGTGGAAACCCTGCTTGACGTGTAAAGATTCGACCTAAAATAGCTTAGAGCCTTGGCATTCACCGTCGTTCTTTCTGCGTTAGCACACACCGCCTCGGCTTTCCGTTGCAGGATTAACCTCTGATCATGTCGTAATTCAGTACTTTTTTACCCATTGAAGCATTCTCATCACAATGTCATTTGTCACTCCGTCTCGTATCACATTAACTATCGTTACAATTGGAGTTGCTCTTTTAGCTGTTCTATGGAGTCGTTGTCCGGTGTGCTCGTCAGCATGTACATCTTCTGATACAGAACCTTCTCACCAAGGCTATTTTGAGTATGAATGCGCTGGAAAGCCTCACCACTCGAGTTGGAGCAGCTGGTATCATCCCCAGTGGATGTGGAAATCGAAGGATTTGAGTCACAGCACCCATACATATCGTGCTGGAGCCGTGACGAAAGACTGGAGGTAAGGTGGTCGGATGACTTTAAAAATAGAAGCACGCTGACTTAGAAGTAGTGAGTAAACATATATCTTCTAAATTTCTGATATAGTCCTCGGATTTTGAAATATTTGACACTTGCGGCGGACTACTAAACTCTGTGATTCACCGTGATCCACGCTAATCTTTACATCATCATTGGGACAGACATCCTATATCACCTTGGTGGCAATGGTCCTTGGGTGGAAAAGGTCATTGACGTGGTTGAAGGTGGTATCGGTGCGCCGGATGGCTGTGAGGTTGATCAAGTTCACATGGTACGTCTTCGTGTGAGAGCTAGACAGATTGTTGCTAATCCGAGTGCTGGATTAGATGGCCCGTCATGCTGAAAGATACCCTACGAAAAGAGTAGGTCAAAGTAGGTCCTATCTCAGTCTTACATGACCAAGAGCAATCAATAGGCTTACGGTGAGAATAGGAGTCAGAGCCCTCGTTGAGAGGATGAGGAAGAGCAAGATTTTATTCAAAGAGGAGTTGAGCTTCTTCAACGACTGGGAGCTTTTTTGGTCAGGCATGTTGTTCCTCATACCTCCAGCCTTCCTATTTTGCGCCTTTTGTCCCACGATGTTGCTTGATAATCTATAAGTCATGTGGTTGCTTTCTACATGCTTTACAGAAGTGCGATCGCAATTCAGCGCGCTTCATAAACATTACTAACCTATTTTTAAGACGACGCCCAAATTGAGCAGCTCACATCTACCGGACCATTCTCTGGGACTCTCGGTTCATTTACCACCGGCGTCCGCCTTCGAACTCGTTATCTTCACCTCCTATCAAAAGCCCTGTCGCAACGTACTTCTGTCAAGTTTTGGGCCAGCGATTGCCAACGAGTCATCGATACCGCCCGTTATTTTGGAGCAGGGTTCTTCGGTCTTGACTGGCAGCAGACTGCCACCCTCGAGGTGATCTCAGAGGACTCCTCCTTAGGCGCTAACACATTGACGCCAGGCGATACATGTCTAACGTACGTCGAAGACGAAGAAGAGGGCCACGACAAAGGCTACACTATGCTATGGAGATTCCGCGAGACCTACCTCACTGCGATTAGAGAGCGACTCCAGAAGCATAACCCCGATTTCTCATTCACCGTGGACGAGATCTATGCTGCGCAAGAAATGTGTGGCTTCGAGACAACCGTTAGGGGTAGTAGTTCCTGGTGCGATGTCTTCACCCAAGAAGAGTTTTTGAGCTTTGAGTATGCGAGAGATTTGCTGCATTATTACCGCGCTGGACCGGGGACAAAATATGGCGCGCTGATGGGTTGGCTTTGGCTCAATGCTACCACAAATTTGCTGGTAGAAGGCTCAAGAGCTGGTCCGCTTTTCTTCAGCTTGTGAATTGCTCCTTTCTTTACGCTATCAAGACCCGATTCTGACTTATTCAACAGTGTGCATGATGGAGACATAGCGCCCATGGTGACTGCTCTAGACATCATCAACGACGCGGAGCATCTTCCTACTACACATGTCCAACATAACCGAAAATGGCGTAAGTCGCAAGTTTCGCCGATGGGAGGTAGGATCATCTTCGAGCTCCTTTCCTGTAAATCGAAAGACGAAAATTCTGTTGCAGATAAGTTTGTGAGGATCAACATCAATGACGGTATCACGGTTATCCCAGGATGCGACAAGGGACCAGGAAAGAGTTGCCCCCTTGAAGACTTTGCAGCGAGGACGAAGAGAAAAGGTGTGGAGGTGGGTGACTTCAGGGAGAAGTGTGGGTTGAAAGAGGACGCCGCCGACAGGATCACGTTTTTACATCAATAGAATATGCATTCTTGCTAGAACTACAACTCGACGACATGGCTTGTTAAAGTAAGCAATATAGATGAATCATCACAATTGTAAATATGGAAACACATTACTCCGGACCAACCCCAACTTAATATCCATGCTTCTCTAATTCGGCTTCTGTCCACTCCCAAAGTTTCTTCGCAAGACCCATATCCCTAGAATAACCACTTCCTTTCGCAACAATACCTACTGGCCTATAGAAATCCCCATTCTGCAACTTTTCCTTGTCCGTAGTGGCAGCCCAAGTCTGATTCAATGCCCCTCCTTTCGTATCCTTGAAATGCCCTGGAAGAAACGGCATAAGAATACCATAGATCCAGACGCCGATTCTCAGCAAAAAGTTTGCGCGTATCGCAGAGTATAAATCGGTGATGATGACGCCCGGATGGATGGAGACGGACGTTATCGACGGATACCGAGATGCGAGTTCGCGTGTAAAAAGGATGTTTGCGAGCTTGGATTGTCCGTAACGAGCCCATGTGATTTCTTTCTCTAGTTTTGCCTGGTCAAACTTTATGCCGCCTGAGGGTGTAAACAGATGTCCCATGCTCGTTAGGTTCACGATGCGCACGTCTGCACCAGGCTCTTTAGCCGTCTCCAGCAATACCGGTAGAAGCAGCTTCGTCAATAGCGCATGACCCATGTGATTGGTTCCGAACTGTATTTCGTAGCCTTCTTTCGTGAGGCTATAGGGTTGTGCCATGACTCCCGCATTGTTTATCAGCAGATCGAGACGCTTTTCCTTCGCTTTGAACGTTGACGCTGCCTCTGCGATTGAGGAGAAGGAGGTGAGGTCAAGGGGTAGGTGTTCGACCGCAGCATCGGGGACAATGGCTTTGATATCGCTAATTGCAGCTGTCGCTTTGGAGGCTGTTCGCGCGGCGAGATAGATGTGCGCTGGCGAGTGGGCGGCGAGATATGCGATCGTCTGCTTGCCTAGGCCTGCGTTGCCTACACTTTATTAGCCCTCCAATTCATGCAAGGTGCCATCCATATCGAAAAAAGGGAGGAATTGCATACCTCCCGTCACCAGGATGATCTTGCCCGCCAGACTCGAGATGTCCGTCGCAGGGTTGAACGACGAACCCGCGCCCATATTCCTAGCTCGAAACACAAATTCCGGGACGAGGAATTCAGAGGCTAGCAATAATGCGGTAGAGCAAGCTTCGACGAGCGACCTCCATATATACGCAATTATGTGCGCGAGATCACCTCGCAACCGGGTTGTATCGCTCATTATCCGGAGTTCGTGAGCTTCCTTTATAGGGCAGCTCGTGATGACGACAGCCGAGGTCGCTAAATAGGCAAAAATTGACGAGGGTGCTCACACATGAATGTGACCTCTCTATCTACTTAGGCATATTAGGTCGTAAAGAGAATACGTAGGGCTACATAGCACGTCTATACGTATAGTAAGTCAAAGTTTGCGGCGTGTTGGCGCTTTACAGCTCTACTGCTGACAGGAGGACCTTGCCAGATTCTCGTTAGCGGCAATTGAAACCCAGTCACGACTTGCACAGCAGAGTAATTTAAAGGAATAGGAATGTGAGAGAATACATCTGATTTTATACATGACATCAATTGGTCTTCTACATGGACGAAGAAGATCACAGATATTATCATTGCTGTAAGCCCGTGATACACCGTAAACCCCCGGTAGCATCAGTTGACTTGGAGTTTTGTCCTGGCCTAAGCCATAGCTTATAGATTTGGTGCTGCATAAATCTTTGATCTAGGTAAGATATTCAGAAGCCACCCATGAGCACTTGCCACCCTAGACGTGAGTTGCACTCAGCTGTTGCCTTTCATGTTCAACCTTTCCTATGCATGCATGGACCCACTGACTCTTTGTCCCTATTACATCTAGACGCCATGTTCAGTGCACTTGATGAACAGACAGGTTCAGAGGCGAGTTGTTGTCATCACAATTGCATTCCTCACTGTATGACGACTTCATTGGTGTCACTTCGTAGAAGTCGTGACTCTGCACGATAATCAAGCCTGTTCCTCTTGTTCTTCATCACTTTTAGTGAGGTCAATGAACCTATCCAGCCGAGGTTGCTGACGAACACCAACTCTTGGACGGGTTTTCTGGGCCAACGAAGCTTGCGGCAGTGATTCTTGTTTAATTGATGATGCCACCCCTAGAAGCTTTTGAGGCGATGATAGGGGATACGGAGGGTTACCCAAGGAATGCGAACTCTTAGGTATTTTTGTTTGCAACTGTGTCGTTAGAGGTACTTCGCGCTCTCCTAAGTCCATGCGATTTGAAAAGCTAATCAGACGTGATTTGATGGCTTGGCGTGCTTCAAGAGGTGTAACAGACGAAGTAGCATTTGATGACGGGGCATGAGTCTTCTGATGCGGGAGAGTTGAAGGTGCTCGTTTCGCGTTTGGAATCTTTCGAGAAGCTTCGGGCGTTGAATCTACTACCCCTGCGTCCACTTCGAACGGAATATATTTGAGTGATTCGATCATGGATGTTTTCTCCGTGGCTGAAAGCTCATCATGTCGTGGAAGAATGTGTTCATGCGAAGGGGCGATAGCTAAAGAAGGAGACGAAATGGAAGTTGCGTTATGAACTCCTGTCTCGACGCGTCTTCGCTTCACTACAGGAAGTTTAGGGCGAATAGAGTCGGATTCAGGTGCCTCATTCGTCAGTACAGACCCGCTCTGAGAGAAACCCTTCAATGTATTCGCTACCGCCGTCGAGCTTCCTCTTTTTGTAACCGGTTCGGTCACGGGACTCTCCATCATTCGAAGGGCAGCGGAAGGAGTCCTCCTGTGGACATTACGATCACTAAGATGTCTGCCGACTGTTTCTTGATTCGTTTCTAGATCGCTCAAGAAGTTCCAGACAAATTTCCACACACGAGCACTCATCCGAAGATCAGTAAAGTTGTCGCGAAGTGTCTTTCTTAGTGCTTGAACATGCATAATTAGGATTTCGTTGTCGCACTTTTCCGAATACATCGAGATGAGAACTGTGACAGCCACCATCTCGATTGGTGCGAATGTCTGTACCTTCTGAAGCCATCCGTTGTTATTAAAGAATGTATTGCGGTTGAGTTCGATCAATTCTTGAAAAGTATTCCACACAGCTGCTAGATGGGATTTGAGTCCATCGCTCCTCGCGGTTCTGTTCTGCAACAACTGGTAGAGTGATCTTTCGGTAGTTTTTAGTGTTGGTGCTCCATTTGCCCCTGTCGGATTCTGAACTTCAACTATCTGACTGAAGCAGGATAGTGTATTCTGGAAATCTTTTGCCCTCGCACGGCTTTTCTGGAGTGAGTATATGGTGGGGAAGTCGTTGACAAAGCATCTGGTGAGCTCTTGCCATGGTCCGGTCGTTGCTCGCATTCTCTCAGCCAAGGTGAGCTGGACGCCCATTTGCACTCGGGCGAAGAGGTCTTCCTCTTGATCTGGTGAAAGATTTATATACTCGAAGGAGACGAGCTCCTTGCTAAGAAATTCTTTGCGCAATTCTTCAGGTAGAATCTTTCTTCCCCGGCTGCCCGATACGTCGCAGAACCACCATTTCTGGCCTTGATCATCATGACACGGGATTGTTCCATTGACAAACGCTTGCACAGCGGTCAAACGCTGCTTCCCATCGACACAGACAAGTGTGTGGTTCATCCGGTCATTGTCTGCTGGTAGAGGTTTCTTGTTGAGAATAATCGGAGGTATATAGTAATTTTCTGCAATTGTCAATATGAGTCTGAGCAATAAGCGTGCAGCTCACCCATCAGTGAATTGATAAGACCTGTTTTGCGGTCCACTGTTTACGGAGTCAACAAGGTTTACTTGAACAGGATTTCAGCCGTGCACGTACGGGTCCAGACGACCTCTCGTTGGTATTCAGGATTCACATCAATGACTCCATCTTTAAGTCCTTCTAGTACACAGTGTTAGGGAAGTTGAGATGGCTTTGCAGAGAACTTACGCATAAGGTATGCAAGCGTACGAAGAGGCTTAGAAGGTTTAGACAGCGGCGGACGCGGCTTGTATGAGGTCTCACTCTGCGCTTCCTCATCGCTTAGAAGGTCGTCTTGGTCCTCATCTTCCTGCTTGATTGAAGCTTGTGGCGAGCGAGTACTTGGAAGAGTGCTGGTCGGTGCTGCACGGTATGTTGGAACCGACGGCTCCGGGTCTGCCTTCACTTGGGATGAGCCTGGCATGTTGTTTGTGTCTGGTGAGAGGTGAGTGTCGTACCTTCTGTTTGTACCTGCAATTTGGGTGTACATGCTTACATAACCCGGCCAGCGCAGGCAGTCTCATTCAAGGATCTTCAATCTTAGACAGGAGATGAGAAGGACCTAGAGGTCGTACACACAAAGATCATAGACTATGTAGACATGAATTAAAGAGCAGAATACACATTTGCGCTTTAGCTAGGGCTATTCAGGTTCCTTTCCCAACGCGAAGCCATTTGCCAGGTGAATAATTCCCTAAGCATGGTGCTTTATTCTCTGGATGCCACGAACAATCGGCATCTCTATCCCTGAAAGTCCATTAGTCCATCTTTTATGATTCTGCGCAACTGCGCTGCAGCACGGCCTGATTCTCCTCCGCCTTTGGTTGCTTGTTCCAAGCCTGCGCTAACGGATGCTTCTATCCGGTCGTGAAATACTCTTTGGCGATCTTCCCTATCTTCGTACATCTCTGCTTCCTCGTCTCTAGGCGCGCCAAAGAAATTCAAGTGCCCATAGACGTTTGATCGTTCCGAAAGAACATGATGGTCAGTGTGCCTAAGCATCTAGGTTAGCGATCTTCAAATATACTAAGGCGGAAATCAAGAACGAAAGCTAAATTCACTGCTGAACACATGAGGATCTTGGGGTAGGGATAGCTCACGCTTGCATGGACAAGCACCTACTTACCATAATGGAAATGTACCCTTCCCGGCTGCAGCCAAGCTTGCTGTCCGAGGTAGTAGACCAATCCTGAGAAAAGATGCTAGTGCGTTCATCTGCCTCACTTGCATTTTGGAATCACCTGCCGATTTTCCGAAGGACTGGGATGTTGACCAAGCGTTTGTTGACTTATCCTGCCAGCCCAGCAAAATTAGAAAGCAGTTTAATGTCTTCAACCAGCCCCCGGCACAGCTGACGACCTCATCTCCAGCCGTCCCAAGTAGCCATTCCAAAACATCGAGGGCAAAGATACGAATATCGGTGGCTAGATGTGTCATGCCGGCTCGAGTATGTAGTAAGAGCTGATCTGTATGTCCGGCAATGTCATCCCTTGGCAAGGCCTGGAGGAGCTTGAGGAGTTGCTGGCGTACTCCGTTGGATCCATCCAGAATGAGGCGTTGAACGGCCGGTATGATGACAGAAGGCGGCTGTGGTAAAGAAGCGCCCGGTGGAAAAGTTGATATAGCTGTTGTCAGGAATGCTAGCGATTCGCGTCTCTGGCTATCTGACTTATGTGTCACGAGACCTAGGTGATGTGCGCATTGTGCCTCTATTGTGGGAGCATTTGCCGACAAAGACTGCTGTTTTAATGCAATTGCTGAAATTTATCAGTCTATGTACTGCGCAGTATGACCTCTTCCGAGCGACGAGACTCAGCGATGACCAGCATCGACGCGGACATATCAAGAGATGCTTGAGACTCACACTTTGCCTTGAAACTAGTACTAGTCGAGTTCGCCGCTTTTGGCTTTGCTTTGCCAACCTTCAATTTAGGTTTCTTGGACGATCAGATGTTGTTTCATGCGGCTTGACAATTGACAAACCTGGAAATCCTTCTTCTTTTCTTTCTTTCTCTTCGCACTAGAGCCCATTTTGGCTCTTCACCCGCTGTCTAATCGCTTGTTCCGGAGAGTATAACAATGGCGATACTGTACGAGAAGCATGAAGCCGCAATGTCGCTTTACATATGTATTATTCGTGGAGTGTCAATCCATTTGCTCAGTCTACGGTTTGTCTACTAGAGAAAATCCATGAAGTTGAAATGGGGCCTTGCTTCTTCCGGCTAGCCCTATAATGTCTTGGCGTCGCTAGGATAATGCTTCGAGCAGCAAGTGCTCCACATCAACAAACAACTTGATAGCTCCACCTGTCCCGCATATAGTTTTGCACTTCAGAGTCGCTTGTTGAAACTTTCACTGAAAATAACCTCAACACATCGGAAGCATGGCCCAGAACGCGGTGGGTAGATGTCCTTTCGAACTAGCGTCCCTTTTGCTAACATGTACACAGCCGGACGAGACTCTCTCACTCCTCACTCGTCTCAGCCAAAAGCCCGGTGTCCAAAGCACTCTCGTGTTGTCGCGCGAAACAGGAGCCATTGTTCGAACCTCGGGCCTGATATCGAAATCAACGTCTGCGAACCCGAACAGCACTCTACCGGCATCCATCGATACTGCACCAGACAATTATACAAACGGGAAGAAGGAAAGTGGAATACATAGCGCTGAGGATGTGGCGAGCATGGTGTGGGCATTCATAAGCTCTGCGGGCAGTCTGGTAGAAGGTCTGGATAAGGAAGACGAGGTCAAGCTACTACGGCTCAGGACAAGGAAGAATGAGCTGGTCATAGTACCAGGTGAGAGGAGATTGTAATGAAATTCTTGAGACAGGTCTAACAGTGACACAGACCCCAAATTTATCCTCGTAGTCATTCATGACACACCGCCGGCTTGAAAGATTGGATCCCAGTATTTTCTATAGCATGATCTTTTCCAGCACCCAATGATACCCTTTCTCGGCGTTGAGATACGCAATTTACATTACCAATGAGTCTCGCCGACTTCAGCCGTGTTCACATCTACGCCGTCCTTAAACCAACGCTCTGTGAGGCGATCAGCAGGAGCAAGTCGCTCTCAGGCATACCACTCACCAGATTCGCTAATCTCGACATCATTGCCGCTCATCTGCCGCTTCCGCATCCTGCCATCCTCTGCAAACGTCCAATCCTCAAGACCGTAGCATCGCTTCCACTTCATCCCGTCATGGGAATCTTGGTACTCATACCAAAACTGGACTGCGATTCTGTTCTCTGTAAAGGAGAACAATTCTTTGCGAAGACGGTAGCTCTTCTCCTTCTCCCACTTCTTAGTCAGAAACTCTTCGATGGCAGCCGTGCCTGTGAAGAAAAGGTGGCGGTTTCTCCAAATGCTATCTGGAGTGTATGCCTTAGCGATGACCTTGGGGTCCCTGTTGCTGTCAGTCAGAGTCAACCAGCCGAGTCAAGGAGAGCTTGCTGGGTGTTCCAGAGGTCTTGCGCTTTCTTGACCTTAATTCGGGCGGTTTCTTCAGTATATGGTGGAGCAAGAGACATCCTGAATCTAGAATAAGATCTGTTGGGGCTGTATGGAAAATTGGGCTATGAGGTCTTTATATATCATTGAGACCGCTTGAAGAAAGCGAATCTCATGCAGTAGCTTAGATGATATCTCTGAAGAATCCGTCCAACTGCTCCCTTCACGAACCTTTCACCTCTTCAGTGTTACTTCAATCATGCCGCATCGGCACGGGCCGATGTCATCGGCTTCCGACCCATTTCCGAAGCGCGCACGAACTTCGCTAGGTAACTCGAGGTAAGCTTGCAAAAGCAAAGGTGAGATATTTGGAATTGTGCCATGCACGAGCACACGTAAGGCGCGGAATATTGCGAGTCGTTGCTTTACTAGTTCGCACGAGTACCTAAGTAGCTCGGAGTTCGGCCGATGACGCAATGCCCCGCGGTTCTGCGAAGCTTTTGAGGCACTCTGCCCCTCCAGAGACTGTCTTACAACGCACAATCAGACTCCATAAGCTTCCTGTGCCTCTGCCACTTCTTTCAAAGCTCTGAATATTACTCGATAGCGATCATGGCTCCTCTACAGGTTGGCGATTCTCTCCCGGACGGAGTAAAGTTCGAGTAAGCGACCTATCTGCGTTACTATATTTCCGTTCCGCGGAATTACTTGTGAAATAATCTTGAGTCCAACTGAGCTAACTGCGTGCGTAGATGGGCTCCCATCACCGACTCCGATCCAACTGCTTGCGGTCGCCCGCAAGAGTATGATGCAAGCAAGGAGTGGAAGGGCAAGAAGGTCGTCCTATTCTCCGTTCCAGGTGAGCTCTGCTCTCGGCCGCGGTTTCGCTGCCGCTCCCTCTCTCGGCTCTGCGGTCGGCAAAGACCTTTGCTCGATCATATGCTAATTGAAGAGCGGCATAGGTGCCTTCACCCCTGGATGCCAAGAGCGTCATCTTCCCCCGTACATCCAGAAAGTGGGCGAATTCAAGGGTAAGGGTGTGGATATCATTGCTGTCATCGCGAGCAATGACAGCTGGGTCATGAATGCATGGGGGAAAGTCAATGGCGTCAAGGATGACAGTATTGTAAGGTATCCCTTGTATAAGAACCTGCATGAAGCTAATGAGTGGATAGCTGTTCCTTAGCGACACCAAGACCTTCTTCTCCAAGAACCACGGGTGGGCTGCAGGCATGGGAGACCGCAAGTAAGTCTCGTACTGAGAAACCAAAGGATCTAGTGCTGACGGCGTTTCAGTGGTCGCTGGGCAATGGTCTTTGATAAAGATGGCAAGGTTATCTACGCTGATAACGAGAAGGGTCCTGGCCAGGTCACGGTATGACATATTGCCCATAAAATTTATCAAATGCTGACTGATGACTAGGTCTCTGGTGCCGAAGCAGTGCTTGCGAAGCTCTGAGGAGATGACATCGCAGCACACCTGGCTCAAGTCTTCTTTTAGTAAGACGGCGCTCAGCCCATAGATGGTAAGACTCATCATGAGGCCTTATAATAGAATATTGGGATTTTTTCCAACCGGAAATAAAGTAATTGAAATGAAGATGCTCCTACGTATGAAGACACAGTGACATGAATGAAGTAGCTGTTGTAGTTATCCACATGAATGTCTATGAGAATGATGTTTAGGGCTAGATAAAGCCTCTAGCTGTACAGGTTGCAAATAAGCAGCTTCGTCGTTCCCGCTTACTATCCTGAAGACCCTCAGAACTGAAATGCACCTAGGGTATAAGCTCTGGTAAACATCCAAACACTACTTAAATCCTTTTATTTGAATCAAAATCAACCCAACGTATTGTTATCGGTATCATTGATACGTTTCTACAGTGTTTTGCGCTTCTTACTAGCTTGTAGACCTTGGATAGGATCAATCTCAACAACATTAGGGTCGATGATAAGGCCTCTCTACAGGGGTTGAAAGTGATATTCGGGAAAGTCCAGGACTGCTTTCTTCGTCCTATATAGTAGTCTGGAGGACAGAGTGCTGAATGATATCAAAAATACACATGACAGGATGCTGCCCAGCTCCAACAAAAATGCAAAAACAAAAAGAATCTCTCCCTCGGGGAATCGAACCCCGGTCTCCCGCGCTTGTTATCGTTGGAACGAATGACAAGCGGAAATCATGACCACTAGACCAAGGAAGATGTCTATTCTGCTAGGAACAGCTTGATCTATGATGGACGGACAAATAAATTGGTAAATGTAGTAAAAATGGATAATTTCGTCGTCTCCACAAAGCATGACGTCTAATAATAACCGGCTATCCTAATATTAATTTAAGTGTGTGGTGTTACAAGCGAGGGCGGGTGGTCCGGCAGTCTGTTAGCGGGTGGAGGGGGAAAAAATCAACCGAGACCTGAAAAACACACGAATCTTATAGGATCTAATAGACAGGATACTAGCTTTTAGATATGCTTAATAGGATAAATAAATCCAATGATATATAAGCTTCATCATATGCTCTGCGCAGACTTGGTCGAAGGCTCTATGTTGGCTCGATCAAATACTCCGTGGAGGCTTGATTCAAGTGTATATAGAGCATCTAATCAAGCATGCGCAAAGCCCATGATCAAGCCTACACAGAGCCTTCGATCAAGCCGACGTAAATTAATCAATTAGGCCTACATAAAGGCCTACTTCGAGCTTGAATCAGGCCAGCTTGGGCCTATATAGAGCCTGCGTAGAGCCTATGTAGCAGCCTATATATAGTTTAAACAGGATTCTACGGGATGGTACTGTAGATTTTCAGATCACAGTTGAGGTGTCTCCTTCCACCTGCTGATAGACCTCCATTGGCGGCGTCAGACAGCTCGCCGCTAGACGGGCGAACACAGTCGAGAAAGCCGTGATTATAGAGAGTCCACTAGCAAGACTTGATCCGCAACGCGACCGCGGGTCCCTTGTTCAGATCTGTTGGCGGTTGAAAGCATTAATACACACAGAATACACGGAAAGAGTGTCTCCAAAAGTCATCTTCAGCACAAGTAGACAAATGACAGCTACATGTATCGCCACATTCGAGCCGCTAATTCAGATGAAATCCTTAGCGGTAGATACCGGACGAAGCTCCATCTCACGCGCGCTCCCAATACAGTGAAGTTCGGGTGCCTTACGCACAATCCCACCCATCAAGGATTGTCCTCAGCGTGCGCGTGGTGAGGAAACATCAGCGCCTCGCAGGCACCGAAGTTTTCTGAGGCTCGCTTATTTAAGCACGCTAAGCTTCAGGCGCAGTCTGCAAGCTCTTCTTGTCCGTTCTACTCTCACTACCCACCATGGAAACCCTCGACAAATCAGAATGGGATGTGGTCATAGTAGGCACAGGCCTGCAGCAGTCTTTGCTTGCTTTGTGAGTCGAAACCCTTGACCGAGGGTTGTACGCAATCTGACTGACGCAGCACCTGAAGAGCCCTATCGCGCTCGGGGAAGAAAATCCTCCACATCGATGAGAATGACTATTATGGCGGCGCTGAAGCTGCTTTTAGCTTACAAGAAGCTGAATCATGGATGGAGAAAGTGAATGAAGGTCAGTTTGCTTGCTTGCAGCTCAATGAGCAGCTTCTTACCTATCGAAGAGCCATCCACAGCTGCCTTCCACAAGGCTTCCATCTCGCGAGCCGAGCGTCCACAATCAGATACCTCTACGCCATCGTTGTCGAGCTCAAGACAATACAGTCTTGCACTGTGCCCGCAGATCATCTACGCTCGCTCTACCCTTATACAATACCTCGTTTCCTCCAAGGTCTATCGGCAGCTTGACTTTCTCGCTGTTGGTACTTGGTTCGTATACTCTGCAAACTCAGATCATCAGGGTCCTATTGCGGAGGCGGATCAATCATCACAGTCTGGAAAGCTCTTGAAGGTACCGAATGGTAGAGAAGATGTTTTCCAGGACCACGACCTCGACTTCAAGGCCAAACGCTCCCTGATGAAGTTTTTACGCTTCATTGCCGAGTATGAGGAGCAGACTGAGGTCTGGGAGGACCATCGCGATCAGCCATTCTCCACGTTTCTATCAGAGCAGTTCAAGGTTCCTATTACCTTGCACGCTCCGTTGTTGGCACTTACCCTATCGCGCGTTGGGCCGGACCAGACAACAACGGTATACGCACTTCCTCGGATAGCCAGGCATCTGCGGTCCATTGGCGTCTTTGGTGCCGGTTTCGGTGCCGTTATTCCAAAGTGGGGCGGATTGTCTGAGATCAGTCAAGTTGGGTGCCGCGCCTCAGCCGTTGGAGGCGGGGTATATGTCCTTGGGAAAGGACTTTCAGGCGACGACAAGACTGTCACAAAGGACAAAGAAGGCGTGGCAGGTATTGAGCTCCGCCTGAAAGATGGCGAAGCTGTTACTGCGCACTGGGTAGTTGGCGAAGGACCAGAAGCTCCATCTGAGGGTGGTCTTTGCAGGTCTATCTCCATTGTTTCTTCGCCCCTCAGGTCGCTCTTCCCGCCCGTTGCTGAAGAAGCCCCTTTGCCGGCTGCCGCTATCGTTGTCTTCCCTCCAGGATCGTTGTCTTTTCCGGAACAGCCTGGAGAGGAATCCGAGTTTCCCCCGGTGTACATACAGATCCATTCTAGTGATACTGGAGAATGTCCAGCGGGTCAAAGTAAGTATTATTCACCTCTTTTCCTGCTCAAGCCATATGATGATCAACCATTCGAATACTTATCTACATTGTCTGAAAATTTTTGACGATACATCCTCTGACAACCTGACATTGGCTTTGACTTCCTAATTGGATTGTTCATGTTCAAAAGGCTTCATCAAGCTAACTCAACGCTCAGGCATTTTATATGCGTCGACCTCACTCATTGGTACGCTTGGCTCTCAGCTTCTGCAACTTGCAACGTCGAAGCTGCTGGCGTGTGTAGATGCTAATTCGCCACCAACCGTGTTATGGTCTCTTCAATACGAGCAACGTTCAAGCTGGATAAATGATTCAACTCGCCCAAACATCAGCAATCAAACCATCATGTTTCCCCCAACACCGTTAGACCTTGCCTTCGATGACTCCATCCTGGAAAACGTCAAAACAGCTTTGCAGAGGATCATGGGAGATGATGCAGGGGAGTTCTTGGTGTTCGAAGACAGAGAAGTGTATGAGGATGATGACGATTAATCATGTCTTGCGTAACGATTAGACGACTTCGCGGCGTTGAGGATGTGCACAGGTGCTGCATTGGGTGGAAACACTGGTATTGCTGATGAATTACGCGACGCCCCCTTACACAAGCTCTAAATGACATCCTTCTGGTATCAATTGATCCTTCGGGCAAATACGTATGTAAAAGACCGCCAATGGTCATGACTAGTATTTAAGGCCTACTCAATCACATGACTCTGCAGTATCAACCCCCCCACAAGGTTCACGCTGGTAGCATGCTCCTTTAGTGACACTTTCATCTTCTTCGATTCGGCAGAGCGTCGCCTAGCAAGCCCTTGCGACACATGCGACTCTTACAGCTCGCACATACCATACCTTTTCATGCATTGGGGAAATCGCGCGAGGGCTGGAAGTTGCCGGATAAACGCAATCACCCTCACACCTACAGACACGGGCTGCAAACATGGTCCGAGGTAGGGCTGGAAGACCACTGTCGCGTTTCACGATTCATCGGACCTCGTGCGGGCCCCATGCCCACGTAGTTCCCGCGTTTGAGCGGGGCGGGAAACTTCAACGGTCAAACCTTGGGGCCAACGTCTCTCTACTTCACCATTCCCTTTGCATTAAGCGACGTCAACACGGTCGAATGATCTAGACGCAATATAGGATCGCGCAGTATAGACAAAGGAATAGGTCTGACGGTTCCAGCGTAAATAGCGGCTGTTTCACAAGCGGCGAGGCTATTCAACACGCTGCTTATTCGCCAGCGCAGGCGTGTTTCATCCTTCGCGGCCAAATCTGCAGGTACCGTTTGACCATCCATCTAGCCTCCAGAACCGCGACATTCCGCGATCAAAGTCCTCCCATTATCATGGCTCGCAAACTTGAATCAGCAGCAAAAGAACAACGTCTCCTGGGGCAAACGACGCCTGTGCCACCCCCGCGTATATCCATTAAACCGCTATTAGCGGCGTCGCAGGGCCCATCCAAGGTTCTGGATCCCTCATCTCGACGGAAAATATGGGCCTTTACCCTACCTGCACTAGAAAGACCACTATGTTGCATGTCGCTACACGGGAGCTACTGCTGTCAGCACACAGGTAGCACAACAGACGGACTGTAAGTCTACAAGGCATCCAAAACAATTAACCTGGTCCAGGGTGAGTTCAAGTGTTTGATACCTGCATCCTCCGTATACTCGACATACATGCAATCTATCAGGAGCTTTCCGATCTAGTACAATGAGGTGGGAGAGAAATGTATTATATTAAGGTGGCCCGTCGGCCTGTTCATTAATTCCCAACTCACACCCTCGCAGCTATAGCTTCTTAACTGTGTACCACACACACACCGTCTCTTTTTCCCCTTTTATCTCATTCGCTTCTTTTCAGGCTCTGGAAGCCTTTTACCTTCGTTGAACTTAGACTTTACTCCTTCTCTCTTTCAAATCCATTGTCAACCAAGTCAATCAAGATGCATTCTTCCATTCTCATCGCGGCCATCGCCCTCCCGCTCACACTCGCTTTCCCCTCCAAGAGGCTGCCATACGAAGTCTTCCGCCGTCAAGACAACGGCACCTGCGACCTCAAGGACACTCCACAACCCACCAGCACCCTCACAGCGCCCGCCGCAAACCTGGAACTCGCCCTCATCGCCCTCGGCCAAGGCACTCAAAACTACACGTGCGCCAACTCGAGCTCGACACCCTCGGCCATCGGCGCCGTAGCCTCCCTCTTCAACGCCTCCTGCGCCATTGCAAACAACCAAGGCCTAGGCTCCATCACCGAAGATGCCGCCGCAATTGGCGCCCACTTCTTCGTCGACAACACCACCCCCGAATTCGACATCATCGGCCTCGGCGACACCCAGGCCAAGAAAGTCGAGTCCATGGCCGCTCCCTCGGCCACGGATGTTCCCTGGCTCCGTCTCGAGGCACAGCAGCAGGGCACCACGTCTCCCGTGAAGCAAATCTACCGCTTGAACACCAAGGGCGGTGTTGCGCCCGCGAACTGCAACGGACAGACTGCCGGGTCCACCGTCACTGTGCAGTATGAGGCGCAGTATTGGATTTATGCTGCTTCGGATGAGATTGCCTCCAGGAGGCGCAGGAGGGGTGCTGGTAGGCCAATTGCTTAGATGCAATTAGCTGAACTAGTATCCATGTTCTGGTAGAAATTCCATGAACAATGCCTTTTTTTTTAGTGTGCTTGGTGGACGATCGGGGTCGGCCGGGTGGATGGTAGGAAGCATTGGAGACGATTGTTTTGGATTGCAACCGCTTGGATTGCGTAGAGAGGTGCATTGGATTTTCTTGATTGTAAATATAGTTGGCCATGGCCTGAAAGCGATGCGGTAGGCCTCAGTAACTATACGCGAATGGATACATTTTATCACTTTATTGATTATTCTGTGTGCAAAAAGTTACGAGTCATAGACAATGCGGAACTACACGCTTGGAAGATGATGAGATGAACGAGTTTCATATATATGTGTACGAAAATGCTGATGAAGTGGTATCATGTAGGCCCATCCTCCCCTTCGCCGCCTTCTCTCCATCGTTTCCGCCACCACTTCAGCTTGAACCAATCGCCTAATCCATCTGAATTTCTTTGACTGCCCCATGTCCCGCGTCTTCCAACAGGACTCTGGACTACTTCAGGATCGGAATGCTCTTCATCTTCAGGATCAGGATGATTTAGCAAAGGTGAAGAGCCATCCACAGGTCTTTTGCCCTGAGACACACTACTACTTCTCCGACCAGTAACTCCAATCGCGTCGAACCACGACCGCCTCCTCATCTGATTAAGCCATGTCCCGGAGTTGTTCTTGCGACGAGGAGGCAACGTTCCTGACCGAGGCCTCCGCTCCAAGTCTGCGGAACGTAGAGCTGGTGAGGGGAGAAAGTCTCTATCATTGAGTTCGTTCCATATCTCGTTCGACTCTTGTGAGACGGTCATTCTACGTCTTCTTGGTGGGCGACGCAGGGAAGGACTCGCTTGTGGGCTTTGAGGTTGGTTCGGATTCAGTGACGGTCTTTTCTTTGATCGTGAATTTACGGTGAATGCAGGCCCTGTGGGTGCTCGAGCAAGTAGAGGTGTGCGTTCATCGAGGTTGTGACGTTTAAGCTGTTCGCGTTCCGATCCATGAAGACCCGGAGGCTGGTGCTCCAGATCAACCGGAGACGTAGGCTCTTCTTCAAGCTCTCCATGTATTAGACCAATTCCAGGTGTAAGCACCGTCTGCGGAATCGGCACATGTCCTTTGTGCTTAGCCAACAGTGGCGAAGGAGGTTCTTCGTCGCCTTCCTCTAGACGCCAGCTCAACGAAACCACTCCTCCAAGCAAGATGACAGTCCCCAGTGCGAGGAGGCCTGCGTGCAGATTTGATAATCTAGCTGACTGGTGAAAATAGATCAAGCCGTCTATAATGGCAATGACGTTGTAAATGCAAAATATGAGCGGGTATAAAACACTGGTACTGCAAAGCTTCAGGCCACGGTGCATGTAGTAAAGTTGAGTCAAAGCAAAGACAACGAGTCCAACGAGAATCATCCAGGACTGCCAGCGATTGAACTCGTTGTGGCGATCTATGATGGTGCGCACAAGTAGCTCGACGGCACTCTTCGCAATCAGGAGCGAATGGGCGGACAGAATGCCGCTGACACAGCCGAAGAAGATACCACGAATGAGTCGCAGGCGGGGTGTTGGGCGAGGGTGAATGCGCTTGAGAAACCAATTGGCAATGATGAGGGCAAGTACCATGACGAAGGTGCAGCACATCCAGATGGCGAACTGCTTCCGTACGAGGAGCTCTAGCAGCTGGTCTAGGTTATGCGAGGGTTCGCTAATAGCTCCGAATATGCCAATCATCAGGGCTCCAATTGCGACGAGGACGGTGCCGATGAGCGAGTAGCGCGTGAAAGGTTCGCTGAGGACGACGGTAGCGCATATTGAATTGAAGACAAGCCCCGACTGCTACAATCAGTACTCGGCTTCAAATAAATGCATGTGGACAAAAGCTTACGGCTTGTAGTGTCGACAGCACCGGTAAGGGCAGCGTGGTGATCTGGATGGTGCTCCCCACTAGATTCGCCACGACAAACATAAACATGCCCAGCTGCTATAGTCAGCGCAACACTTCCCACTGCGGTAGGACTTGCTGACCTGCCATCTCCGCCGCCTGTAAGGAGGCCTTCGTTCATAGTCGTCTTCCTTCTCTTCCTCGAGGAGATGTGATTTGCGCTGGAGGGTCAAGCCGATGCTTTGGACGCAGGTCGATACCAGGCCAACGATGACTCCGAGCTACAAACAGTGAAGTCAGCGCTGTTTCTGAGAACGTGACAATGTCTCCGATTGCATCTCAGGACCACTCACGGCGATGCTGGCGCCCGCGGACAGCTCTACCATCATGGGCTTGCCGGATGCTGTGGCCGCACTGGAGTGGTTGCTACCTCGAGCGCAGACCCATGCTGTGTGAAATGCGCGGATGGAAAGCAATCGGAGGCGAAGATTCACAAGGAGGTGTTGAAGCGGCCAGCGCAGCAGTAGAGGTTTGGTGCGTCACCGTGACAGTCGTCGAGGCGAGCCACGGGACTGCGATGGGGCAGGCCTGCCGAGGCGAGGGGGCAGGGATCCGCGGCGTGATGATGTCGCCTGGGACGACAGCAGCAGCAATGCAGCAAATGCCAGAATCACCTGTAGTCAAGGGGACAGAAGAAGCAGAGACATGGAATGCCCTTATAGTTGAGCAGGCCAGCTCGCCGCTGCATGCGTCGCTGTCCCTGGCGCGCTCGGGAGCCGCTAACACGTAATCGGCGGGTTGCTGGTACTGCCCGAATTGGAACTCGCAGCTTGTGGCTTGAACCTCACTTCTCGACCGCCCCAAGCTCCAGCTCCCCGACCCAGCCCACCAGCCCACCAGCACCCACTGCACCCACTGCACCAGCTCCAACAGCCCGCAAAAGCCCTGCACAATACCGCCATCATGTCTCAGATACACGCTCTGTCCGACGACCAGGTAGGAAGACCTCGCGCAGCGCCCAGGCAGCTCTGTCCGCCCAGAGCTCCCCGCCATTGCCCACCCTACGTCAACAGCTGCTAATGCGTCACCATGGCAGGTCGCCGGCGAGCTGAGGAAGATGACGGCCTTCATCAAGCAGGAGGCTATGGAGAAGGCCAACGAAATACGCATGAAGGCCGACCAGGAATTCGCCATCGAGAAGGGCAAACTCGTGCAGCAGGAAACCGCGTCCATCGACACATCCTACGAGAAGAAGTTCAAGCAGGCCAGCATGTCACAGCAGATTACCCGCTCCACCGTTTCGAACAAGTCAAGATTACGCATCCTCTCCGCTCGCCAGGAGCTACTGGATAACCTCTTCGAAGAGGCGCGGAAGAAGCTTGACGCTGTGTCCAAAGACAAGAAAAAGTACCAGGAAGTACTGAAGAATCTGATTCTAGAGGGAGCATATGCCCTCAGCGAAGACAAGTTGCAGCTCAACGCGAGGAAGGCTGATTATGACACGGTGAAGAAGGCCATCGAAGCCGCGCAATCGGAGTACAAGAGCAAGGTGAATAAGGAGGTGGCCATTACTATCGACGAGAGCGACCCACTACCTGAGGATTCGTAAGTTCTTTCAGGTACTCTAGAGGGGTGTTAACTAACAGAACGGCAGAGCTGGCGGCATCTTCATCTCTGGAACCGGTGGAAGGATCGATATTAACAACACCTTTGAAGAGCGATTGAGGCTTCTCGAAACCGACGCCCTGCCTTCCATCAGAGTTACCTTGTTTGGAGAGAACCAAAACAGGAGGTTTAAGGATTGAGATTCTGATATAACATGGAGAGGAGTCGAAATCCGCTCGTCGGTGCACCTGTTGACAGATGAGCCACGACACGTAAGATGTCTGGCTTGGAGGTTGGCAAATCCTTTGATTTCCTTGGATCAGACGGCTTAGAAAGCATGCATTTACGAGGGTTGTCAAGTCTAGGAGAAGCATGTAGAATACTCGGAAGGCAGCTGGCCTCCCTACGCAGATTGTATACATTTGTCAAATCCAGCATGCGTCAACATCCATGCCCATGATTGCCATGACTCCGAAACATTCCCGGAGCGAGTAGAGATGTTGCGCCGGCTTGCGGACCCGCGATACCCACCGGTCGCGGCTTCCATTACCTCTGCTCCACGATGCCGCTAGTCCCAGCGCGGTAATGTTATCCCAAAGGCACAGATTGGCACCAAGCTTCCGCCCCGCAACACCATAGATTCCTCCTCATCATTCGCATCCGCCCCTGACCCACGTAGCCTCGTACCCATTATGGAAAGCAGCTAGAGATTAGCAGGCCGATATGTTCGTTCGGCTGACCATTCAGGTGGCCTATATTGCTTCTGCATCGAGTAACTTGTTCCTTAACGAATGAACCTTTTGGGGCGGCTGGGCATGGCGCCCTCCATCATCATAGATGAGAAAGGCTTAGTACTTGCTCGCTAGCTGACATGCCCTATATAAAGGTAGGCCAACTGCCAGTGTGCTTTGGTTTTTCATTTCTATTTGGAACTCTCCATCCTGCTCAAGTACACTCAAACCGCTAGCACCAAGACGTAATCGAATACAACACCGCGAGAGAGAAGTCGTATTCAACCTCGAAAATTATGTCTCCAGTCGGCATGTCCCACTTTGCCTCGGCGCAAGCTGAATTCAAGCCGCCGCTCATTGCCAACGAGAATGCCTACCTCGGCGATGTTTTCTCCAGGTTTGGGCTCCGCTGTACCTGATCCTCACAAACCACTAAGCTTCTCACCAGCGACAAAATCAACCCAGAAAAGCCCATCTCCTGTGGTTTCTACAGGCTAGAGAAGGGCACGCCGCTTGTCTATACCTACACTTATGATGAATGCAAGATCATTGTCGAGGGCTCTTTCACTATCTCAGATGAGACTGGCAAGTCAGTAGAGGCTAAGCCTGGAGACGTTTTCTTCTTTCCAAAGGGTGCAAAGATCACGTTCACAACGGATAACTACGGTCTTGCTTTTTACACCGGTCAGAGGAAGGAGGGCGCAGCGTAGTTCTTTCGATGATACAAACGACTAGAAATCACCATTGTTACTCTCTTGCAGCGAACATCCCTCGCACCTATTAGTGCTAACAGACCAAGCTTGCTTCTCTGACTGACTACTTGACCACCTTTTAATCAGACCACACCCATTTTTGAAGCCGGTTTTTTTCTACGGGATGATCGCTCCCAGCATTCAAGCCCTAAGGATCAGCCTTGTCGAAGCATAAATGATGTGCCAGCCCACAGGCTAGACCTATCACAGAATGCCTTTTTTCTCTTCATTTCACACGACTAATACGGTGTCCACAGGAGATTCGCGGAGAATGGTAGAGAATACGGCGGCAAGATCGGAGGCGGCGAAGGAAAGACCAAGAGGATGAGGTCGCATTATTGATATGCCACATCAATCAGAGAGACGCTCCACCAAGCATCATCCTGGAAAGCCTTGCATGTGGTTCAGGCATAAATCTTCGCGAATGAACCTCAGTGGCTTGTGAAGGGCGACAAGGCATGCTACTTGTATATTATTTGCAAGAGTTGAAGTAAATGTGGCTACACTTTCCGACTAGTGTTGTGGAAGAACTAGAGATTGGGGTGAAAGAGGCGCTACGGGATGCTTTTCCCAGTATGCCTTCCATCATCGACTAATATAACAAAACAACACTTCGACTCTTGCCGGTGTACCGCGGCTAGATCAGCTTGCCTATCCTTCACCTCTTTGATTGCCCTCATATGGGTGAAGACCCTTGATGATAGTGAGCCCTACTCTACCCATGGGATATTGTTCGGGGATTTGACCCACAATAGCACAGTAGAACCCTCTCATGTAGTACTATAGCAACTGCGAGGGAAAATATTTGTTGAAAGACCGCTTGTGTAGCCGTCGCCTTTTGCACCTTGTGCGCGTCAGAAGAATTATTTTCGCACGCTTCCATACACTTAATCATATTTCAATCATGCTAGCAGCGTTACTAGCAGTACGCGTAGCAATATGAATGAGGATGTATATTTAAATCTCTCTTGATGTGTTTTCTAGCGATTAGCTAAATTTCCGGCAAGAGTGGAGTGATGCGTTTACGTCAAGACAACCATTAGCATTCGTTTTTGGTTCAGAATCTTCATGGTTCCTTGGAATCTCAAGAGGAAAACTGCAAATGTCTTCGAAAGAGCATACTGGAGATGTTGACTTGGGAATAGATCGACTATTCCAATTGAGCAAGAAACCTTCTTCATAGCTTGGTGACTATGCTGATATTGCGCTTGTGACGGCAGAGTTTGTGGGTTGCGTGCCTTACGATGGACTGTTATACCTCCTCCAAGTCTGAACCTCTCGATTGTCGTCTTTGACTTCGAGCTGTTACTTGGCCAACCACAAACACTACCTTCCTTCCCTCGTCGTCATCCACTTTCACTTCCCCAGCTAGACCTCGTCGCTGCACAATGAAAAGCAGGGCTGGCCCGCGTTTCCCTCACGCCCAGACTCGACGCGTATAATACTCTTTTAAACTTTTCCCAAATTTCTGATGTATCCTTCAAACGCGGACAACTTGGATAGTCAACTAGGTTGTCATCATGTGCCAACTCGAACAGATAACCTGGTCGTGCGGCCACGAGCAATACATCATCACAGGAAAACCTTGCGAGTCTGCATATCGCTTGAAGACGACGCCCGTCACTGCAGCGCCCGACTTCTGCCGTTCTAGCATCGAAGTCGTGAAGCAGATAACTTTCTCGAAAGCTTGCAACGCCGGATGTAAGAAGAAGCCGGCTTTGGACGCATTGGTATGTTGAAAATCGTTTTGCTCCAAGCGAATTGCCGCTGGATACAGAACAAACTTTTTTTCTATTTTCTACAAATTTTAATTTTTTTTTTTGGCTTGATCGTACTGACACATACCGCAGGCACGTCGCCACACCGAAATAACGCAGATGCTAAACAAGATAACGCAGCGCGCTCGAAAGGTAAAGCAGTCCCTCTCCTCAGCCCAGAAGCCAAACTACAAAGCACTACTTGCGCCCCTCGTTGAGAAAGGATGGGACGTCAAGATGCTGGAGCAACGCTGTTTGGACTCGTTTCGGGAGTTTGATAGGCTCTTGCATGAGTACGGCGTGGTGGAGCAGGGGGTGAGCAATGAGCTAGGCGTTGAGCTCATCAAGGCGAGGGCGGCGATTAGGGAGTACACCGTTACAACACGGACTGGGAAAAAGAAGAAGCTTGTAGTCTTTGATGCCGTGGGCCTGGAGCAGTTGGGCGAGGAATTCGAGGGGCAGCTGAGGGATCTTGTGAGGGAGATTGAGAGGAGGGCTAGTGAGGCTTGTCTTGAGGAGATGGGGTGGGAGATGCCTAGTGACGATGTAAGTTGACAATGTGGATGTTTTGAAGAGGGTTTTTGCTGACGATTTGCTGTAGGAAGAGCAGTGTGAGGTGCTAAGGCATTTGGCGGGGTGGAAGATGGGTGTTGCGAGTGGGTCACGCATGGATGATGCCTATATTGGGAAGGAGAGGGAGATTGATGAGTGTATGGATGTGGCTGAGGACTTGTGAGTGAATTTTCATCTTGCTTGTGTCCTCTGGTGCAACTCTTCTGTGGGATTGCGTGGGTACAGCGAGGGGAGATGAAAAGGAAATTTGAAGAGATCTTGGGACTTGTATGATATCTTCGAGGGTGGGAAGGGTATCCGGAATTATTTGCTCAGTACGTCAGGATCAGTGTAAATAGCTGTAATGCTAGCCGAGTTAAGGTTGACAGAAACAGAAGCAGGTGAAAATTCAACATTCTGACGCTTTTCTTTTGAACATCTAGCGATTACCTTTATAGGACACGTACGACAGCACATGTGGGCGTGTAGAATATGGCAGATTGCGCAGACGGCTACGTGCATCGGCCGTCGCAGCACCCGCAGTAAACACGGGGAGACGCGATTGCTGCCTCTGCATTCTGATCAGCCCGTTATATACTACATCAAGGTAGCATTAGCGGCAGCATGTAAAACTCATTATGGATCACTGAATTGTTCGCTTGAAACAGTGCCTGTTCTCGGCTTGATGGGTATACTCCGGGGCTTAGGAAAGGTCGCACCAAGTTGGCAGCCACGACTGCGAACAGCGAGGTTGGCATGATTGTTTTGAGGATTAGGAATCTGGACTGTGTGCCTGAGATTGGTGGCTGAATTGGGGGTTTGACTTTAAAGGCAAGGCCCCCTTTGGGAGGCCTTGCGAGGGAGAAACAGGGCTCAAAGAAACGTCTTGGAGTTCAAGGGGAGTTAGTGGTGGCGCGTCTGCTTCCGGGGAACAGCGGAAGGGCGCATGGTAGTTATGAAGCAGTTTGACTTGTAGCGCAACGGTTACTTGCGGGTGCAATGCCGACACCCGGGCGGAGACAAGTCGGAGAGGCTGTCCGGGTCGTGAGGCGGTGGTTCTAGAAGCAGCAAATCGGGCGTTTGGGGCGGGTAGGTTGTCGATGACAGACGTTGAGAGATGAGGGCCGACCCTGGCTGGGGAACACAGTGTTTCTCCCCCGCATTGCTCATGCTCGCTCATGCTTGGGCTGTTGCATCCAGGCGGTCGGGGCGAGTCGGAAAATAAAGGCGTCTGAGGGATTGGGACGGTCCAAGGGCCCCGGTCCATAGTGGTTATCTCGGGATGCTGAATAACGAGCGGATTGCGGAGGTTGCAGGGATGAGCTGCAGGCATATCGACGGCTCCAGGGTGCCCACGGCGATACGCAGCCATGACCGATAACCAAGTACGGCGTCTTGGGGTGGTGGCAGGCGGCTTGCCACACCTGTCGGCGGACTCGAGCGCGAGGCCGTCCGAGGGCTGGGGGCGCACAGGCGCACAGCGAGGCACAGCGAAGGGAGCACTCGATATTAAGTGACCATGCTGTGACCAGCGCGGCGGAGGCCCATGATGCACCCCACGCATACCGACGCCATCTGATTCGTGTTTGAGGATTCCGCTGATTGCGCTAGGCGGATCGACCGACGAGGGCAGACTGGGATCCCGCTCGACTCCACTTTAGATACAACCTCATTCCCGTCCGCCTGCTGGCTCAACCCAAACAACCAGTCCTGGATGCAGCCCGCACGACACCCTCTGGCAGATATTTGCCCGCACGCCGCACCGAACGCTGGCTGCGGCCGTCGGCGCATGCCCCAGCTCCATCCATGGCAGAAACAATCACCATCCCTTCGCCCTCGCTCTTCCTGAATGCCGCCGAGCCATCTCCGCCAACGCCTATGCCTATCAAGAGCACTGCCCGCCGTCTACCGCGGCACCCAACCCACGATGCTCCCAATCCCTCTGAAGGCACCATCGTCACCAAGAAAAAGCAGTCCAAGAGCCGCAACGGTATGTTTTTATCTTATCGATTGGGTAACGCCTTGCCCAGCGACCATATCCGTAATCTCTGTCGCGTGCGCTTGAAGCCTTGCTGACGCAGTGGGTCCTGCAGGATGCATAACTTGCAAGGCGAAGAGGCTCAAATGCGATGAGACGAAACCAACTTGCAAACAGTGCGCGAGGCGGAGCGTAACGTGCGGTGGATACAAGAAGGACTTCAAGTGGCGGCCCTTCGAGGAGACCACCTTCACAGGCAAAGCAACTTTTAAGCCTAAAAAGAGCGCAACACCAAGCTCTACTCCCGTACCTGCAGACTTTACTCCCCCGATCCCATCTCAAGACCCGCACCGTCTCATCCCGAACGTCGACCCTCTCCACCATGCTTACTACCCTCCTCCGCGGTCACAGCCCATCATACATGGCATGCCACATCTGCATACTTTTGCTGAGGCCTCTTATGCCCACACGGGTAACATGTATCCCGTACCTCAGCATCCAAATTTCATGTTCGCTCTACCGCCTGTATCTCCAGTCGACAGCTTCGCGCCCAGCTCTTTAGAGAGTGCAAATAGCATGTTTGATTCCGACAGCATTGACTCAAAGCCCACAAAGACGACAGCGTCCAGTGTATCCTCTGGTCAGTCTCCACGTTTAGTGGATCTACTTTTGCCAGGCACTGATTTGAACGTACCTCCGGTAGAGTACCTCTCATTCCGCGAACAGCATGAAGCGGTCTACCACCCAACAGGCCTCACTCCACCAGCAGATGCCATGGATGAAGATGTAGAAGAGATACCACGCAACCTCGACGCGCACCCCGATGCGTGGATCATGCGGGTGCCCTCTCCTACGCCATCCAACTCGTCAAGCTCTTCCACGGACTCCAAGGACTGTCCTCTCTACACACAACCGCAGTTCTCCTTGACATCACCAGAAATGCTGACCCGACGCTTTGACCGGGAAACGTGTGGGATTCTGTCTGTCAAGGACGGACCTACGGAAAACCCTTGGCGCACGCTGGTCTGGCCTCTTGCACGGGACTGCCCAGCTTTGTACCACGCAATCGCCTCCATGACCTCGTTTCACCAGTCCAGAGACACTCCGGCGCTGCGCATTCAAGGGATAGACCACATGCGCTCCGCGGTTCATGCACTAGCATCAAGCTTGGAAAATATGCGCGTCGATGCTGCCATCTCGACCACCCTAGTTCTTGCTTTCTCTGAATCGTGGGATCTGCACATCAGCACTGGCATCGATCATATCAAAGGCGCCAAAATCTTGATCGACAACGCGCTTGTGCAACACAACCGCAATCCAATGCGAGGCGAAGAGCTCACCCGTCTTAGATTCCTCTGCAATTCCTGGGTTTACATCGACGTCATTGCTCGCTTGACCTCTGCTGACGACGACGAGTCTAACGATTACGATGCTGTCTTCGAAGGCTTTAACATGCCTGACCACCGTGATGCACAGCTTGATCCGCTGATGGGCTGTGCAAGCACCTTGTTCCCCATCATTGGCAGGGTCGCAAACCTCGTTAGGAAGGTGCGACGAACAGAGACCAACACCCTCACCGTCATCTCGCAAGCCATGGAGCTGAAGCGCCAGTTGCAGGATTGGACGCCGCCCTCGTATATTGAAGACCCCGAAGATGAGACGACAAGCCCGTGCGATTCGATCAAGACCGCCAACGCTTACCAATGGGCGACGCTTCTGTATCTGCACCAAGCAGTCCCTGAGATACCATCACTGCCGTCTTTGGCACTGGCCAAGAACATACTACAGGAGCTATTCACAGTACACCCTTCGTCGCGTTCTATCATCGTCCATATCTTCCCCTTGATGGCGGCTGGTTGTGAGTTGGTGGATGAAGAGGAACGAGAACTAGTGTGTAGTCGCTGGAATCTCATGTATAATCGCATGAAGCTTGGCATCATTGAGAGGTGTCTAGAGGTGACCAAGGAGGTGTGGAGTCGCCGCGATGCTTACTCAGCCGAGGGCTTCTTGAACAAGCAAGATCACGCTGCCAGCACTTCCCCAACGACACCATCGCTCAAGCGCAATTTCAGATCCATGTCTGACACTTTCGAGTCTGAGGGAGATTACTTTGAGTCTAGCACAAAGCGTAGAGTAGCCAGTGGCTCATCTACTCATGAAGGTTCCCGGCTGGTACCAGTTCAATCGGAAATGAGCGGCGGCATGCGCAGATCCGAGGTGATGGGGACAGAGACTCTGGACCCTGAGTTCACAGTCAAAGGACGTCTGCATTGGCTAGGCGTTATGAAAGATTGGAACTGGGAAGGTAAGGATCAATTCTTGAGGTTATTATTTACCTGCTAACATTTCTCAGTCTTGCTTGGTTGATCGGCCATGCTTCGATGCCTCTCCGCGAAGAAGACCGAATCCTTCTCGTCAGCTTCTTTGTCTCTACCGACGCATTTTTAATGTACTCTACGAGCTCCACGACATACGAAACTTTCAACAGTGGTGGATTGTGGCTACCTGCAGTAGCCATATAAGTGATAATTTATTGTTGCTACCGAGAGACACTTTGGCCTGCTATACACGACCTACGTATTGTACACCTTGGTTCGCTTTCTCTTCTCTTCCAGCTCTTTATGATGGTCTATTCTTTTCTGCCGGTTTTATGGGGTCAATAGCTTCTGCAAGCAATTATCATGTCTTGAATTCATGGGGGCATTGGAGTCGTGGGGTATCTCGGGTTACCTAGGCACGGAATAACTTGGGCAGACCTCAAAGGTCTTGGGAACTTACGGATATGGGGTTGGTGTTGCATACAAGGGTTCAACTTTGGGAAAGAGGCTACATTAGGTATTTGGTTTCGGTTACTTCTTCAATCTCTTGCTATTGTACTAGCAGGGCTCTCTCGGCAAATCTAGCGTGCGCGTTTCGTACTTCGGGTTCTCTTGAGGTAACGCAGCCGTCCAGTCATAAACGTGCCCGCACAACACTGTGACTCCACACCTTTTCACGCGTGCGGGGCCTCGTCAGCTGCCATTACACGTTGATATTGCTACTGTGGCTACGGGGAGGCTGCTGTCAGTCTACCGCCACTGGAATCACCAATCTGAACGATAGGGAAACAAGCTATTATTGTTACGTTTTAGTTTTGTTTGACTGCCTACCCTTCTGATTTGCATGGTGCATGGTGATATCAGTTGATGTAGTGCAACCTACTAATCACAGCCTTCCATCGAAATAGGATATAGGTCATCGTATTCTTTGTAGCGAATGCATGTCCCGTCCAGTGAGAACGTTGGACCCCAAAAGCTGCGCTGCAGCAAGCGTTCTGTTTCAACCGCCCGAAAGGTAGGTGGGACGAGGACGAGGACGAAGACGACGCGTGAACACAAGCGAGCCTTTGAGTTCTGGGCCCGTGTTGCATGTGAGCAGTACTACAACCAAGCCCACGCTTCTTGTAACTTGGATGTTGGTGCCTGTCGAGTACCTGCATTTTGTAACGGCGTACTATAGTAGAGTACGTATACATGTTGCTCAAACGGACCTGCTCCATTTGTTACTCGGCGCCAGCGTGCAAAGGCGACTTTGTGACCTCCCAATGGGCCTTGCTTTCGCACCTGGTGCTCGGCAGGCAAGCGGTTCTTTAGGGACGAGTCACCGTGACGCTGGACTCGAGATTCGAAGCGTGGATTGGTTTTTGCTACTCAAGATAATCATGGGTACACATCACAGACCCAGCGCATGCAGAATCAGATACAGCGCCTGCAGACGCGGTGCCAAGTATTGATGTAACATTCGGTGGCGAGAGTTTCCCGTGCCATGGACAGGAGCGAACGTCATTTGGGTTTCTAGAAAATGTGAAGGGGCGTAGGCGAGATGCATGCTCGTTCAACATGAGTACAAGAGTATCAATATCCTAAAAGAGATTCTCAAGGGTCCACTGCTGTCGACTCATCATCTCACCCCTTGACTTCGCGTTTGGAAACCTCATCATTGCGCCCTCCCTCTTCAATGAGCCTGCGCAGCGACCAACCCCTTCTTTTCGTCTAACCCGAATAGTAACTCTCTCTGTGATATGGGTAGGCAACCATCGATTCAAGACTCACACCCAAAGCTTTACGCGTCGCTGTTACAGAAGCGTGAGCTGCGTTACAAGTACATTGACGCGTGTAACTGTGAATGCATGAGTGCGAGTGCGCCATCGCAGTGCGGCGCAACGATACTCAAGGCAAAGCGTCAATCGCGAGTCATTGAGGGATGACATGCGTTTCTGCAAATGACTTGGGACGGCTTTGCGATAGGGGCATTTTCATATATTTTCTTTGGACGGTACTTGAGATGACTTACCTCATACATACGGGAGGCTTGACATTATTTCCTAGATAGGAAGGTTGGAGAGATTATGTTGATTACTGCATAGAAAAGCCGGCGGTTTAGGTCGAAGGTTAGGATTTTCTGCCGGTGAAATACTACCAGTGAAATCCTGCTAGTGAATAGTTGACGGCCGTTTATTGGCGGCAAGCATTTTCTGCTGGCGCTTCGAATTATCATCAGCTGCCAAACGACTGACTTACCGCCGGCGACCTCGAATCATTACGGGCGAATTATTGACATATTTCCTGCCGGCATTCTGTCGAAATTCTACCCGCACACAGTCGAGCGAAGGTGAAAGATCATGTCACACGATCTTCTAGTATAACAGTGTTGAGAAACTCACTTGTAGTGATGCACATCATATAACGGGAGGCGAGCAGTACCCATCGCTTGAAACGATCGTGATATCAAACCTTATAATGCTTTGCAAAGTGCCAATTATCAAAAACTGTAGGCATTGTTCAAAGTAAGGACGATTAACGTGAGTTCCACGCAATTTTGCTGAAGGTGAGATACTTAGATCTCCTACGCCTTGGTAATCTGTTTATAGAACAGATATTGCTGATATCGCTCGCTATGTTGCCTCGTAGTTATCGGGATCTAGAAGTATTCCCCTTCGTGATTCCTAGCACTAGAGTGAAGGACTAGCAGGGGGAATGAGTCAAGAGGCATCGCTCGCATTATCCTTGCCTTGTTGATTATGTTCATCGCTATGGAATGTGGTGGACCTTTGTAACCCATTCGAGAACCCTTGGGCAGCTAGTATTGGGAGTGAGGGGTAGATAATCATGGTACGGCATGGCATACCATCTTGCTGTAATTGTACTGCAAGGCTACTAATCTGGAGCTGTCAGTTGCTGAAGTATCTTGTTGATCATATAAGAATCAAATTGTGGCACATTTTATAGGGGATCATCAAACTACAGCTAAGCTACTCGCACGAGACCCATGTGGAGTACAGCTCCGGAATCTCTGTTCAAATTAAATCTGCAACCCCTTCAAGAATCCTATTCGGCATGACTCCATGTCCAGGACCGGTATGTTTCATCGTCGCAACCTATCAGTGTTCAGCACCGTCCTTGTCACGCTCTCAAGTCAACGAAACAGAAAAGCTCGGTTCACAATGCGGGGACATGCTCACATGAAGCACTCAAACAAGACCTAACTTTTGGGGGTATTGGTGTTCATTGTCTAGAGCAGGAACAGCATCGGCCGTCTTACAAGGCGTAGAGTAAGCAAAGCATTGATAGCTTTGAAAGCTGCCAACTCTCGCCTAAAGTCAGCAAAATTGTCGATCGGATGCAGACGGAAGTCTCCTGTTTGAATTGGAATCGTAAACGTAAGATTAATTGGATGTGCTAGCTTGAAAGTTTCGCGATTCTCATCTCAATGTGTCTCTCAACACGTACCAACTGACAGTCGCGTGAGACAGACCTGAGGATATAAAACAGAGAGAGAAAAACAAGAATCTCAGCTCTTGGCCACATCTCAGACCAGAAGAAGTAAATTAACTGTAGCATGTGCGCATTGCCTGAAGTGAGCGCACGTTGCATATTATCCGCCCGAGTTGCTTATATCTAAAAATATTACGACAAAGTGTTCACTGTACGAAAAGGTTATATTGCGCATCATCCCCCGAGCACTTGGCGTCCGTGAGATAATAAACCGTATAGGAAATGCACCGGCTTGGCTGTCCTACTAGCCGGCCTGGAGTTCGAATACGAAATATCAAGGGATGTGGGAAAAGCGTCTATAGTGAAGATCCTTTCGGAGTATTTAGGCCTCCCTTGCCTTGCCTTGCGGTCATATAAATTGCTTCTCTCGCTCTGTTTCCTCCTAGTACAAAGCAGCCGCTACACTACAGCGATCCTTTCCGCCTATTTTACCCGTTTTCGTATCCAAAATGCGTTACATCATCGTCGCCCTCCTTGCTACCCTCGCTGTGGCTTCACCTCACAGCAAGAGAGAGGATGTCAAAGCCTGCCAAAAGATCTGTGGCACGGAAGATCTGACTTGCCAGGATGGTTGGGTAAGTCTACGCTGATTGATGAATAGCTTGAAGGCGGGAGTTAATACAGCATAGTTCAGAGAGCAAGAGGGTGTATGCTACTTTTGCTGCAAGTATCTTGAGGAGTGAATACCGGGGGCCAAGTTAGGGATAATGCATCCTCAAAGAAAATAGCTCAAGACATCGCATTCATAAACTTTACTAGAATTATCGTTTCAACTGGCCTTTTTCTTTTTCCAACTTGATCCACTCCATCAAATTCCAAACACGCAGTACAGTATCCATTTCAACCGCCGAATCGTGACGTTTCCACGGAAATTTTAGACTCGAGAACATATCCTCATGTGCAGAGACCATGACCACCTCCCCCTGACTATTCCTCGCATTCACCCACATCCTAACCAATTCATCTTCGCACTTCTTCGCACCATGACCCCCGCAATCGTCCCTAACCACCATAGCAAACTCCCCATCCACACTTAGCCGCCTCGCCACACCAATACGGACAAATCGCCCGACACTGCTCGGGACTAATATTCGCGCAGCACCGTTCATACCAATGCCACACATAGTCGCAATCCGGATCTTGCCTCGCTCGAAGTTCCATGTGCTGCTTCTTCTCCAGGTGAGCATTCCCACCGTCACGCTCAATCAGCTCGTCGTCGACGTCGAGGACTACCTCTGAGAAAGGGTCGTCGAGGCTGCAGGGCATTTTGTCGTCCTTGCAGCTCCAGCAGGCTCGTCCGTTGCAGCAGAGGCCGTCCTTGCAGGTGGTGGGGGTGGCTGGTGAGAGGATTTGCTTCAACGAGCCTTCTTCGGCGATGGAGCGATCCTGGAGGTTTTCGAACTGGGACGTCGATCAGTCTATACGACTCATGGCTTTGAAGTGAGAGGGATAGGATGGGGACCTACTGCGAGTGGATGTGGTTCCGGAACGGCTGACACGAGGGCTACGAGTATGAGGGCGAGGGCGAGCAGGTTCATGGCGTAAGTCATGTTTCAAAGACAAACCGATCAGACGTGAATTTGAAGTCAGTTGGGAGTTTGAAAGTCGAGTAATCTAAACAGGAATCAAATGCTTTTATGCTCTAATATAGCTAGTCTATCATGCGTCATGCAAACATTCAACAAACCCAACCGTCTACGCGAGCGCCACGCAATGCAAAATCTATGGTATCACGCCAGACACAAGAATTCACCAATCTATTTGGGAAACTTCTATTCGGCCTCATCATCGGTGTCTGGGGGCTTTGGTGTACCCTGTCCAACGTGTCAGCTAATCCGAACCTAGATATAGTAGGTGCTAAGTAAATGCAGTGATAGCTTACCTTAGGGCTGTTCAACCATTCAATGTATCTCAATCTTCTGCGCACCTCGCGCTCCTTGAGCTGAGCACGAGTCATCTTCTTCTTTTTCTTCGCCTTGAACTTCATGTCGTCTTTGCCACCTTCGGTCTCGCTCATGACAGGTGTGCCAGTTGTGCTGGGGTTCGCGGAACTGACGACCGAGCTAGCGACGCTGGACCCAGGGCGGGAATCTTCGAAGCGATCCATCGAGACGGCTAGATGGCCTTTGTGTGCAACGCGTCCATCTGCAACGTGCCATTGCTCAGGGCAGAGTGCTCCTACAAACTCTTCGTTATGCGAAATCATGATAACACCGCCTTTGTAGTCACGGATAGCCACAGCAAGACCACCGAGAGAGTCACGGTCCAAGAAATTGGTAGGTTCATCAAGAACGAGCAAGTGGGGATTGTTCCACATAGCGCCAGCTGCTCGCGTATTAGCAACGAGGAAGAGTTAAACACGAGGTGAGGGGCGGGTGCTTACCTAGTACAACCTTGACCTTCTGCCCACCTGACAAACCCGATATCTCGTTGTGATTTGCAATTTCAGGATCCATACCCAAGTCTTCAAAATGTTTGGAGATGACTTTAGGCTCTAGCACGCGATATCCGAGACCCTCACGAGACGATTCGTGGTCGTCAAACTCCTGCACCAGTTTCTGGAAGCCCTTGTCAAGTAGGGTCTCGCGTGAAATCATGGTATTGAACTTAGGTAGCATGTGGCGCCACTTGATCTCGTACTGGAAGCTCTTCTTGTACTTCTGTCGCCCAATCAGTGCCTCGATCTTACGAGGGCCTTTTCCATCTCCTAGATCAATGGGCTGCTCCATTTGGGCTTTGTCTTCTTCGGTGAGAATACGGGTCTGCTTCATGAGAACCTCACGGTCGTCGCCATTTGCGTAACGCCATTGAAGATATTGGTTCGGCGTCTTCTCCATATGCATCTCAACGTGCTCCAGCGCGTGCTGTTTGATGTAACCAATTCGTAGATTGGGATGCTTCTCTACTTTTCCTTGCTGAGGAATCGACTCGCCAGTCAGAATCTTGATTAGCGTAGATTTTCCAGCTCCGTTGGCACCAATAATTGCCACACGAGAGGAGAGCGAAAGGTTGCATGACACGTCTTGGAGCGAGGGTTTAGAAGATCCGGGATAAGTGTACGTGCAGTTCGTCATACGAAGGATGGAGCGAGTGTTTGACTTAACGCCCGTAAGAATACCCGGAGGAGGGAACTTGAATTGAACCTGAGACGCGGTAAGGGTGTAGTAGCTCTTGGCTTCTGGCTTGACTTTTACAAAATCGGCCAGGTTGCCCTTGTAGCAGACGAGTTTCTTTTGCTCATAGTGATAGATGTCCGTACAGACTTCATCCAAGAAACCAGAGTCGTGGGAGACGATCAAGCTCGTGATCTCGGTGTGTTTCTTCAGATACTCTTGCAACCAGGCAATGTTGGCAACGTCCAGATGATTGGTAGGTTCGTCCAACAACAATACATCAGCACGCATAAGCATGGCTCGGGCTAGAGCAAGCTTCATCTTCCATCCACCAGAGAGCGATCCAACTTTGTGCGACTGCCTGCCCTCCGGACCTGCAGTAAAGCCGACCTCTTCCAAGACTTGTGAGATGCGGTCCTTGCTCTCGTCCTTGAAGCGGGGATCGTTGGAGATGTAGTTCAAAATGCTCAAATCAGCATCTTCGCCTTGGTTGTGCTCGACGAAGCACGTCTTGACCTCATCCTGAGGAGGAAATCCTTCAAGCTTACCGTCTGCAATACTTCGCATGAGGGTAGATTTTCCTGCACCATTACGACCGCAAAGACCGTAGCGGTGGCCCTTGAGGAGCCTGAGGTTCGTGTGTGAAAGAAGCAGCATGCCTCCGTATCCAAGGGAAAAGACAGCATTGACAATCTCAACCTCGCCATCATCTTCCTTTACAGGCTGTCCAAACTTTCGGTGGTCTTCCTCCACGTAGAATTGGTGCACACCTTCCGCTACCTTGTCGGCATCACCAGGAACCATCAGCGGTCCAAGATAGGGTGCGATAAGCTGAGGAATACGCTTCAACTCCCGCTGATTGACGACTTCGGCAACCATCTCAGACACGTACTTCTTTGCGAGCGCCCACACCTCGCTGTCTCCAGGGAAATCGAGGATATTTCCGGCCTGGTTGACCTGTTTCTCTAGCACCTTTTGGACGTCTTCAGTATGCGTTCGGGAAATTGCTCCACTTGTGATGTTGCCGTCCTTGTCTGCCATGGCCTTTTCAATCACATCCGATGCCCTGGACGCAATCTCTCGGACTTCGGGCAAAGACGCACGATTTTTAACATTCTGCACGCCAGGTTTGAGCTTCGGCAAGAAAGCGCGCGCCTCGATGGGGTCGTGAACGAGTTTTGTCAGGTTCTCGACTACAACGACTGTCTGACGGAGAACTTCCTGGCTTGTGGACGGAGTGTTGAGGGACCGCTCGAGCAATGGAGTGACCATGGCGAGAACCGGCGAGGTGACGATAGCAACGAAGGTGGTCTGCGACAAGGCATGGATGGCTTTCTGTTGGCTCTGGGTGCTGGGATCCTCGATAGCCTTGACAAGAAGGGGTATACGAGGAGCGATATCGTCATTCTGAAGTAGCGTAGTAAGGCTATTCATCGTCTTGAGGGCTTGTTTGGCCACATCGGACTTGAGGTCGTGCATCCCACCCTCGACGATGGGAATTAGGGCTTCAAGCTGCTTGCCCATGGCTTCCCGAAGGACATCCTTTTCTTTTTCGACCTCGAGGCTCTCCATACCCATTATTGCCTTATCGGCCATGCGGCCGATGAGAGTGAAGCCGCCGACCGCGCCCTGCCATTTTCCCGACTTCTTGCCCAGGTATTTGGTAAGCGCGGGTAGCAGTCCGAGCACCTTCGCTTCAGCACTCAGATTGTTGAAGAGTGCATCTAATGCGTATTGCGCAGATTCCCTGACAGTGCCCGTCTTGTCGGAGAGGCTGTCAAGCGCGAGGGAAACCAGCCCTTCTTCTTGAAGTAGGAAGACAACCTCAACAAGCCTCTGTGCGGGCGGTAGCCGCTCGAACAGAGCGCCGAGCGCGTTCATAGCGCCCTCTCTCCGCCCGGGATTCTTCTTATCCCCGGCGGCTTTCTTGATCTCAGCGAGTATGCCATAGCCCTTGAGCCCGCGGAAGCCGACAGAGTTCTGGAGGAGAGTAGCAAGCGCATATGCGGCTTCTACTGACGTATGCGACAACTTGGCTGTGAAGGCGCTGTGGAGCGTGGCGTTGATGTCTTCTTGCGAAGGCGCTGGGGCGTCGCCGGCCTTGTTCACGATAATCGCGGGGGCCATGGGAGGCGATTCGGAATGGGGCATGTCCCTCGGAGGGAGGTAAGAATCGCCGGCTTTTGTTCTTCTGTGTGCGAGGGCAGTGGAAATTTTGAGGATATTCCGTTATCGATAGGCGTTGCGGCTATCTCTATGAGCCTTCGCACGGGCTGCTGTGAAGCCCAACTCGCGGTGAACAGAGGGCTGCGCTTTGGACGGTGCGAGTACTGCCGTCAAAGGTAGAGTGGAGAGGGGTGTGAAATACACAGAAAAAAAAGGGAAGGAAAGAAAAAGGGCAGACGGCGCAGGGCGGGCAGAGGGGGACGGCAAAGTTGTGCGGCCGCGGTGAAATGAAATTATTCTGGCTTACTACGGGGTCCACAGCTGGGCCGCCCAGAGGCACGTTTTTTCTTCGCAGCGCTAGTCTGTTTGCGGCCGTAGGGCTGATCCATCCATGGAGCTCACCGAACAGCGAATTATCAATCTTCTCGCCACTCGCCATCTCTCCAATCCATGCATGGCCCATTTCAAAGCTGTTTAAGTACCTGGTATATGGAGTCGAGATCCGCTTCCTTTCGCAGTATCTCTCGGAGTCTGCCCTCAATCCCGCATTGTTCAAACTTCGCCTGATCTCTAGCAAAGGCTACCCTCGCAATGGCCATCTTCTCCTCCTTTGTTCGCTTGCTGTTCGATCCACTGGCACTTGAGACCTGAGCTAGCTCCCAATCTGCCGGACTAGGACTGCCGAACCTATACGAGACATCTATTGTTCTAGGTCCTTCCGCCAATTGCAGGCACTCAGACACCCGCACCACTACGCCCTGTCTCTGGATGATCCAGATTATCGGTGATATGTCACGAAAGTATGAGTCGTAACTGTCGCAGTCTTTGTCGATACTCAAGCTCAGAACCTTGAGGCTTGTCATCTCTAGCACACTCGCAAGGCTAGCTTGGCGCCGAGTGTAGAACAAGTCCAGATTGATATGTAGACGACGTAAAGCATCCTTTGGAATGATGTTGCTCCCAAAGTGGTCGGTGTTTAAGAAGCATGATAGCATGTTCCTATTTCCCCAAGAGCTATGTCCCACGACGTGGAACGAGTTGGTGTCATAGAGCACATCAGCTGCCTCGGCCGCTATCACGGGGTCCACAACGGAAGCATTGAGGTATAAGAAAGGATCCCGCGGAAGAACAGAGCGCCTCACATCGACATCCGGATATTCTAGATAGAGTGGCTCGGGGTTTCTTCGCGTGTAGAGATAGCCATATACTTTTTGACCTACAACAAGAGGTCGCTGGTCAGTAAAAGTCACGAGCATTGCTAATTATACACCTACGTATCTCGAGCGGTAGCACGAAGAGCTTTCTTGACTCCTCTGTCAAGACAGCGGCAATCTCTTCCCAGCCTCTTACCAGCATCTGCAATTCCTTCAACAATGACTGCTTCTTGCCTTGAACAATGCGGATGCGTGCTGCTGCATTCGCGCCATTGGAGAGCTGATTGATGCGCTTGTCCTGGTCCTCTATGGCTTGCTTAATGCGAAGGATGGTATCATAGTGGTATTTTTCCATCATAACCCGGTCTCGTTCTCTTCGCCATCTCGTTGGGTCTTCGTACTCGACCGGGTCATCGGAGCGATACGGGCAGGGGTAATGAAAATTACGGTCCCACTGACATTCCGGGTGCGTAGGAAGTTTAAGAATATCTATCATTGACTCCATGGTTTTGATTTTCGTGAGGTTCTCTAGATTTTGCAGGGTGCCACCCAATTATCGGGAAGCTGGTCTAGGAATAAGACTAGAATGAAATGAACTGAAGATGAAAACATGCGACAATTGAACTTTCGCATATTGATTCATTTGCGAGAGCTAAGACTTTAAATAATCCAAGTATGACTCTTCTGCCTTGATGATGGTTAATGATTCATCCTGCGGCGTTCGAAAGATCGTTAGCACATTTTAATGCCTAGCAAGGTAAGAGGCAGTGCTAAGATGGGGCTATGTTGCCTGAAGTGAGCCTCCATATATTTCACGACTCCTCCCATGCGTCTAAATTCGAACCTACCACGGAGTCGTCAAGTGAGCTCAATCGGTTCAAGAATACGGAGTCGACTTATAACTGAATGGAGAGAATCACGAGAAAGGTTTTGCTGGCTTCTCGAGCCTCGGTATACATTCGAAAATGGACTAGCGTTGAACCTTACCCCAGCCTAGAGGCTAGCTCAGCGCTTCTCCACAAGACATTCTATCCATCTCTAGATCCGTATGGTAGTAGTCGTGCCAATCAGACGCTGTCGCGGCAGCGTTCGCAACCTTTGCCCTATTTACACTTCTTCAGCCGTCTAGGTATCCATGTTCCAGTAGGACGGCTCCCAAACAACTGATGATGTGCAATGTCTGAGCCGAGGCACCATGCTCTTTACGACGTCACCTGCAGCTAGCATGCCACGCTCGTTTTCAACCGCATATAGAGATGCGTAAGCTGCACACCAGGCTGAAGAGAGTATACATATGCCCACATATGCACACAATAAGTGCCACTGACCCCAAGACACCATCTCCATCTTTATGAGTCGCCTGCCAAGATGGAGATCTCCCCCGCCAGCATCCTACTATTCTCACTCTCAGAGTCCGCAGTCACCTTTTATCTTCTTCCCAGCGTCTTCCCAACTAAGAGTCTAACTTCGCTCTTCCTCCTCTTCTCCTCAATCAATCTCAGCGTCTTCGCTTTCTACAAAGTCATCATATACCCTTTCTTCCGCAGTCCCCTTCGTCACCTACCACAGCCTCCCCACGGCTCCTGGCCATTTTTCGGCCATGGTTTGACACTGTTCGAGCGACCACCAGGCACAGCGTACTTGAGGATGATGAAGGAGACCGAGAATGACGGTATCATCTACTTCAGAGGCGTTGGCCATACAGACAGGTTGCTCTTGACAAGCCCGACTGCCCTGGCAGATGTACATGTGCATCGTTCGTATGATTTCGAAAAGCCACCATGGGCCCGGGACTTCTTACGCCAATTCCTAGGCGATGGTCTGTTGATGACCGAGGGCGAGGAGCACAAGCACCAGCGGAAGCAGATTATGCCCGCATTTAGCTTTCGCCATATCAAAGAGTTGTATCCAGTATTCTGGTCCAAGTCAGTTGAGCTATGTCAAGTCACGAAGGCGGAATTGTTGGACAAGCCTGACAAAGTGCTTGAGATCGGCCATTTTTCTACGCAGGTAACGCTAGATATTATCGGACTGGCCGGACTAGGTCGAGACATCGGGTCTATGAGAAACAGCGACGACGAGCTGATCAAGAACTATGAAGAGATACTTGAACCGACAGCGGAAAAGGCGTTATACTTTGGCTTCCATCTCCTATTTCCGGCCTGGGTTTTGAAAGCATTGCCCTGGAAACTTAATGAGCGAGTCAAGGTCACGACGACCAATTTAAAGCGGATTTGTGGAGAGTTCGTTGCAGAGAAGAAGAGCAGGATGAAGATGGAAAGCCAAGAGAGTGTTGATATTCTGAGTATTATGCTCAAATCGAACAATTTTTCAGACGAAGGTTTGGTAGATCAACTCCTGACATTCCTTGCCGCTGGGTACGCACTCCTGTCAAAATCCGTAGTAGCATAGGTTTCTGATCAAGTACAGCCACGAGACGACATCTTCTGCCTTGACATGGGCAACTTATCTCCTTTCAAATCACCCCGAAAAGCAAGCTCGTCTCCGTGCAGAGATCCATGAGCATATTCCAGATCCGAAGGCCCTCTCCGACCCCTCTTTCGACATCGCCAGCCTGCTCGAATCGCTCCCATATCTTAATGCAGTCTGTAACGAAACCCTCCGTCTCTTCCCCACCATTCCAGTCTCAGCACGACTTGCGATTCGTGACACCACAATCGCCGGACAATTCATCCCTAAAGACACCCTCTCCTTCATCGTTCCCTATGCTACAAATCGAGACCCTAAATATTGGGGTCCCGACTCCGAAACCTTTGTGCCTGAACGCTGGATCGATATTGAAACGGGCCGTGCAACCATGAACGGCGGCGCAGACAGCAATTACTCCTTCCTGACTTTCCTTCACGGTCCACGAAGCTGCATTGGGGAGAAGTTTGCGAGGGCAGAGATGAGGGCGCTAATAGCTGCTTTCACCGGGAATTTTGAAATGCAGATGGCGGATCCGAATGAAAAGGTAGTGGTAGGCGGCACCATCACTAGTAAGCCTGTTCACGGAATGAGGTTGAGATTGAGACCGGTCGAATGGGGTATTTAAGCTGTTTAAAACGCGGATAAGGACTGGAAGCGACGAGTGGAAGTTGTAATTAATGTATCACGGGCGTTTCTGTGTCTAAAAATCATTATTAACATTTTTTGTCCATACAATGATCTCCTCTGATGTGAATCTTTAACCTCTTACCGTCCATCGATCGCGCCGTCCTGCTGATTCACCGTTTCGCCATTCATTTACTACCAATCCTTCCTTGCCATTTTCTGCGCTGCTTCTCGCATTTTCGCACAAAGGTACCAAAGTAGGAAAACACGTTTGTCATCCGATACAACAACCCGGCCAAGATCGGCATCAGCTACCATAAAACGCGGCACACATCATCTCTCTACTTATCATTGTTCAGCCTGGTCTCCCATTTCCCTCTACTTCTCGTATGAACTCCAAAATTCATCGAAGTCATCCCCCAAATCCAAAGATGCCCAACTTTCTCTGGGACCGTCAGGCACAGCTCACGCCTCTGTTCGAGAAAGGCGATGTAGACAAGATATTAACTTTTTACCATGAAGACCTGCAATTCTCCGATCACGCGTGGCACGCGACCAATTTGAACAAGGATGGATTTGAAAAGTTTCTGAGGTCGACGTATGATACTTCGTCGGAGCTGAAGATGGAGACGCATGGCGTGTATGTTCATTCAATTCCATGTGGCGAAAACACCTATGCAAATTCCAAAATATTGCCCTGTAGGTTCTGTTAGGTCTCGAAAAATATCTGACGCACTTCGACTTAGACACGGAATCAAGGAATTTTCCGTCTGGGAATGGACGCTTAAAGTGAAATCCGGGCAAGACGATCCAATCAGAGGACTTGTGAAGGACAAGGAAATCATTCTCAAGGGATGTAGTCTACATTGGTGGAAGCTTAGGGAGGGGGGAAGACAAGAGGAGGTGGGGGATTGGAGGATCGTGAAGGAGGATGATTACGCATGTGGTAAGAGTGAGGGACATTAAGCGATTGTTAAAGATGAAATACATCAAACATCGTTTGAAGTGGATTGAACTCAAAAGCCAAAGACGAGCCTACGTACCTAGCTAGTGTTGAGCCGTGCTCCTTCAAAGATGAGCAGTGTACTGTCGAGGGGTGTGGTACACGGCAACTCTACATAGAAACAGCAAGACGCAAGCCTAATTGATATCATGTAGCCTATACATGCGCGCAGCTCCGGTATAATAACGATGTTCGGCGCATGGTCTTAAGCCGGAGTTGATTCCGCGATCGATGGTCTGATGAGGCATAGCGGTGTAGCGGTGAAGTAATCTCAGCACAGAGGTACTGATAGAAACGTAGCGGGGAATTCGGCCTCAAGATGCTCATACCTACCATCCTCTGTTAAGGGCAATAAAATGTACCGATCACGTTGTGTTGATGAGGAAGTGCTTCAAGCAGATGGAAAGATCTCAAACGGATAGACTGCGCGCTAGTCCCTAATCTCCATGGAGTGTCCAGTAACAGCCTAGCCGCAGCAAGAATGAACTATGGAAGGCTTGGATGAAAACGTAACGAAAGACTCAGCTGCTCACGGCGCATCACTCCAAAAGGTTCAATGTGCCCAGGGCAACCTCTCTGGAATTCTTCAGCTAAACATATTTTTATTATCTTCTATTGTCCAAATCTCAATGTAGAAGAGCATGGCACCTGCTTAGATTCCTTGCATCACAGTCCAGCAAACGAAGCGGATCCAAAACGCTTGGGAACCCTTGCTTGCTGCCGATTGTGTCCCAAAGATTTGTCTCGATAGCTTCGCCTAGTAAATCAGCACCTTGATCCAATGACGGGATAGTCATGTGCCGTTCAAGTGATGTAAGTGACTAGAACATGTCCGCGTTCCCCAATGTGGGCTAACGTCGATTTGCACCATAGGATGAGTACTTGACTAGCCCCAAAGCCTGCTTCGCTCAATTCGTGTCTTCATTTCTTGCTCCGTCTCGGTTGGACCTAAAATTATTCCTCTTTGTAGTCTCGCTTATGTGCGCTTGATAGTTGATGGTTTGAAAAGAACATTCTTCCGCTACCCGTTCCCATTGTATTTATTCGCGGCGATTCCAAATCATCTTCCGTACCCTCATGGTTCGACCTGCCGTCTCTCAACCTCATGTTCATTCTTTCATCAATACAATGACTCGGCAATCGATGCTATCTCTCAAGTCGAATAGTGACTAAAAGCTTTTGTCAGGGACAAGTATATCCCGGTATCGGAAACAATGTAGATGGGTCCACGAGATATGACGATGGTATGGCTGAATCTGACAGTGGCGTGGAAATGATCGGCCCAAAACTATGTCCTATCTGTCCATATTCGCCAACGGGAATCATCGAAGCTGGGCTAGGATCGATATCCTCTCTTTCCGATACACTTGACGCGGTCCGGGATGGGCCTAGCACATGCTCCTCCCAGAGATCCGAAATGTCAAGTGATAGTCGTCTTGCAATCATGATAACATATTCGAAACCACGTTCATAAGCCTGTGTAGCTAGAGGGTCATCTAAAGCCCGCAGCCAGCGGATGGCCTTTTTCGCATAGCTCATTATGGCGATGCGGTCCTGAGAGATAGACGTTGAGGAAAGAGCAAGAAGAAGGACAGCAAGGGCTTGCATCAAGTGGTGTACGATGCTCCACCATGGTCCAAACTCATAGACAAAGAGTGGATTTTGTTGGTCAGGAAGGAGGTCAAGTTTCATCTTCGCAGCTTCCACGCAAACATTTGCCATTTGCGTCATGAAAGCCGCGGCGGTCGTCGCTCGCTGTTCTCCTTCCTGCGTCGGCCCAAATCCAGCGAGACATGGACGTGTCAAGAGGATCCGAGCTTCGTGAAACTTGAATCCCAATAGCGTACGCTGGCGAATAAAGTTCTGCGTAGGGGGATTGACACCCGAATGACGAACCTGGAAATTCAAGTCAGTGGGGAGTATTGTCAACCAATTATCCAAGCGCTGGATTAGTTGGAGGATGTTCTGCTGAAGCTCCCCCTGTGGCCGAGTCATAGTTGTGGCCGAGTAGAGCGAGGACAGTATGATCTGGACTATGATATCTATCTGGATGATGGCCTTGAAGAGCGAGCAGGAACTCGTTTGTGTACTGTTGAAATTATGAGAAGGCTGGAAAGGCTCGACGCTATGCATCGGACCCGACACAAAAGTCATCGATTTAGATCTGACCGGTTTTTCAAAAGTCGGTAGAATATCCTGTTGCCGCGTCCACGTCCCTGGGTTCACGCTATTCGCTAGTCGTTCTTCGGAGAAAGCGTCTGGGAGCGGTACAGAGCAGTATGAATCGATGATGGCACTTGGACGTCCTGTGATAATGCAGAGCTGGCGATCGAGGGTGTAAAGTGCCCACCAGATATGCACCATCGCTTGTCGTTTTGAGTCCGAAGTGGACGGATCCTCGTTGCGGAGGTGAAAGCCAAGAGCCTGCGCATGGCGAAGTGCCACCCCCACAACATTCCATGCTCTATAAGATATCAGTCCGTGCAAATGAAGGCGTAGAAAGAGCGGGCATAAATGTTGCGGCTGAATTACTCACCTACTCACTTGTCCGACTGAAGCATAGTAGAATGCTAGCAAACCGCCCAATTGGACCTGATTCTGGTCAGGATGCTGTATGAAGGCTGATTCATCCCACCCGCATAACCTTGCCCGCGCCTGGTAGACACGATGGTCCCGCTGGTCCCGCTGGTCTGGCTGTCCTGTGGACTTAGCAAAGTGCGAATGCCTGGCCCCTATCGCAAACACTAAGTTCAAAATTGCTTGCCACTTGGCGTTCGGACGCGGTGCAGTACCAGCTCTTATAGCTCTGAAATACCTGTGGAACCGATCCTCGAACGTAGTTCGTGTAAGTATAGAAAAGGAGTCATGGACTTTGTCCATGTAAATTGACAAAAGCTGCTTAGCTGTCTCCTCCATAGGCAACCTGTACTGTTCGACATAGCTGTCCAGGTCAGCGCCGACGCCGTCCAAGTAGAATGTCATGTCTCTAACTCGGTGGATGGTGGTTGTGGTATTGTCGGCGTCCTTTCGCTCGGCTATTTCCGCTCTCACTAGGTTTTCGTGTGGTTGTTCTTGCTGCAGTAGCGTGCGGAACCACTGGACTTCTGAACTCTGGCCTATGAATCCAGTAGCTATGGTTCTGCCTTCATGATGAAGGTCTTCGTTCACAAGGTCAAGCAACTCGGTGTTCACGTTTTCCCCTAGCTTACGTATGCTTTCATCCAACAAGTTTATCGGCTCTCCAGTGTCAGCATCGTCAGTATCAGCGAGCAATGAACGTCGTTCATGAACTTGCGGGATATTGGTCATTTCATCCCTAAACTGAGAGCCGGTTAGCCACGCAGATTTCTGGACGCGCTCGCAAGTCGGATAACATACACCGTCTAGGAGTTCATCGATCCGGACACTATGGTCTTCACCCGCCGAATTCCTCACCATCTTGAGGAGAGCAGCCATCTGGACGCATCGTTCGGTGACACTGCTGTGCTTAGGAGAGTTGAGTAATAATGAAGGATAGTACCTACACCTTAAGCTTATCTCTTCGAGGCAAGATGTACAAGCATCGTCGGTCTGTGTTTTGACATCGTTTGCAAGTCGGCACATCACCGGGGCACCTAAGTTTGAGGGATCGACAGGAGGTGCATGCCTGCTGAACCCGTTGCCTTTTCTTCGAAGTTACTAGTGCCTGTCCCGGCCGTTGTAGGCGAGGAATGGCTACTTTTTCCCCGCCAATTGGCGCCCGTGATAGTGCGTTGTCGGGCACTAGTGACATTGCTCTTTCAAGAAGTATTTAAAGTATTTGATTGGCCCTCGTGAGGAAGATGCGTAAAAGATGCAAAAGATAGGTTCGACAACGTGCTCCGTTTACCTTCCAGCCTGCAATACATTAATGGACTTCGCTGTGGATATCTAGCCGACTGAGAACCTAAGCCTCAAAAAATTAAAAAGACTGAGCAGAACTATCCGAGCATTACCTGCTCTAGAGCGATGGGCAAGGAACGGAGGAAGGATGGCCGACGCGAGGTGATCTTGTTTTTGGCCTTCACGATGCGGCCCAGACTTCCAGCCAATCAGAAGCCAGGACTGGAACCTCTTAATCTCGAGTTCTTCGCAGCGCTGTATGGTATCTCTCCTGCACCGATTTAGTTCTTCGGTATACTAGAATTTGTGTTTACATATCGTCTACGATGCGCGATGAAGGTCCAGTGCATCTCAGCTTTTGATTGCAACGTCTCAAAAGCATCTTTGTTATAACGCGGATGTCATAAGTGCGACATACCTGAGTGAGGTCTAAACCCATCCAGAGTATCCTTAGAGGGCCATGGGCATCTGTTAACATACTCTTTATTGCCTAAGTCCGATGGCAACGAGCAATCATCAAAGTGAGTGAGCATCTTGTCAGATCACGTGATCAGCGAAACAACATATTCACATACACGAAGTATTCGCATATTATTCAACGATATCAATGACGTATTTGTTAATTGGTTGAAAACTTATCCACCACTTCTTCGTGATGTTTACAGCTTTATTTAGGTTCAGGATGGCTCTATTTTTATCTTCCTTAAATTTGTGTATGATTATGACCCGCTTCAACGGTTCAAAAGAGCATTTCGCGGTGTTCCTCGTATCTAAGAGTTCTCACCATGCTATAACGGCCCGAGTTTCGAGCCATAAGTTGTGGAGTTAATAACGAAGGAGGCCGCAAGACACTTTCTCTTGATTATATCGGACCTCTGACCCCTTGCGAAGCTGGAGGCGTTTGCTATCATGAATGCTTCTGAAATCCCACTACCTCAAGCATCAAGCCTTTAGCTCACAGCGATATCACGTCAAATTAATTTAACTCATCTTTTGAAAATTTGGACGTAACTTGTTGTAACGATAACGGACTCGGTCTCCACCTCTCACAACAAAATTCGCTGCAAGAGGTCGGCGACCTCATACGAAAGTCACGGTAAAAGGAAAAGTCTCGTAATCTAGCTCCCGGCCTCAAAATACGCACTACTTCCTCCGTACTTCGATTGAGCCTGAATGGTCAGTTTCGTGTCACAGCAACCCGATTCTATTCTCGCAAAACCGGCATTTGATTTCGCTTGAGTTGTATAGTGCTGATATCAGTGCGCAAGCACCCAAGAATTATCCTATAATGTTGCATTTATGTCATTACCAGTATGTTTTCGTAGGTTATACAACAATGAGACCGAACTGTCTCTGCTGGACTTGCCCGTCAAAACTGAGGAAGGTTGTCCACCTTCAGCCTGAAGGTACACGGGCCTGAATAGCCGATCGTTGTACCAAATGCATATTCATCCTTAGTGGCGACATCAAGATGGAAGGGTCGATTGCCACTGGTGAACGCATATCAATCTGTATACATTGTGTGATGTAAGTTTTGTACTTTCGCCCCGCTCGATCAACTTTCGCTTCCAACCAACAATCAAGATAAGAGACGTCCTTACTCCTGTCCAATACATTGTGCGACCCTACTTTACTGTTCAGCCCCAATCAAAGCCTTAGGCAAAAACCGGTGCATCCTTGACAATTTCAAGTGATTACATGCCAAGTTTGACTATGCAGTGCTAACGAAATATTCACGCTGTCAATCGAGAAATACTACAATTTTCTAGATCATATTCCGAATATGTATTTTTATGATGAAGGTTCGGTAGCTTCACAATGCGAGTTGAATCTTGCCTTAGGTCGTAGAGACTAATAGCACACTTTCCCACGGTTGGAGCTGCGGTTTCCACACACTGAGAATCGCTATCTTCTAGCGAGAGTACCCCCTCCGTTTATCTAGTGTATTCAACATAGCAAATCACGAATACTGACCGATGTGTCTTCCAACCAATAGTTACTGAAGGCAGAGAAACAGGCAAGCACAAGTAAGCACTCACGTGATTTACGCTCCTTGACCTTCTAGCCTGGCATATGTCGAATTAAGTAACAAGGAACCTTTCCAAAGAATGAGGAATTCTTACTTGTATGTATACATGTAATGATAGATTAGATATATAGCTTAGGTACAGATAGTCATGATTTACACTGCAAGCTAAAAATTGAATGACGTACTGAATACGTGGACAAGACGCCTCGCTCCACCAACCTCCTCCTACTCCAACTCCAAATCTCAAATACGCAACCAAACAAAATAGCATCAATAACATTCACCCACGAATCAACCATGGAAAAACTCAAGGAGAAATTGCATATTCGCCGCAAATCGCAATCCGAGCCGTTGGACTCATACAACGCTAGCGAGGGTGGTGGTATGTATGACGCAATCAGACCCTTGAGCCCATCAACTGAACACCCTTATCTCAATCTCACCGCTGTCCTCCGAGCCCTTTGTATATGACGCTAATCAGTTCCTAATCAGAGCCCCGTGCAAGTCACGATTCGGAATTGGCAGCTATGACGCCTGCTGAGCGCGAAGCGTACTTGAAGGAATTCGAGGAGGCGGAGCGCACAGGCGAACCAAAAAAGGGAAGCCTGATTGATCGATTGATTGCGAGGGGCAACAAGAAGACGGAGGATGAAATTGCACGGGAATCGAGCGCGAGGGCGACAGCGGGCAAGGATGGTGTGGTCCACTAAAGAGAAGCCTCATCACTCGCACAGAAAAACTTTATTTGGGGGGGACTGTATATTGGAGAAAATCGTCGCACATAAGCATTTGAAAATCTGAGAAATCTATGTTCGCCGTTTCATCATCCGTAACTGAACTCCGTACCTTTCCTTGTGTGCCATCTTGTACACCTCCATCACCTTTATTAAAGCTCATAATGTGCTTCAGAAAGCAACCACCGTCCCGGGAAACGTCGTCTCCAACAACCCCCTGAATATCTCCTCATCAATGACTGCACCAAACCTGTTCACAAATTAACTAAACATCAACCAAAATCTTCTACTTGATCATCGTACCCATAGCACTTGATATGCTTCAACATCTCCTGAGTCAATCCTCTCAACCGATCTGTATCGGCACCTTCGTAATCTGGATGCGCGCGTATCTGGTTCCAGGCTTGAACGGGCGTGAGTTCGTCTGATAGTTCGAAGTTCTCAGACAGCGATAGAAGTTTCTCGAGACCAAGATTGGAGGTGTCCCATTGGTGATGGTGCGCGGTAAAGGGGGTTGCGGTGGTATGTGTATCGACGGGTTGGGTTGGGGACTGGTATAGAAGGGGCCCGGAGGCGGTGAGGGCATGGCCGGAGGGAGCAAGAGGGTCTGAGAGGTCGCCTTGGGTGTGGTGTAGACAGGGAGCTTCGAGCCTAGAAGACTATGTTATTTCACAGTATTATAGGGTGGATCAAGATGACTTACGTGAGGACAAACTCCATACCAAGATTCGTTTGATTTACGTCTCTCAAGTTTAGATTTGAAGCCGACTGCGTGACAGCAGATATATCTGCGGTCGAAGAAGTTCCGTGATCCGTGGAACTGCCTCCATTCGAAGCAGATGCTGAGCGTCCCCTTCGCTTGAAAAACGACCGCTTGGCTTTCGTCGCATCTGTCGACCCAGAAAGTTGACTCTCCTCACTCTCGGTGAGATAGAACTCCGCGCCTGTACCTAGGTGGAGCTGCTGCTGATGATGCGGATTCTCCAAAACACTAATGGGGCTGAAGCTCGACGAAGAAGAGGCTTCGAGCACATGGGACGGAGCGAAATTGTCCAGATCGACAACGTAAGAGATACCGTTCTGATCCAAGAGCTGTCTCAATCTTCCAAGCTCTTGCTGAAGGTTACGATTCTCCTGCACAATCTTTGCTTCGTTTGTGCGGAGCTGGAGAACTTCATTTTCGAGAGACTTGATGTAATTCTCTTTGCGCTCACGGTGTGTACTGTGTCTCTGTCAGTATAAACGTATTCCCAATCCCAGGAACTCCGGATCTTGCATACCGTTGCGCCCGTCGCACCTGCTCCCTTCGCTTGAGGTACGTCGCGCTCTCCTTCTCCTTGGAATCGTTTGCTTCGTCTTTGGAATCTACCATATCGTCAATGGACTGGCCATACAACAGCAGTTTGCCATCGGCAAAGCACTGCATTATATGTATTTTGAACATGAGACGGAATGATATCGAACATGCTTCCATACTAAAATCGCCTGAACAGGAGTTTGAACGATTCCTAATCTCATATTTCCTAGATAGGCAAAGCCTCCTGCGCTTACGGGGAGAAGGGAGGTTGAGTAATGTGGGAATATGTGGGAAGGGATTCGGGTACCTTGTTTGGGGGATCGCCGGTACTGGCGGAATGTGAAACTCTTCATGGTTGTTTAAATCTTATTTTGACTTCCTGGCTGGCTAGAAGGAAAAGCCAGTATCGTTCTACTGTATTAGTTGGGAATGGCTTTACTCACTGGTGGACTTGCGATAACACAGCTGCTGAACTTCAGCAAACCCTAGTGACACTTGTTAGCGCTCTAACGCTTCAACGTCTTCTTATCCTTTCCTTAAACCCCTTTGGCCTCCTCCGCGACGTAACTGCGCAGCCCTACTCCGCAATTACACACCATCAACGGTGTCGTTCTCCGTGTGCATACGGCCCCAATCAATCCCACTCGTCGCACACCAGCCAATCGTCTGGGCATCGTTAAAGGACGCTTACCAGATGTGTGCGCTGAGTAACAAGCCGATCACTCATCCACAGGGCTAGGATGGTCGAGTCAATGGCTATTCCCGCGGCCAACAAGGCTTGTGTTCGGTGCTTACGATGTACGTTGCTGCGTGGAAGAGCGGGGATGCGGCTGGCCCGTCCAGAAATTGTCAGCCTCATCATCTACAGTCATCACAGAGAAACCTGCAACGGATGCGACTTTTTTACCGCAACGGTATGCTGGGAAAGGATGCCATCCAGCTCATTAGTGATCATAAGTTGGTAGTGACGTTATCTAGAATCCACAAAGAAAATCAGCACAATCACTATCTGGTGTTGTAATATCGACTCGTGGAGAGGGGGTTGTCCTCGTCCTCGTAATGGCGGCATTACTCTTCGCCGAGATACGCTGTCAGCATCGAACCCACTACACATTTCGCCGCTCTATCCACTCGTCTACAGATAGCCCCTGATACACTTACCGACTTCCGCTTCCAACTCGATCTCGCGAGTCTCGCCATCATCGCTAGTCAGCCGCTGACGAGCCTCAGCCACACGGTCGCTTCCCCAATGAGGACAAAACCACATATTGCAGTACGTTACCTAGTCCATCCCAATTCGTATGACGTAGCATGGAGCTTAACTCAAATAACGAAGCGCTGCTGAGTCGCACAGCCGCGCATGCGGCTGAGCCATGCTTCCCTTGCAGAAAACGTGGAGAAACACGAGCTGAAGCCGCGTATGCCGAAGCGGCGCACGCCTGCTGTACAACCTAATCTCATCAACTTCTCCACTTGACAACAAGGTCTTTGCATGAGATAAGTGGGAAGTATTTTATCATTATATTCGAAAGGAGGACTGAGCCATCCTTGTTTTGCTTATATATCCTACATTCCAAGAAGGAGCCTGCGAGGGTCCTCCGCCATCATAGGTAGTCCAGTATCTCTACTGGGGCGATATCATTCTCCGCCCAATTTTCAATACCCCGCCCAAACGCCTCGCTGATGCAAAATCATTATGTTCCATTCCCATGTCAAGGGACAAGCCATCCAACTGATTACGCAAGCATGAGAATCCAGCCCGCTATGCCCATAACCATACTCTCAACCCATTTATCTACCCCTCCACCTGCTACTGATACTGCGCCTGCTTTGCTCGAGATACCAAGCCCGCTCGCGATAAAGTTGCCAGGTTTGCGTTCCGTAGTTGATGAGCTAGCTGCGGAGCTGCTGTCATCGGTAGAGCTTGCATCCGAAGAGGACTTCGTAGCGCTAGCGCTGTTGCTAGCAGGCGTTTTCGGGAGAGTGCTAGTTTTACCATTAACCACGAGTGCCGTACCCTCTTTATCCAGAGAGTAGGTCGTTCCATCAATAGTGACTGCGTCGCCGGGCTTGATAGTTGTGCCGCGCCCAATTACGTATTCAGTAGTTCCATCGCGGACTGTAGGCGAATACGTCTTGCCCTTGATTGTGAGCGCTGCCGCTGAAGTGATGGGTCCGTAGCCGAGCGTTGAAGTAACTCCATTGACAACAATGACCGATCCAGATTCTGACTTCGGGAGAGAGTACGTGGTTCCTCCTACAGTAAGAGCGCCACCAGGTGTCAGCGTCTTCCCGGGTCCGAGGATAAAAGCAGTCGTTCCTCCCTTCACCGTGGCAGTGATGGCCGACTTGGTATTAAGGGAGAGTACAGGTAGACCGCCGAGTGTTGATGTTATACCGTTTACGACAACTGTGGATCCCGAGCCATCCTTGGGTAGACTGTAGGTAGTTCCGTCTACTGTGAGAACGCCACCAGGCGTCAATGTTTTCCCGTGATCAAGAACAAATTCGGTTGTTCCATCTTTGACCGTCGCGGTAAGAGAAGATTGGGCACCGAGCGTGAGAACCGGTAGCGTAGGCGCTTTGAGCGTAGTCGTTACCCCATTAACAACAACTGTGGAGCCTGAGCCGCTCTTGGGTAGACTGTAAGTTGTTCCGTCAACCGTCAGAGAACCGCCAGGGGTCAGTGTCTTCCCATTGCCGATGACGAATTGTGTTGTACCACCGAGGACTGTTGCCAATATCTCCTTCCCGTCGACAGTCAAAACAGGTGGGGGTGTCTTATAAGGCGCGTTCCCAAGAGTTTGTGTAGCTCCATTGATCACGGCTACGGTTCCGCTAGGCCCCAAGCTGAGAGTGCTTCCGTCAACCGTTATTGCTGGCCCCCCTGGTGTGAGCGTCTTTCCTCCAATAGAGAAATGTCCCTGTGTGTTAGCGGTCACTACAGTCTCGCCGAGTGTGAGGACCGGGGGACCTGTTGGCAGAGGATTCACGCCAACTGTGCTGCCACCCACGATTATCTTCGTTCCTTGGCCAGCTGTAGGGATCACAACGGGAACTCCGTTGATGGTGCCCGTTTGACCTGGAGTAAAAGTCTGAGTGCCGATTGCAATATTAGGATTAGGGTTGCCCTGATTGGGTTTTTCTGGGTCATGTGGCTTGCTCGGCTGAGTAGGCCGCACAGGATAAACTGTGTAGGTGCTATCCCCGATCGGAATTTTCTGCTTGGGAAGAGGGCTGTTCGTCGGCAAGTTATTCACGTTCGGCTTGTCATCTGTGTGTGGATGATTGTCGTGTGGTTTCGTTTTTGTCCCCTCCGTGGGAGGTACTATTGGCTTTTGCGTATCGCATCGGAGGCAGCCGTGGACAGTGATATGGCTCGTGGTCGTGTCGTAAATAGTGCTCAGAAATGAACTTGGAGCGGGGGAAGCGGCGGGCTCGGTAGCTTCTGGTGTTGAAAAGGCCGGCGGGCTAGTTGACCATAATTAGCAAACACCTCCCAAACTGAAGCAGGAAGGTGAAGTGCGCTCCCTCAAGCGTTTCGTGTGATAGGGTACACAAGAGCTTGGGTTCGCATTCCAACAAACGTACCTGTCCGTCTCACTGGTGCTTTCTGGCAGGGTGATGGTCTCAGCTCCCCGGGTTCGGCGAAGCGTGCAGCTTGCAATATCTGAACCATTGAAGATAGATGTGATATCCGGATCTTGTTTGAGATAATCAACCAGTCCCGGTGGCAGCGGAACCGGGGTCAACGTGGGCTCATCATTAACGGATTTGACAGTTGTGATAAAATACTTCCAACCTTCCGCATCACTTGGTAGGAGATTGTCGAGCTTATCAATATGAGCTTCGCATTCGTATGTTATCGCATCGAAAATGTCCGTTGCGGCCGGACTGGTACTCTCTGCATCCGTTGGCTTTATTTGTTTGGTCCTAGTTGGCCGATAGTCAAGACCGCCAAAGATTGATTGATATATTAGATAGGTGGGACCTGCTGGTAGGGTCACTTCAACGCCTGCCGTTGGTGTCACCACGAATGAGGGCGTCGTATGAGCGAAGGTCGCATTATTTTCGAAGACGGTCTTGGTCACATTGACCGTTGTTATGTTTGTCACTACTGTCTCGGTTGTCGCAGGAGTCCCTGTCACGTAGGCGTAATAGTTCGTTACTTCAGTCCCAACAGTTACCACAACAGGAACCCAACTTGAAGACCATTCGGACGAGAACCAGGTGCTGCTGGGATTATAGGCCTCCAGAACGCAACCAGTACACGGCGTGGTGGCGGACACATTGGTGCTAGGTGTCTGGGATGAACTTGAAGACAACGAGCTGCTCGCGTGAGATGTAATAGTGCTCCCTGATGATGAAACGGTCGAGCTCGTCGAGACCGAGACAGAGGCCGAAGACTCAACTACCGGGTCATCTAGTGACAGAGAACGGTCCGTTACCGAGGAAGAAGCCTTGGATGTTGAGCCCGATGTTGACAATGCCGAGGACGATGTGGACGCAGTGGAATTTACTACATCAGTCAGTATACCCGCAAGGTTCAGAATACCTGTTGGTTTAACATACAACCTGTGATCTGTAAGCATTTGAACCAGCTATAATGTTACGCCGCCCCGGAAACTCACCTCTCGGACGATAGACATGGGCCGCTTGGGAGCAGCTTGCTACCAAGGCCGCGCAGAGGAGCGCGTGACTCCGCATCCTCTTATGCTACTATCTCATAAACGAGTGACTAGACAAAGCTAACAGCAGACGCGGATTGCACGCCGACCGACGCGTCGAGGAAGCAAAAGGACGAGAAACGAGGCGCAAAACGGCTGGAAGCAGCGATCGATTTTGAGCGGCCGGTGGGCTGTTGCGGGTGGCAGCCCCTATGAATAGACACATAGAATTGGCATCCCTGCGAAGATCAGGAAATGGGCTCAGCTGTGGTCCACAACCAGACAAGCGTAGCACCAATACATGCCGGTCTAGTGTGGCCGTGCTGACAGTCGGCTGAAAATGCGTGCCCAGCACTGGCTTGCTCAGGCCGACGACCACAGGAACCCGACCCGCTTTCATTAGAGTCCATGTGCCGCCGTCAATGGCTTGAGGTACCGGTGGCGCGCCTCCGACCATGATGCCTCTAGCCGTTTGTTTTTTGCTCCATGAAACCACGGTTCACGGACAGGGGCTCGGGGTTCATTCGTGCGAGGCTGACGCCAAAAATCGAGGTTTCGCCTTCGCCCGCGTTCTGCGAAGATTGCCTCTTTCTAGACAAGGAGGAAATTAGGTAATGCAGGCTAGATGACTGCCGTCCAACGCCTGGCTGGTGAACATTTACTCGAAGGGGGCCAGTTTCATCAACACGTTGTTGGTTAGGGATGACACCAGCAGAAAGCCATTCTCCAGGACAGAAATTGCAGCTGAAGGAGCGTCTTCGCTGGGCGATGGGCACTCTAGCTGGCGCCTTATGAGGCTCCGCTCCGAGGCTTCGTCGTCTCCGATTGGCCTCGAGCCGGCCCAAACGTCGCGCTATCCGTCCATGTCGCATTGTCAGGAGCGTAACCCTCGCCCGCCCCAATGCCAGTGCACTGCCAAGCGACCTCACCCTCAGCTGCATCTGTAATAGTCCCAGCCATTGCTGCTTCGCCTCGTCGAATCACATTGCGATCGAACACCTCGTCCTGGCCCGGACCTTGCCCCAGCCCATGGTTCGGAAAAAGGCCACTGAGCCACCGCGCAACGCCCGCCATGTTTTGGGGATCTCCTCGCATCATCCACAACTTATTTTCCGACACCGTCGCTCTGTGACTTCTGCCCTAGTCCTGGACCTGTTTTTCTGGCTCCGGGCTGTAGACTGGCGCGCGCACACGCTAAACGTCTTTGCGCTATGATTCTGGTAGTCTTCCCGGTCTGATTTGCTTCGCTTCTCACTGCGGCCTGCGGCTACCCCGTACTCTTGTTCTAATTCAAAACCCCATCGTCGCTCGCTTCAACAATGCGCATTTTCCCTCGGGAATCGTCCACGCCGACCCCTTACGTCGTACCCCCTTCGAAAGACTTTGACGGCAATGATGGAAGCTGGAGCACGTTCAAGATCAATGTCGGATCCCCGGGTCAGGATCTCAAGGTGTTGGCGTCGACAAAGAGTGGAGAGACCATGGTGATTGTGCCAGAGGGGTGTTCAGCTGCCGGCGATCCGTCCGATTGCCCTGAGTTGCGCGGTGCGGGGGTATTCAACAGCAAACAAAGCCCCGGCTTCCTCTCGAATCAATCGTCATCGTGGTCGACGATAGGACAATACAACGTGGACCTGGAAAGCGGTCTGGACTTGTCGGCAAATGCATATTATGGATATGACGATGTCGCTCTTGGACCAGCGGCAGATAGCATATCATTATCGCTGGAGCATCAAGTCGTCGCCGGAGTGGCAGAGACGGACTACTTCATGGGCCATATTCCGCTCGGTGTACCCGACTCCAGCTTCTCCAGCTTGAGCAAATCCATCGACTCGTTCCTTCACCAGCTACGCAATGGCACCAAGATTCCCAGTCTTTCCTTCGCCTACACGGCTGGTGCAAAGTACCAACTAAAGCAGGTTGTCGGTCAGCTCATTCTCGGCGGCTACGACTCCACTCGGTACAAAGCCAACGACAACGATTTCTCCTTTTCCTTCTCCGATGATCCCTCGCGCCTCCTCACCGTAGGCGTAGAATCAGTCACAGCAACAAATACCCTCAAAGGGACGTACTCCCTCTCATCCGGGTCGCACTTCTCCCTCATCGACAGCACAGTCTCACAGCTGTGGCTCCCCCGCGATATATGCGACAGCTTCGAGAGCGCCTTCGGCCTGACGTATGATAACGCAACCGATCTCTACCTCATCAATTCAACTATGCATGACCAGCTGAAAGCCCGAAATCCCTCCGTTACCATTAAACTCGTCAACTCCCTGCAAGACACTTCAACTAATTACACAAACATCGTCCTCCCTTACTCCGCTTTCGACCTCCAAGTTTCCTGGCCATACTACACAAACGCAACAAACTACTTCCCCATCCGCCGCGCCGCCAACGACACGCAATACACCCTCGGCCGCACACTCCTGCAAGAAGCCTACCTAATAGTCGACTACGAGCGCGGAAACTTCACCGTTTCACAAGCCGTCTTTCCCAACCCGCTCCCTGCCGAGAACATCGTCACGATAAACCCACCGGGTTCCAAGTCCGACTCGAAGTCCGGTCTCGGCACCGGAGCCATCGTAGGCATAGCCGTCGGAGCCGTTGCCCTCTTCGCGCTCGCCGTCGCAGCCATATTCTTCTTCCGCCGCCGCCGACGCACACAGTCCCAAAAATACGAGCTCGCGAACTCGCAAATCGCCGAAAGCGGGTCCCCCGCCCTCGTATCCCCCGCGCCCTACAAATCACACCACGACCCGCAGGAGCTGAGCGGGACACCTCTAGCGGAACTAAATGCGCCGGGCGGCGCTACCCAAAGAGACCACAAGCCATTCTTGTCGGCAAACGATGTACCGCAGGAGCTGGAGACACCTCACAATGGGACGTATCCCCGGTGGCAAGAGGTCACGGCGGAGGAGTACATAGGCACACCGCGGCGGCAATATTATGAGATGGATGGGGAGAGCACCCAGAGTCGGAATGTGAGTCAGGTGGGGAGTCGAGCACCGAGCGACGACGGGCGGCACTCTGGTGTGAGCCCGATGACGAACAGATTTCATTGAGGCTTGCTGTATATGTGCTGTTCATTTCATTTGTACATTTTGAGTATTTGAGCGTTGATACGATACCACTGTATATACCCGATTGCATTGTAGCCCCGGAGTCGCATCTATTGGATTGGAAGGTCTCTGAATACTATTTTGCCAGAGTCCAGGGTGTTGCAGGTGCTTGGGAGGTCTAGGCAAGGGATTCATTAGGCGCACTTCATAATCAAGGATATAGAAGCCTTGGGATATTACCAGACTAAAATACAAATCCATCAAAAACTCCATCGCTATGCAGAATGCCACAGCTTTTCTTTCACTAACATGAGAGCATAGCTCAAGCTCGCCCGCCACATGCATTACTCCGTGTTGACACTGAAAGATGGAGTCAAATCTATATTCTCACGCAATCCGAGCGGATACGTAAGATCCGAAATAGTGTGGTCGTCTAGCTCTGTACGCCATTGCTGGTCTCACTTAGAGACGGGACCAAATCAACCGAGTACGAATCGATGGGAACAGTTCCTCCTGCAAGTGGCGATTGGATCTGTTCCGAATCCTAAGAGTGTCGAGCACGTTTACCGGGTGGCTCTTCGGTACGTTCTTCTCGACGATGCGGTGCCCAGTCAGGCTTATCCTTATCCAGGGGTGACTGTTCCTCGTCCGATTCTTCATTAATCTCGCTCTTTCGAATGGAACGGGGATGCTTCAACTTCCACGGCGCCTCAATCGAAAAAGAAAACACCTCCCTCTCCGCTCTATGGCCAGCCACTTTCTTGACTTTGTCTTTCGTCTTTTCACTCCCGTTAACAGCTTCATCGGTCTCGTTATCTGACTCGCTATCGAGGTGAACATGGCGGCGAAGAACTTTCTTTGCGCGGTCTTCTCGGTCTTGCGCTTTCTTGTCAGAGAGTGAAAAGAAGCTTGAGCGTTCCTGGCTCTTCTCTTTTCCTTCTTTATTATCCTGCTCATTATCTTCTTCAGTCTCCTCGCTGAATGCCCACATCAAACCAATTTCGCCCCTCACAAGGGCAGTCAACCAAAGACTCCCCAAGACTCCGGGCACGAGGTACAGTAAAGCCGGTTGCGCATGACCCCAGATATGCATTACTCCCAGGGTAGTCAGCATACCCAGAATGTATCCGATCAGACTGGCGTTGAAGTACATCTTTGGAAATGTGAATGGCGCCTCCGATCTAGCATGGCTCGAAGCCCATAGTGGGCGTCCTGTAAGCGAATGTGTCCAGAAGCGATCGCTCCAGCGACCTGCTAGGGAGGTATATTTGGGCTTTTCCACGACCTCGTCGGTTCCGTCTGCGGATGGTATTCGCTTCTGCTGGCGCAGATAGAAGAGGAAGAGATCGAAGCGTAGCGCAAGACCTATCATTATGCCCGGAAGTACGACATCGCCAAGTCCTAGCATTGCCTGGCTTGGTTTTGCCGTGGGATCATCGGTTGGAGCAGGGCGAGGGAAGACGAGCTTGATCGGGACATCGAGAGACTTGGCTACGGTGACCATCATAGGTCTGCTATGGTCAGTGGCATGCTTCCGCTGCTTAAGAAATCACTTACGTGTAGAAAACAAAATAGATATCGTAGAAGAAGAGAGCACTTAGAATCAAGCTTCCCGTTGCAAATGTGGTAGGAGACATAAGCTGGAGTGCACCATACGAGAATCCGAAGCCCATAAGGTTGGTGAGATACCACGGCTTGTCCACTAGATTGAAGTAAGTCACGGCGGCGACAGCAAACATAGCCCCTATGAGCCCGTGAGGGCCGATTACAAGCTTCCCAGCAAATATACGGTGAAGATAAAGTCGAAGTGTCCATTTATTTCCAGGCATGGCCCGATCCTTCCACAGAAAGTTTCGGAACCCATTTGGAAGAGGGACTTTTGCCAAAAACCCTGGAAGAGGTGAGACTATAACCGGATTGTCCTTGGTATTGCCAGCAACGGGCATGGCACCCTTCTCCTTCGCGTGGACATGATATAGCGCACCCCCGAGGGCGTATCGGCGAGGATAGATGATTGAATGACCGATGTCAAGGGCGTCTGTAATCAGTCGAGATACCGAAAAGACACCAAATAGGGCGAAGTAGGCGTTGAGCATCTTATTAAGCAGGGAGGGGTCCTCAAGCCATTTTATGAGAAAGTAGAGCCCAGCGAGCGTGATGCCAGCGAAGAGGGGCATCATGATGGCGTCTGTGGGTGCCAGGCCCTCCATCTTGTGCTCCTCCTCATCTTCTTCGTCCTCAGATTCATCAGCGTCGTGGTGGGTCGTGCGAGCTTTGCGCTTCTGCTTCGCGGGTTTCGCAGCGGACGACGGTCGGGTGAGGGACGCATGCGCTCCAGCATATATGGGGAAGAGAGCCGAGACGATCAGATGCGCATATGTCGGAAGCATTGGTTGCATCAGAGAGAACTCATAGGCAATGCGCCCAAGGACCTTCGCCCATAGACTGGGTTCCTCCATGGTTATGTGGTGCGGTGGGGCAGGTCGTGTATGATGAGTTTAAGCAAATTGAGCGAGAGTAAGCATTTATAGGAAAAAAGACGAGTTCGCAAAAGTGTACTGGCGCTATAGCGCGCGGTAACGATAGGAGTGAACAAGTTTGCTGCCTTTATTCTTGTTGTGGTGAAAGCAAAGGTGGACTTTTGAGTTACAAACCACACAAACACTGACGCAACTGTGCGCACGGACTTTCCCCAGATCTGCAAGGAATAGCACGCAGGTACCATCCATCCCACCAAGTGAGTACTGTGCTGCATCGTAGATGTACACCGATCAGTTGATTTGACTATCATATCTCCCACGTTGCAAACAAAGCCGGCAATAAACCTAGACTGCTAACAATAACTAAAAAACGTCTAGCCTTCTGCGGTCCCTTCAATACCATTCTAATTTTTAGGAAACAAGTAGAATGTAACCATTTGAATCTATATCGATGTGTTGGTAATGTATTTTCCTGCTTTGCCTTATCCAAGTTGATGAGTGTGATGTCCCTTAATGCCGGCTTTTTCTCCAATGCGAGAGAGCGTTAATGATCGTGATTACCTGCATACTACGCCGTCTTCTGGAGCTAGAAGACGAGTTGTGTCCTATTCCTTTCTCATAAACACATGGTACACCCCATTGAAATTAAACAGAGACGCTTCTCGAAATGTTTCATCCGCTGACACATGGCAAGCCGCAGCTATAGCCATATTGCAGCTCGCAACCACGAGCGATCCCGTCTTGAATCACTTCAAAATTAGTACGAACAGTGCCACAATCAGAACCAGGCTCACCAGAAGGGTACACATAATGTCCAGAGGGATCAACCCGTAGCAGAAAGTCAATTTATATTCTGTTCACTTAGATCCAACGAGCTCCCTGGCCTAGAATATCGATTGTAAGCGTTGCGACCGTCGATGCGCGTCCCATGCCAAGATGAGATCCCACATGGTCTTGAAGTTTTTCAGGATATAGCCCTGTTGCGGTAGTCACTACGCTCCTTTAAGAGAGCTGAGAGCGATGCAATCAAACCTGGGTATATCGAAGACATGCAAGCGCTCCATGGACCGCCATAAAGAATGCGCGAGTCATTAAATATGCATAGAATCCACTCATTTCGACCAGTCCCCTCTCTATTCTCAGCCAAAAATTCTCCATTCTGAAAAGGGGTGGTAAAGGAAAGGGTGAGGTGAGATGTTGAGGGAGAGAAGGCTGACGGTGAGATGAAACGGATTACTCTGCCAGGTTACCAGCCTTGTCTTTTAAGACTTTCAATTTCCATAGGTTTGAATTCTTGATGCTAACAGAAAATGTGGGCAAGCGCCTCTAGTTGTAGTTGAGTGGCACGATTGAGTATCGGTGCTAGAGACAACGCGTTTGGTCTAAAAGTGGGCGATAAACTAAACAGCAAAATCTACCAACACCCTCACATCAATACTCAGTCAAAAGCACAGATCTATCCTACCTCTTTTGTCGCTGCAAATCACACCGATATTTCCCCCGCCCCTACCTGGTACTCCTAGACGGGGATCCTAATCCTTCTGCACCATATACTACATTCCCGGCGCAGTCATCACTTGGCATCCAACTCCGACAACCGCATCTGAACCTCAAAGTACAAGATCTGCAGAAACATGACATTTCCTTTTTGCTAAGGGAGCATGTTGTAGATACTCCTATTCACTTTACATACTCGAGCAGAAGCCCAACACCCTTTGACACGATTACATATATAATTCCTCCGCTTACCCGAATAACAGCCTCCAAAAGATCGCTTCATGTACTTCGTCGTAATCATAGTAAGGGATATCTGCAAGGAAAGAGACTTCGCAAAGACAAGAAGAAGAAGACTTTTCAAGGAACCAGGAAACAGCGCACGTCCAAAGTGAATTGGAGATCGCCGCCAAGAACTGTCAGTCTAGTATATAAAACCGTGTGCACCAAACCCGAGATTACAAGACCATATGCTATGCACCCAAAAACAGAAGAAGTAGGAAAGCAGACTTGAAAAGATCTGATACGCAGAATATGCAGCGGCCGGTCCAAATAGGCCTGCTATCCGGGATGGGCCTTGACCGCTGAAGGAAACTCTTGAAGATGCTGATTGCTGTTAATACAAGCGAGTAATCGGGGACAAAGGAAAGGTTGTCGATTATTGGAGTGATTAGGGTCAGCATGGCGGAACCCTCCTCATGCCTTCGTCTGGCAGAGAGAAATCCCTAAGCATATCGAACGACATGCCGTCGACGAGGACCCTTTGTTGCGACTCCACAAGGACATCGTGTATGTTGGCGAGTGCACCACCTTCGAACGGTGATATAGCAGGTATAATCTTAGTGTGGCTAGGCGGAGGCGTTACCGCTGCAACTATCCGATCCCTCATCTGCGGCGCGAAGGAGAGGGGTCGTTTGTACTCGAAGTAGGAGCCGGTTGATGCGGATGAGAATGACGGTGCTGACGATGGAGTGAGGTGCGGACGGGTCGATGTCGTAGCGGAGAGAGAACCGTCGTCGGTGTTGTCTGAGCGAGACCTGACCGGGGAGCCTAGTAGTGCTGACTGATTAGGGAAAGAGAAACCCTTAGCAGTATCGGGATGGTCCTCTTCTTCCACCGGTGTCGATGACAGGAGAAAAGAGGAGTTACTTTTCTCGTAGTAGTGCAGGACAGAGGATGTGTGGCTGTGTGCCTCCGAATGTTGACGTTGCGGTTCCGTAGGCGGGAGAGGCGGAGCCTCATCGTCAGTCTCATCATCTGCCGAGCTCCAGGCAGAGAACGCGCTTCTTAAGGGCGGCCGAACAGGCGGTATATCTATTGATTGCGGTGCATCTGAAAACAGTCTTGCTTTGCGAGGAGACTGCGGAGGAGACCGGAAGGTTAGGTCCGGGCAAGAGCGAGGAGAAATGGAAGTGTGCGTTGGCTTGTATGAAGGAATAGAGTTGAGCTGAGATTTTATGAACTTTGCAAGATTTGCAGAGTAGTCTCCCAATGGGCTCGCAACGGGTGAGGCTGCGTGGTGATGTAAACCCACAGGGGGCTGGTCGGGTGCCACGATGGTAGAAGTGCTCTTGTCAGTTGTATTAGATGGTGTCCGGGAATGACGATATCCTGTTCTATCAAATGGCGACAGTGAGTCCTCGCTGATGGACCCTGAAACGGATGAATCTCTGTTGAGGTACTTCAGATGATCTCGAGCTCTGAAGATCTCTAAATCATCATCTGACCGGTGACCCCTTCGACGTGAGGCATGGCGGCTGCGTATGGCAGCCTTGCCTTCTGCTAGGATGAGCTCTGCTTCTGGCGTCGAGCATCCGAGTGCTTCTACTAATGGGAGGGAGTTGCTCCTCTTGCGTTGAGTACTTGGGCGTGAGTGGGGTGTTCCTGGGTGTGGTGAAGAATGTCGCTTTTCCATTTCGGCCATTGCGGAAGTGGCGAAATTAGCAGGTCGATGTCATGACCGCGGGGCAGCGTCTAGAATTTGGATGTCGAACGGGGCCTGGAAGGATTTAAAGAACGGACTGGTCCAAATGAAGATCAGCACTGGACCACGATGACGGCACGACGGGCAATCGACACGGGCGAAGGAGCGGAGTGTGGGATAGAGTTTTGGAGGAGAAAAGAAAGACGACGCGAATATTTCGAAAAGGAAAAACAGTCGGTCGAAACGGATCTCTCAGGATGATATGGGTGGGTCTGCTTGTTTCTAGCCGATTAGGGCCGCTGAAAATAGCACGGCAGCAAGGCGGCCAGCATTTTGGGCAGGCAACGAATTCGGGCACATGACGTTAACAAGACTTGGACCGTGGCCACGGTCGCCGGTCGTCGTGCCTTGGACGGCATTACAAAAGCGTGGACGCGTTCAGGGGTTGCATGACCAGCATTGCGCCCGGCACGACCAGTTCGCGACCCCAGCCCGCCGGTGGCCACTAGGGTCTCCCATGGTTTCTCGCATTCGGCCAATAGCGCCCGTTAGGTTCTTTCTCAGCCATCGTGGCCGTAGACGCCGTGGCAAGAATCCGCATATTTTGCGTAATTGTCCCTTCGCGTACGTCGACCGTCCACGGTACAGCCTGGTCGGCCAACGTCCTGTTGCCGTGTACCCGCCTGCTGTGCGCGCGCTCGAGTGTATCAAAACGCGAGCCGCGAGGACTGCCATTGTGGGCGATCGCCCTGGTGATCGTCGTTATCCTTGCTCCGTACAGCGTCCGTGTTTCTCCAATGCCTGATCAGCCCTGTCACCACGTCGGCCATGATGAAATGCCCGCGCACAGCATTTCTCTGAGTGGACAGCAGCCCGACACACCCCAAATTGCAGTGAATCGATCAGCGCGGTTGGCGACGGACCCTCACAACAGCCTGACATTACCTCTGCGGCGGGATACGCCATCTCGCATCGCGAGCGCTCATTGCGCAGGCAGGATTGTAAACACGATGCGGCTCAGACCTGCTGCAGCGGTTGGCCGCAGGAGTTCGATTTACGCTTGTGGGCATCGAGATCCGGACGTTCCGCCGCGAGAAGTCCTCAGCGCTCAGGAAGGAGACGGTCCGAGAAACAGGAAACGAGACGGCCCGCAGCACAACGACAGAAGAACGTTGGGCTCTTGACCTTGGAAATGTGCGGGGGTCCCGGCAGAATCAAGGCTGCGACGGGCGCCGTGGCGCAGGGGCACAGTGACGCCGCCAACGACCGCTGTTGTTGCCGACTGCTTGACGCCACTCAGCATTGCCAATTTACATGGTCTCTGCTTCAAGCGCAGGCGTGAGACATTCTGCCAGCTAATCCTCAGGCCAACGCCGACTGCGATCCCTTGCCGACCGAAGCCGCCCTTTCGCAAAATGTGCAACGCCTTTGCTGCTTTCGGGTGGTTGGCCTGATGGCTTGTGTGGCTGCTCGACCTTGAAGTCTTTCGACCCGGAGCTCGACAGCTTCCTAAAGGAAAGGGGTCAGCATCTCCATTCCCCTGCTCTACTTGTAATGTTCTGTTACATACCAGTAGTCCTGGTGTTGCATTAGGTCCGTCCTTTGCCTTCCTTTTGCAACTACAAGCCGAGCGGTCGCGGCGATGATTGACAGAAAGGATTAGCAACGCGATGCAGAGTGACTCAATGCGCACAAACACGCTCATCCTTCTCGGGCGTGGGCATTCCTCGTTCTAAATTCGTTCTTGGTCCGAAACGCGTCAAAGCAAAGGCACGGAGGCGGTCAGACGTGGTTGGGACCAAGTTCCGATTCGGCCACGATGCTTTCCTAACCAGGCACCGTTTACCTGCTCGTTCCTTCCCAGGCAGCTCGAGCCTGTTTACGCCAGACTCGGACTCGCCCTCACGCTGTCCCTAGCACGTGGCAATACAACCTTTTATAATTATTCATGAAAATCACCTCCGTCCGATGACTGCAATATTGCCAACCCTCGCACTTTTCCCACTCTTCGACCATCCCTACGACCCGAACGCGTAGCAAGCATTCCTTGTTTCGCCTAGCTTCCACAATGCCAGGATAGCTCCAATTTCAGCAGGCACAGCTCGGTTGCAAAACACCTGTTCCTATACTTTTGGAAGAGCATACTATGACACGTTTGCATACATTTGTTGCCGCTCACATTGTCCTCACCGTGCTGGCCACCGTCTTGATGACCGGCCGATTCATTGCAAAGTGGACCAAACACCTACCTTGGACGTTAGACGATACACTACTGCTAGCTTCTTTGGTGGGGGCACCAGGGGGGCATCTCTGGTATTGACACTACGGTTTTTATTGACAATAGTACAGGCCCTCCTGTACCTTCTCTTTACCGGAGCGATTGTCTGCATGTCTGCTCGTATCGCAGTCGATTGCCATATCTCTAACTCCTCACAGCAATAACCGTTGAAAGAGCTGGATACCATCAGTCAACCCTAAACCAGCAAGAGCTGAAGCGCACGCTCCTCGTAAGTGCATGTATGCTCCTCGGATCTGGATGCTTACACTTATAGGTGCTGTTTCTTCTTCAATATCCGCACGTAATTGCTGTAACGTTATGCCGATGCGCGATTGTAGAGTTTTGCCTTCGAACCTTCTTTACTCACATGTTTCCACGATTAAGGTCTATTAGTACACATCTGAAGCGGACCATATCACTGGTCACTCGTCTCTACTCTCGCTAATCTCGCTTCTAGCGCATTGGTGTCTCGCACTCAGCGTCCTCTGGCTTTTCACCACAGTTCTCCTATCCCTGCTTCGATGCCGTCCTATACGATACAATTGGGAGAACACGGATGAGAGCCGGCTTCATTGCTTCTCTACGAGACCCTGGTTAACTGTTCGGGTGTGCTGGGGCATGATCATGGATGGAGTAATGTCGTCGCTGCCTCAATTCGTCGTTTGGCGACTGCAGCTGCAACGATCCCACAAGATCGCCATCAGTCTTATATTCGCACTGGGGTTACTGTGCGAATCAAAAGTTTCCTTTCTTGCTTGCATTCCCCTGCTAATACGATATTAAGCAACATCGTCATAGCTATCTTCTGTATCACTTCATTGTTCTTCGTGAAGAACCCTGACGACGTAACGTATAACGCCATTCCCATCATCATATGGGCTTATGCGCAAGTCAGTGTCGCCATTGTTCTCAATTGTTGTCCACTACTACGCCCTGTCTTCGAGAAATTAATTCCTACAAAATTTACCCACGGTACTACACCCTTGACTCGGCGGACCGTGAGCTCTCCTTCCACATGCACCACTCCGAATATTCGCATCATATCAAGAATTGACGTCCATGATGATTCAAGCGCACCGAAAGAATATCAAGGTACTTTTCAAGATGGCTACGTAGAACCCTATGGACCGAGTTTTGAGGTGGAGATGGGTCAGAAGGGAAAGAAGCGCTTGTCATGTGTTTGACTGGAGACACAGCATGTTTCCTATCTCCTACTTTAGGGTGCCTTTAGCTCATTTTCATCTTGTTGGATACTTGTTCTCCCTACAATATCCGAACTCTATGGTAAAAATTGACCCATTACTCCATGCTAGGCCAAGACCCTTAATCTGGAGACAAAATCCCTTTAGCCTCGACAACGACGAAGCTGGACCAACCCGCACACACCATCTGTTTGATCGTCTTCCCCCGAAAAGCCTTCACTTCTAGGAAAGTACAGCTAAAATCAAGAAACAAATTTTGTCCAAGACCAAGTTGACCCTTGTCGTTGAGGCCAGCTGCAAAGACCGCCGTGTCCAACCTCCCGTCGGCATGCCTCACTTCAGCCGCAACAAGAATATGCCCATTGCCAATGGCAACATCAGTGGCAATCGCAGGCTTCCCATCAATCTCTAGGGCAACGCACCTTACAAACTCATCATCATATTCGTCCTGCGGTGGTCCCAGAACCTCCAGTTCTAGGCAAACTCTAGGGTCTGTTTGCCCCCACACATATAACTCGCCGTCTTCGGTGATGGCGGCTGAGTAGAAGCCTCCCGAAGCGATCTTGCTAATCTTAGTCTCCTCGAAGTAGCGGATGGGGAAGGCACAGTCTCTTCGATGAGGTCCAATCGGTAATACCGTAGGCCTGCCGAGGCATTTCGGGAATCGTCTGTCATGCGTGTAGGTATATACTTTACCTTCCTCGTTGAGCGCAGTGAACCCCGTGATGTTCGTGCAGAATTGAGAGGGTGAGAAATCACATCGTTCGCAGTTGAACAGTGGATGTTGCATGTCCTCAAACTGTCCAATATCACGCAGGCCATTAAGAAACCGCCCTAAGTCAGGCATGTCGACAACGTAACCCCCAGAGAGCGTACGGCACGCTTTGGCTCTCGTACTTATCAAGGCGCCGTCGGTGCCAGTAAATTGTATATCAAGTATCTCCCATGTTTCGTGATTGAGCCGGAAGCATTCAAAGCCGGGGCAGCAACAATTATATCCATTCCAGCTTAATCCATGGAAGAGTGTGAGCGTCTGCTTTGTATGGTCTACGAAACCCATCAGTCCGCGATCGAGCTCTCTGCCGAAAAACAGTGGTGGATGATCCTCATTGTATTCGAGAGCTCTTATTAGATCGATTTGGTTGGGTTCGAGACTTGTGCCGTCGTAGTGAATTGTCCATTCCTCCTGGTCTTGTTCGTCGGAGTCTGTATCTTGACTCTGGCTCCATTCGTTAGGCTTGGCATCTAGACATTGTTAGAGAGTTCTGCATATAAGTATTGAGCATTGCCACGAGTATTTACAAACGATGTCGCACCATGATGCCCATAGTATTCTTATATTGGTGGCGTGCAGCACTGACCGTGGAAGGTAACTGAAGTAGTTGATGGAGGGAAAGCTGTAGTTGGTGCCGAAGCCGAAAAAGTAAAGGTCCATGTCCAGTCTCGTGGTTCTAGGATATCTGAGGATAGATGTGTAGACCAATGTAATGGTGGACTGAGCTTGAGTGTGGAAGTGTAGCACTCGTTCGTAGTTGCGGTGAGTAACAAGCTTGCATCGCAACTGTCGTTTCCACAACCCGCATTCATCTATGGAAAGTAGCACTCGACCACTTTGTCGACGTAGTATCTGCACCTACATGCTGAACGAGTTGCGACATGCTCGTGAGTGGAAGGCTTGTTCAGAAAGTTTACACGAGCTCCTCCCGAAAGCGGACTAGTCTTTTACGTGGGGTTCGCATTCCCTCGCCTCAATCCATTCTGTTCACGTGCGAAGAACATCACCGAAACCAGACCATCCTCCGAAATCATAATTCGGCTTCCCTGTCTTATCTCGATACTTTCTGATCTTCGCTTTCCCCCTCGACGCGTACCTTTCGCGATCGCATTCATGCAGTGACATCATAAAGCGCACGTACCGCCATGCCCCACGGACCCTGATCGTCGAGGGCAAGGGGTCGTTGACTATCTAACAGCCTAGCGCAGCAAATAAAGCCGACCCCGGAGACCCTTCCGCTTCTACACGCTTTAATCTCGCGAGCTCAGGAGTATGTTATGGAGAGCTTCAATGCCACGTCATACTGTGTACTCGGACGTTGAAAAAGGAGAAGAGATAGGAGCCTGCTTGGTAAGACTACAGGGCTGAGGCCAAAGTACCTGGATTAACGTCCATCCTCGCCCGACGAGAAACACTTCATGCCAAACTATGTACATTGATCAGCACCTCAAATCCTCACTTGCGAGTCTATGACCTTATGATCAATGAAACGGCCAGAGCGGGTCGATTGACTTAATGGTAGCAATATGCGCATCGGATGGCACGTTAACCATCGTAAATAATCCGTCGTCGACAAGCTGTTAGCGTCCCGATCCCAAAATATGCGACCTGCTTTTCATGTTTTTCAATTGCGACTTAAGATGGTCTACTTGATGACTATAGAAAACCTATGAATTAAGGCAGTTTGGGGGTGGCTGTTCGCTCCCCTGCATGATTGTGGCACAGCCCCAACCACCTGCCTTAACTTTTCTTCACAGGAAGCACGTTAATCTCATGTACACTTTCCCATCTTCATACGCTATTATATTCTCTCGTCTGCCTTAAAGATGCCGACGCTTAGCTCGCCGTTTCGCGAAAGCGAGCACGTCGAAATCACGGCCCGTAGTATGTTACCTTTCCGATATGTCGACAAACTGGGTGTAGGCGGGCATGCTGTGGTCGACATAGTAGAACACAAATCGACCGGCCGAATATTTGCGCATAAAACTTTTCGTCCATATTATGGCTCAGATCTCGAAGGACTCAAGCAAGCATTCCAGAACGAGATCAATATTATCAAACGGTTACACTCTCACCCGCATGTTATCCAGATATTCTGGTCGTATACCTGCGGGAACGAGCTTGGCATGCTCCTTCATCCAGTCGCCCGCGAAGGAGATCTAAGAGCCTATCTTCATGGTATTCAAAACACAGAAAGACCCCCAACACCAGAGCAATGTTCCGTCCTCAGTCGCTCGTTTGGATGCCTTTCAGATGGTCTGGCATTCATTCATAACCATACAATTCGACACAAGGATATCAAACCGTCGAACATATTAGTTCATGAAGGCTGCATGATCTTTACAGATTTTGGCATTGCACTTGATGCGAGTGGGCAGGATACTACTACTACTGGCAGGCCGGGACTTTTCACAGACCACTATCGTGCTCCAGAAGTCGCAAATTTTGAACCCAGGAACAGAAAATCGGACGTTTTCTCTCTAGGATGTGTTTTCATCGAGATAATGGCCCTGTTGGCACCTGATGCTGATTTAGGAGTGTCTGATCCAAGTCCCTATTGGGAGAGGGTCGACACTCTTCAGAACTCTCTTATGAACCTCAGCACGACCAATTTCGAACTAGGCCATTTATATCTCGTTTTGAACGACATGCTGCAGTTAAAAAGCGTAGACCGCATGGGCGCTGAAGCTCTTGTTCGCCGTATACGACGTATACACCATTCTCAACCAGATAAAATGTACAAGCTCTTTTGCGAGAATTGTGAGGGTACTGATTCCAGTACACCACAGGGCAGCATAAAAGAAGAAGAGATCTCGGCATCCGGTGAAGTGCTTGAGGAACTGAACGAAGGCCATTTCACGGGGACAGAACGTAGACCTGCAGACGCACCAGCCTTCGTACCCTATCGAAGAGGTGCTTCAATACAAGCTATGATCCAGAAGCAGATACGTAAGCCTCTCTCCCAGATAGAAATACTTCCAGAGTATGTGTGTATCCTATGGCGGCTGCAGAATCCGGACTTCATTAAGATAGATTGCACAAGGGATGTATCCGATCGTATAAAGAGTAGGGAATGGGCATGCGGCTATCGTTTACAGGAGTATAAGCCAAGCGAAAGAGAGATTTCTCTGCATGCCTTTCGTGTTCAGTTACTGGTAATGGCCGAGTTAAAGGGCGTTCAATTTAGGGAGAAACGCTGTGAAGGATGTCACTGCGCACATTTCGAATGGTTCCACACTACACCGGAACATGCCGCCAAAGTCATCAAGAAATACTCGGACTGGATGAAGAACCGTCCATATCGATATAATCCAATCAGTAGATCTTTCGAACTAACGGCTTGGACGAATGATACTGAAGAGCTTTGCAACCCAGTACCTTTTGAGTCATCTGACTAGAGGGCTTTAACCGTACGATAAAAATTTCAGAAACGAAGCCCGATTCTTGTGCTCACATACCTCACAGATGCCTCCATTTGTATGCTAGTCCTCGTCAATAGTGCGACTCCCGCTCCTCCGCTATATCTTTTGCGTCACTGTTATCCTCGGAAAGCGTCCCTATAGCAGATACATATCTGTTATTCTTGTTGCTAGCCGGGCTTTTTCTCCATTATCGCCGAAAGTAGCACATAACCGACTTCTACGAAACCTTTGCGGGCACTAGCGTTGCAAATCCAATCGTCTGCCCAAGAGTCGTATTAGTTTAACATTGATTCTTTGCTTCTGAGAAGTTAATGAACTCAGAACCCCAAAGTTCCACTATTGAAGGCGAGAGTGTTGGGATAGTCCCTAGTATTACACTTGTTCCGATCATCTTAGAATAGATACACGCTCTAGGTAGCTTTTGTTGCCGTCAACCAGAGACTAGTCGCTGTACAATATTTCTTGGACATTTCCGGCTATCTCATGCTTCATACGGCCTGACGCTCAGGTGCAGCCGGATGGGTCTCAATAGCACGGATGCCAGCAGCGAAGGCGAAAGTGTGATAGACTATTGGGTCATAAAACGTTGCATCACACCTTATATTATCGGAGAATATCGGGGTACATGCCGGAGGCGAATCTCTTTATGCACAAGAACAGATACATTTGAATTTAACTTTGTGAGATCTATTCATTATCAAGCGGCTTTTATTGATTGGATATGCAAAGTCACTTTGCTACTTGTTCTCCACGTCAAAAGTAGAGACAAATTATAAGACAAACAACCCAGCAAGTAGGATTTTACTCTATATTTCAAGCCGGGCTACGTAGTGGTGTTAATATCTCGGAAGGTAAACTACTTAAAAGACCATTTGTAATCTCAAGCCTGCCATTCGCTTTTGTTGAATTCTCACGCGGTGACCGTAGCGACTGATGGAACCAACTCCGGTCTTGACCACTGGTTCGAAATCCAATTCCAGAATAGTCTTTCTTGGAATCTTTTACCGTGGGTATTTCCTGTTGAGTCAGTTTGTCAACGTAAAGGTGAGTGGTTCGGTAGTACCACATATGAAAATTGGTACACCCAAGTATGCCAGAATCTCTTACCCAATTCTCTCATCGATCCGGCTTCCAAGTCTATTTATTGGGCGCGCCTCTGCTTGCGTCTTCTTGACCAGAACCCTTCTCGGAGTGGTGCGGCTACACTCTTCTCTTCCAGATTAGACACCACATCGCATATCAACAGCCAGTGTTCATCATGGGAGGGCACGCCTTTCCCTATCTTCGATGCCCACGCATGCGTCCACAGCTCTACCTTAGGACCCGCCAGCAAACCACTGCTGCTCTCCGTAATCTCTTCAAAAATGTCGCTGTCCCTGACGAGATGCCTTCGAAGACTGACTACGGCGACGTTGATTTCCTAGTTTCGGGTTTCCTCTTCGCCGAAGCTGACGCTGACCAAGATTGGAGCGCCATGGTCTCTAGGATCAAAGGAGCGTTCAACACGGAATATGGCACGCGCGGCTATCTGAATCCTAGTGTTATGTACTTCGCTATCCCGTCGCCAGATCTAGAGGGCAGTTTTTGGATTCAGATCGACGTCAAGGTGTGTGTCCCGTCGGACAAGAAGACGTTTGAATGGAATAAATTCCAATTGAATTATGCGAGCGGGTCCAAGATGATTGGATCATTGGCTAAGCCTCTTGGGTTGACAATAAACCCCGAGGGTCTTTTTATCTGCGTCAAAGAGATGGAAGAGACCAATTCTGCCGGCAGTATGGTATATGTGACGAGGGAACCACGAGATGTCCTCAAGATTGTCGGACTAGACAGGCGCATTCTGAGCAATGGCTTCAAGAGCAATGATGAGAGTAAGTTTGACACTAAGCATGTGAGAGCAGACAGCTAATCTTGATTAGTCTACAAGCACTTTGCTGAATCATGGATCTTCAATCCAGCCCATTTCGCAGCTCGACTGGAGGATGAGAAGTACGTCGACCACTTAGAGGACCGCTCTGCCCCATGGGTTGACTTTGTCACGAAGTGGATCCCCGAGCACTATCCAGGATATCGATTCTCTAACCAGAATCTGACACTACAAGAGTGGTATAACAGTATGAGGGCAGCTGTTCGTGAAAAGGTCTTCACGCTCTCTCCTTTAATTGCAACGGAATACTACGCTAAGCGCGCAGCTCATCTAAAGGAAGTCGAAGAGCAGCGCCTGCAAGCTCTGCTTATGAATGCTATTCCATCCGGCATGGAAGGATGGCGCGATGATCTTCCACAGCCACCTATCATCAAGGTTGATGCATCCTCAGACTCTGCAGCGGACTCTTGTAGCGACCAACCCACCTATAAACCGTCAACACTCCCCTTAACACCACCGTTTACCCTTGGCGAGATGGCCACGATCTCAGAGGCCTCTCTTGAAACCCCCCTTTATCTCGAGATGCTCTCCCGCGAACCACCTATACCGTATATCCCCCGTCCCCCACCATCCTCAATGTCCATCGAAGCCAAACTGCTCTGTCTAGCTCGCTGGACTCACCTCGATACCAAAGGTACTCCTTATCTCGCATGCGAGCCGCGCGAGAAGAAGTTTGAGATGTGCTGGTCGGACAGCGGGCTCAAGGATGAGGTCCTAGTAGCTTGGGCAAAGGCCATGTGGTGGCCTATTTGGACTAGACAGGCGCGGGTGAATTACGTGGGGATGTGGAAGAAGAGGCACAAAAAGGAGGACGCCGAGAAAGCGAAACAGGCGGACCCTGAGCACAAAGTCACATGCGATGATAGTATTGGGATTCAAACCACAAAGATTACCAGGGCTGAAAACAAGGTAGAGGAGCTACCGGAAGTACGAGAAGAGATGAATGCTGGAACGGTTCCTGCCGAGGTTACAGAGAGGAAGAAAAAAATTCTGGCTAGGCTCAGAGTACTGAATGGGGGATCTATGGTGACTTCGTGACACTATGAAGCTCTGTATTACTAGTTGATGGGGTTATGAGTCTGTATTGGTTTGAATTCGGATCTGAGTTCTTGGACAGGCTTCTGCATACTTAGCTCTATGTCTAAGATACTTCATGGATTAGCTCAGATGAGACAAGTGTCTCGGATCGGCAGAGGAGTAGATAGGTTCTGGGAATTCAGCTCCGGTCCCTCAGCTTAGCAACTTCGCAAAGTGCAGCCCAGCCGCCCAATGCCATAGCCTTGCATCTACAATCTTGCCTTCGTTGCTGTACTTGGTCAAGCGGTCATGTAACTCATCCAGCGGCACTACCACCCTCTCAATGAACTCTCCGTCATCTAGCGCCTGCTCTGGCTCCTTATCGCCCTCCTTTAGATGCACTTCTACCGTAGCAAGCTGCATGTTTGCCGTGCTCATGCCTGGGTCGCTAACGATGGTCGGACTAATGTATGCTAGTTTCCCCCGGTAGCCCGTCTCCTCGTGTAGCTCCCTAGTACTCGCCTCGCCGGGTGTCTCCTTCTCGTCGACGAGTCCAGCGGGGAACTCGACACAGATAGCATCGACTGGCGGGCGGTATTGCAGAATAATGATAGTAGAGGCAGGGCGCGTCGGGTGCCAGATTATGGTGCTTATAGCGACAGCATCCACGCCAGACTTGCCGCGTGTCTTGCGCGATGCAGCCTCCCAAACGCGCGACTTGCCCGTTTGATCGCTCCAGCTTATCTTTTGAAACTCAATCCACTTTGCTTCGTTCGCTGGAAGGGGTTCGACCGCGGTGATCTTTGGAGATTGCGGCATGTCGTAGGCCGCGAGGAGGGTTCGATGTGTACGAAAGGAGCGGCTTGGTCTCGTTCTGGAAACGCTGGACGTGAGGTGAGCGAGTGTGCGTCTTATTAGAGGATATTGCGGGGTGCAATGCATGGAGACTGTGTATGTAGCTTGACCGCTGCCTGTCACCGGTAAGTGCAGGTCAAGGAGCTAGGACCAGGCAGGCGTCCCCGCAGCGCGTCATCAATCGAACAAGCTTCATAGTGGGGTCATCACGCTCACACGTGACCATTCTAATTTCTTGACACCTCACACCTTTGCACCATGATCGTAGCATACAGACAAAACTTAAGCTCAATTCTTCATGTGGGCCCGTCACGAAATACACTGATTGCAGTGTTCTTTGCCAACCTTGCACACCCCTCTCGAAAGCCGTTGACATAGTCCTAACTTAGTCCTAACTTAGCCCTGTTCGTGAAGCACCTACCCAGCCTAGCAAGACAACGGTGCAGGGCCTGGAATCTGGTATGCTTTACCGCCCATATATGGGCTTCCCGTATTGTCGTAAATGTTGACTTGGACTCCAGGATCGTTCGCTTTATAGGCACCCGGGAAGCTGACGAGACTCCCTCCAGTCTTGCTTCCGGAGCCGGTGATTCGAATTTGGGCGCACTCCATGTCTGTTGATCATTAGCTACTAGACGTTATATATTCAGAAGGGCAAGTATTCACAGAATTGAGCTCCTCCTTGGTTCTGGGCACCGTGGAGGGCGATCAGCTCAGCGCGCATGAGATAGTCGCCTGGCGCGACACAGGATGGCATGGTGAAGTAGTGCCACCCACCATTTGCGACCATGTTGTCGACGGCCCATTTACCGTTGCTCAGGCCTTCGTGGGCGACCTTGAACCATTGGAGACCTGATGTGCTAGCTGAGGCCGCATTGCTGACTTTGGCGAGATAGTAGCTGATTGGTCCTATTTAAATCAGACTCGACTCCTACTTGTTCACTAAGACCTCTCCCTACCTTTATGGCTCTTCGCAATCGGATTGTCGGCATCGTTCGCCCCTTGTGCACCGCCAATGACATGCCCCCACCATGAACCTACCTTTGCCCCAGCAGGAATTGTAATGACCGTGCTGTCTTGGTGTTTGATGTCTTTATTACATGCGAAGCTGCCATCGTTGACATTCTGGATGGGGTAGTCGGAGTCTGGTGCTCGAACACCCTTAAGCTGGCCTTGGTCTGCGCCGTTCACGGAGACTTTCTGGAAGATCGTGTGTGCCGAGACACTGGTGGTGAGAGCTACAGCGTGAATGAGCGTGGTGAACTTCATGTTGGCTCGAGATCGAAGGACTCAAAATCGCATTCTAGGTTGGGACAATAATCGAAGAGGTTATATATGCAGGAGCTCTCAGATCCTCATTGCTCTATGTTTTGGAAAGGCGACCATGAAATGAGGAAATGGCTTTCCGTCATCATGTGGAGCACGCTCCTGTAAATGAATAGATATTGGACGAAACATTAGAGAACCTGGGCGCAGCCCCTCGCCATCGTGGGAATAAGTGCATTTCCTAGATACGAACCCCAGATTTCTCCTACGCATAGCCACCGTAATTATGAAGTAGACTTTGCCTACGTTGACCGTTAGCTTCACTAACTACATTCGCCGACTTGTGTACGGAGCCGCTCTCTCCGTATCGTGTACTTATATCGAGATAGATTAGTAAATAGTGCAGAGACGTGGAAGGTGTGGAGAGTTCTGAAACCCAGGCTTCCAAGCTCCCCAAAGAAGAGAATTCCGGCATCTAGGGCTCTGTGCCGGCACTAACGACCATTTAGATTGTGGATCGGAACATTTCTGTGTTTGATGATAGTTGCAGTCGCGAAGGTCGTAAATAGACGGCCCGTGCCTCTCCGTGCCCGAAAGAGTATCACCTCCTTGGTAAATAGCAGTGTTGTACCCGCCTATGCTAAACAAACGCTTTAGCCGCTGGCTCTGAGTTTCCACAGAAAAAAACCTTGATCCATTCCAAGCTTCACTCGACCCCCGAGTATGATCCTTTACCTTGGAACAAATAACTCCCTTTCCCATCTAGCAGCTAGTATGACTCGTTCTGGCGCACTGCAAACTTCTCATCATTCACGGTTAAGAAGAAAGGCTTAGCTCTTGTGGCAACAAAAATTTTGGGTCTAGGCAGCTTCGTCTCTAGCATTCACTAACTAAAATAACGCCCAGAGCCCAAGTTTCCCAAAGCCCTAAGAGCTTATAGATATTCGAAGATATCTTAATTTATGTTTTTCATAAGATGAAAATACTACATTACCGCACGTTTATAATATTCAATGCAATACTAGGAACCCTTATATATGGTATTCTCGTTACTGAGAGATGCCTGAATCCGCATACTCCAGCAAACGAGAGTGTTTGGACAGAAGGGATTAAGCATGGTCGACAACGGTCAATAAACGTGGCCGCATGCCTTTGCACAATGGGTTGGCTTCCAATATTTTCATATTTAGAACAAGCACTGAAAAACTCTGTTGTCCATACATTGGCATCATGACGTTTCACCTCTATTCAATTTAGCAAATCAATATCACCACGAACAAATCCTGGGCTGTCAACCCATCCAACCAGGGGGTTATCCAGCCTTCTTCCTAAGATGAACTCCTCCATCGCTTTGTTGGGTAATGGTACTTTGTGCCTTTCCCACATGCCCAGTCTAATAGCTACGATGTCGACTTCTGCTCCCATTAATTGATTCAGCGAGACTGTTTCTAGACGGCCAAGTTCCCGTAGTACCTTAATCATCTCCCTCCACGTGCCACTTTTGAGAGTCACGAGACGCATTTCGAGGGACTTTTAGGTCCCTCCAACGGCCTCGATCATGTCTCGCAAGTGTGAAAGCTGGAGACATATGTTCGAAAAGCATACAGCGCGTAGATTTGTAGCTGATGCACCCAGTACATTTCGAGGCATGATAGGGACCAAGATTCGTGTGTTGAACCTGGGAGACTTTGGTACCGACAGTTCCATGCTTTCAAGCTCTGGAGAACTGAAAAATGCTTGAGTGAAAGAACCTAAGGCTTCAGTGGAATCGAGCGTGTAATCTCTTGGCTCTTGTGCGCGCAGTAGCTTAAGTGTTGAAGTCTGGGCCTTGCAGACAGCTTTTCGAACATCAGCAAACTCATCCGGATAATAAGCACTGAACCCCATGGTAAACGGATCCCATATGCATTCGGCTATGAAGTGTGAGAGACGCATTGTTGATTGAGCGAGGGCGCTGAAGAGTGGGGTGAGAATATCTTTGAGAGATGGCGTGTTTGGTACATGTTGACATGTAAAGATGAATTTGCGATGAGCGTCGCCCAACATCTCATCCTTCACTAATTTCCTGATCATGAAAACGTTGTCGACATTAACAATATGGAGTGTGTGAAATGATGGTAAATTTTCCATAAGCCTGACCAGTGACTTCATGCCCGAACATTGACTAATGCATTGGTCTTGTTCGCGATATGCATTGCCGTACGTATCCCATACGTTCAACAAAGCTCGTTGCCATGGTGTTGCAGCATCTTGGTCAAATCCTAGGTTTTCGACCATTCGTAGTTGCGCTATAAGCTCCGCGGGGCCGTTATTATTGCGTAGGTCGACGATGATAGAAGAAACAAACCCAGTTATATCATCAGCGTAACGCTCATCGTAGTGGAAGGCTTTGAGCACGAGGGTGTTAACACTTCTACCAAAGACATTATGACTAGCAATGTATGAGAGACGATCAAGGGACCGAGAAGTGAGTCGGACGTGCGTAGTGGTAAGTAGGAAAGGTGAGCTTAGGTCGCGCCATCGTTTAGAGACAAGTCGAAGAGATCCTATGTAAAGCGGGTGGTCCTCGAGGTATGAGAAGCATTTGATGAGGAGCTCATTTGGGAACTCCTGAATTGTACGTGACATCTTGCAAAGGGAAAGGTTGTTAGGTAGAACTGATGTTGAGAGTAAGAACCTTCCTGCCGTCATCATATAGAGTGACTATCTTGCAGAGACAGGATCTAGCCACTTTCGGCTTAGCCCTAGTCATGAGAGTACACAGCCGCCTCAACGTAAAAGCTCGCAAGGCAGTCAATCTACGATACATATTCTACCTACATTTTGATTGCTTGAATATCCACCTTCTAAACGATAAGTTTTCACTAATACTTAACAATGTCTGCCGAATCTTCGAAGTGCGCTATCTATTTTCCACCTAAGAAGCCAAACATCGACCGGCCTTCTGTAGTCCTCTATGGCACTATCGAAAGCGACAGCAACAACAACTGGACCACACGCCTTAGCGCCGGCCTCTCTTCACTTCCCATCGCGGTCCTCAATCCACGCCGCGATGACTGGGACAGCTCCTGGAAAGAAGACGTCTCTTGCGATATCTTCAAAGAGCAAGTTGAATGGGAACTCTATTACGCTGGAGTTGCCGATGTGATTGTATTCTACTTCAAGCCTGGATCGGATTCGCCAGTGACATTGCTGGAGTTTGGATTGCATGCAGGAAGGTATCCAACGAAGTCCGTGGTCTGCTGCCCAAGGGGATTCTCGAAGCGAGGAAATGTGGAGATTGTTTGTGGGCAATTAGGGGTGCCGTTCGTTGAGAACTTAGAGGAGCTTGAATTGAAGACCAAAGAGAAGCTCGAAGCTATTTTGAAGGAGAAGGACACAGCTCAATAACTAGTTCTACCATTAGAGATATAATCTTTTTCTATACCTGGTCGGACGTCTGTATTATCACCTAGAGTCGCATCTTGGTCAGAAACGACAATCGTAATGAATGTAGATAGATCTATAAATCTATACGTGGTTAGACTACCCTTTTCTTGCAAGGGAGAACCTAAGCTGCAGAAAAGCCACGCCCAAATGTTGCGGAACAAAAGTGCCTCTATTGCAACCAAACCGCCGTCAATGACTATAGTAAACTCTGAGGCAGAAACTGTTCCGTTCATCATCAAAATCCAGAAATCTTATTGCGCACTATGCCTACGAGGTCGAACATTTACGCCGGCCTGTTGCGATATTTCTGACGCTTACAATAGGGCTGAATGTAGATGCTAAGCCCTCTGCGGGGACTACTGTATACTCCTACGCCTTAGTCTACCTAAGAATAGCTCGTAGAAACTAGCGTTAAATAATTTAATCACTATGCACTGACAGCTTGCTTCTCACCCCCGCCCCCACTAGCACTTACTATACGTATGTTACGTCGTGTCTGATAGATGTAGATGAACCTGTTCAGAGAGTGGCGGCTGTGCATTGTGGCTGTGTTCACTGCCCACGCTGGCAATTAGGCGAATGCATCTTCGGCCTCGTGAGAACAGTCTTCCCACTCCTCTCGCCTAGTCTGTCTCTCTTGATCCGAAGATGTTCGAGGCGTGACTATTCGCGAAATAAGATTCTTCTAACATATTTTTAACGATGGTGTCCTTTTACGGCACCACATCAAGCAACAACACGGCGCGATGGCATCCGGAACCTACCTTTCGCGGCACCTCAAACATTCTTTCATCGTGTCTCATCACAATGGCATTGTGTATTTGGACTGCTTTACATCTGAATATCCCGGAATTCGTCGGGCGGACCGTTTGGATCAGACCTCAAACTAGACGGAAAATTGTATGGCTTTTGGGGGGACTTCTCGCACCTGAGCTAGTAGGTTTGATCTATCACGGAAGGTAATAATCTAGCTGACTATTGAGATTGCATGGATTGCATTTGAGCAGTACACAGAAGCGTCATATATTTCCAAGCGCATGCAAGCGCTCTTAGGACAGCAGACCCAAGATTGTACAGGAAGGCACATCTTCTTATCCAAGTTGAAAGGGCTCTTCAGGAGAAAGGCGAAAGAGAGAGGTGTTGAAGAAGGAAAGGTTTGTACACTCTAAACCAGAAGAGTGCTCTGCCCTCTTCATCATTACCAACCCACTCACGAGAGTCAAGATGCATGATCGAAACGAGTGGACAATGACCCACTCTCACTACGTTGCCATGGGTGGTTTCGCTCTAGATGTCAGGCACGAGGAGTTGCATTACCTCGCTCCTAAGTATTACAAGCGGTTTACTCTCACGACTAGCGGTTTCCAATGGACGGCCAAACACTACCTTAGTTCCATTCCGGATCTCTCCCTAAGCGAAATCCAAGACAAGAGCAAAGCCAGCAGTCTCGCTAAATTTCTCGTTTGCGTCCAGGCTCTATGGTTCTGTGTTCAATGCATTTATCGGCTCACGCAAGGACTGTCGATATGCCTGTTGGAATTGAACACTTTTGCCCACGCCATTTGCGCGCTTCTGAGTTACGTGTTTTGGTGGGATAAGCCTCTCGATATCGAGGAGCCCACTACCATACAGATGTCGAACGAGACGTCTGCGGTTCTACTCGTCAGTGGTATGAATGACAAGTCGCTACAAGAGGCTGCCCAGAAGCTCGAGCCTACATTCCGCGTTCTACAGATCGAAGACGCTGGTGGCCCCAAAAAGGACGATCCGATGAGTCAATACGAAGCTGAATCGCCTGAATCAAGACTGACACATCTCATTGACCCACTCCCCGAAACTCTTACTTGTTTTGAAGGCATGAGACTCGCTGCGAACCGTGAAGTGAAACAGGCAAAAACATTCGACAATACACGCCGATTCTTCGTCTTCAAGGAAATTCAACAAACGCATGCCGAGCTATCACGCAGTGAGCTTATGTGTCTACGCATGGCAATTCTAGAAGAGCAAAAGCTCGAAAAAGTAGATGGTTATCGGACACCATACATGCCGCTCTCCCTTCGAAAGCGAAACTGGCCTGCGCCCTCGTCGCCCTCGTCGAGGCAAGGTTCAGTTACCTTTACGCTCTTCTTTGCTGGAGTCTGCTACGGCGGTATCCATGCAAGTGCCTGGAACGCACCGTTTCCAAGCTCAACCCAACGGCTTCTCTGGAGAATATCAAGCCTCACTCTGGCTAGCACCGCCGTGTTTGTGGCCGCCTTGTATTCCTCAGCGTATGCATCAAGACTCCTAATGCACTTGTACTCCAGAGTAAAAGGCTCGAAGGACGGAACAGTGCAAGATGCGGACCGCGTGGCCGACTCTGATCCAGGACATGAGTCGCGCCGGAGTCAACATGGGAGCACGCGTAATGAAACCCTCGATATGCTCCGTGAACGATTTATATCCGCTTTGTTAATTTGTACGGGCATACTATTTTGGGTGCTGTTTTTGTTCTACCTTTTCTGCAGAGCTTTCCTCGTCGTCGAGAGCTTCATCAGTCTATCTCATCTTCCCGAGTCTGCGCTATACGTTCCAAGTTGGTCACGGTACTTTCCACACATTGGGTGAACAAATGCCCGTAGTTTAGTAATGGAATTCAATGCAACGTAATCGCGTGAATCTTAGATCCTCACCGGCACAAGCCGCCCACCAATTCCTCACCTCTCGGACATGATGCGAAATGTGCGCGTAGTCCTTCCCAATCCGTCCCGCGCTAAGCCCCATCAAGCCGTGGCCCAAGGCAGACATATCGGGAACTCAGGGCTGAGATATTTTCGCGCGTACGCGATTGTCAGACGGCGAGGCTGCTGTGACATTGTTCATCTCGATGCGACGAATAGGAAGATTTGAGCTGGGTGTGGCGGGAGGAGGCAAAACCAGGGGGGCGGGAAGGTGCGCGCCGCAGGGCAAATATGGAAGCGTACTTAAGGCGACGACGCCTCGCTGAAAATTTTTTGTGGCAAAGGCACGGTTTGGAAAACGAAAAAGTATGTTTTGTGTCTAATTTTCATGTCGATGCGGGAGGGTACTGTCGCCGCTCAATGCTATTCCAGCCCTTGGTATAACGTCCTGTCCAGTTCCATCGTCGCCCAAATGAGCAATTTAATACAACACCAGAAGTCAATCACAGCCTCGAGCGCTAAGAAACATTACAAACGCTATCAACTTGTCCAGAACACCAAAGATGCCATCGTGTACTCGTCAAATCAACTTGGTGGAGCACTTCCATAGTAGCAACTGAAAAAACCCAAACAATATTATACGCAGTTGTCACGCGGACGAAAAGTGGCAAGACGAGAAAGAAGAGGCGCCAGATGGCATTGCGTAGCAGTAAGAGGCGAAGTGTGCATGCGGGAAGCCAGCCGGCATGGAAGTAGAGCCGGTCGGTGTTCGATTCCGCGGTTAAAGACAGAAAGAAGAATCTCGCGGTGTTGTACTACCCGCAAGACGACGCTTGACAATGTCCAAGTTAGTCGTCGAGAGAGACTAGCGTCTTGGACCGATATGCTGGGCTCTCTGTCGCCGCCCGTCCCTCTCCCGTCGACCGTGGGTGGTAACAAAGTTATTTGGGTATCTCGTCAGATTATGATTTCCGCCTTTGAGCTCCTTCAGGTCCTGGTCGTCGATCAGGCGTTTCTGCCACAGGTGCTGGAACAGATGGAAGTCTGGTCGGCTGGTCTTGAGGGTCTCGCTGAACATTAGGTGACAGTAGGCAATGTGTTCCATCCGAGCGGACCACGCAGTCCATCCATCGTTACATGTGCCTTGAAACTCGCACAGCGGACATTGCACCGACCTAGGTGGCTCCTCGCCTCGGAAATGGCTCAAGCAATGTATCTTCCACTCCTCCTCATCGTGGGATATGTACGAGCAATTTAGGAACCAGAAGGCGCACTCATATGCGGGTGCTCGGATTTGGGCCAACGGGCGTTCGAGTATGCCGTTGTGCTCTTCCAGTAGCGGTACACCTGGTAAATGGCTGACGAGGCCTGTGCTAATCGAGGTTTCGGTGGGCGTAGCGTCGGAGCGATAGTAGAGAGACGGCGGGTGGGTAGAAGCGTTGGACTGATGAATGCACGCAGGCGCCATGGAGGAAGCGCCGCTGCGAACAGACCGCGAGTAGGGCAGACTGGAGCCGTACGACGACGAAGAAGAAGCCGGCACCTGGCCGTCAGGAGACGAAGGAAAGCGCACCAAGAGAGCGGAGATGTCTCTGGTGGGCGACTGCAGCCATTCGCCGAGCTGGGGTTGGGTGACTGAGTTCTCGAGTATGGCGGCCAGCGACACGCTGGCGGGGTTCACAGCAGGTGCAGGCACTGAAGTGTGGCGCATGCCGGCATCAGCCTCACGATTCCCAGCCTTGCGAGGCAGCCGTCGCAGGCGAATCGGAACGGAGCAGACTCACTGTTGGGCTCGCCGTGTGTCCGCACGAGGGCGCGGTGTTGGCGGGATGTTTGTTGCTTGGGGTGAGATGGCGGCGTCCGTGAGTCGTTCGTTTCAAACTTTGCTTCGTTTCTGGCCGTCGAACCCATCCTTCACGCGTCTGCTCCACGGAAGACGCCATCTCTTTTATGTCCACCGCCAGTCTGTCACCGGACGGCACCTGGATTGCATCAGATGCGACGCATTGCGGCTCTGCGACACCGCATCTCCTCATTTGACATGTCCACTTTGGAGCGATTGACACTTCATACGCTAGTCGACAGGGAAGCGCACGAAATCCGACCGACGACGCCAGCTTTGCCGTCAGATCCTTCCCAGACGCTTCCCGACGCAGCCTCAACGGGTCAGGCATCAACTCATTGGCTTGGGGTGCTCGACAACGACGCCCGCGCGCGAACTGGCGGGTGCGGGGTGAGGATGGAACGCGCACTACGGCGGGCCAAGTCGTCTATTCGACCGTTGCCGACCGCTCTTGTATGCAGGGCTGTCCGTCTTTTCTACTGCCATCTGTCGGTGTGGAAACGCTCGGGGTCAGGACATGGACCGAGCCGCTGCGTCTAGGTCGACTCCACCGCACGGTGCCCCTGGGTTCATCGCATGCCCATGTAAAGAGGCGGTAAATCACTCTACGTGCAGACGCAATCGCCTTGGTAAGCCTTGCGCTCAACTGCAAAGACATGCGCGTCGGCAAGCTGCGGCTTCCAAGATCTCCTGCGTTGTATAGACCAGTGCCCCGATTAGGAGATCGGTAAGAAGAAAGCGGCTTGACAGACTCGATAGGCCACGCATCGCATGCTACGTCAATGAGCACAAAGAGATTCTAAGAAAGGTACGTGAGCAAAAGTGGCTTTACTACATCCAGATTAGAACGGAAGAGTGAAGACAGCGGCCATTGCTCCCCAACTTCACAGAAACATCGTGCATACCTTGATTGCGTCCAGCTCGTTATATGCCATTGTATTCAGGTCCTCTTTGAGAACTCTTCTTCGGACACCATCGTACATTTTCTCTTGCACAATGTCTGCCAACTATATCACCACTCCAGCTATCATTCCTCATGTCAATCAATCATTCAACTTTCTCCTACCCCCTAAGTCCTTTCCCTACCATCAACACCCCGTAACAACCAGACCCCCATCTCAAAATGACCTGGTGCGAAGTCCGCATCGAGCCCACCGGCAAGAAATCCATCGTGAAACACAAAGGCACCAAACCCGACGATGCACCCTCCCTACCCTCTGACAAGAAAGGCAAGTCTAAGGCAAAAAAGCCCAGAGCTGATAACAACGGTGTAGAATATCACACATCAGAAGGAACTGCCGAGTCTGCACGAACGGCACTTAGCGAGAGAAGAGGAGGCCGACATGTAGAGGAAGGGAGCCAATTACGCCATCTAACCAATAATCTAGTACATACGCAAGAAGTAAGGCCTTTGTAAGCATCGTCTGCTCGCTCTATCGTAAGACTCCTTTGTAATTATATTAAGTAGTGTAGCAAGACCTTCTGAAGACACTGGCGTTACTGGTGTCTGGGCTACCTCGTCTTGCGGACACCGTCCTACCTCCTTCTACGCCGCGAGTCAGCGGTCGGGGTCTGCCTTGTGATCTTTCCACTATTCGCGCTCTCACCTGTAGTTTATCATCCAGTGGTTTTACTCCTTGTTCTGGCAAAATGTAATGCGATTCCCAAACGGATCAATAACCGCCATCTCCTTAGCACCAGGCGCTGGACCTTCCTCGATGCCCGGCCTCATGTACCCATACGTCTTGGCTTGCAGCTCACCGTGATACGCTACCAGTCCCTTCATTGCCACCCGCACGTGAACGCCAGGACTGCCGTCGCCGTGATGTTCGCTTAGGTGCAGCACCAGCCCGCCCCTCGAGACCTGCCGATACAGAGGCGCGTTGTCGTCAAATCTGTGGTCCCAGTCGACCTTGAAGCCAAGGTACCCAAGGTAGAACTCGTCCGCCTTGGCGATGTCAAAGACGCGGAGGATTGGGGTCACGGATTGGAACTCGATGGCCATAATGCTTTTGTGCGCGCCGTATAGTTGACAAAGCGGGCGTAGCTTTGCGGTGTTGGCACCTTTTTAGCTGAAATCTCAAGAAGAGGTTAGACTGCCAAGAGGCGTAGAATATATAATCTGTAAGTGGAGAGATGGATCAACAATAGATATTACTAGTTAAAGGGTCCATAAGAGACAACCCGAAGGGCCGTTCCAGAGAAACAAAGTATAGAGATGTTTAGGGAGGAGATAGTTCAACTCGTGCGGACAAGTTGTGTTAAGGGAAACGCACTACTTATACCTCAACGCTAAGGTTCGTATAGCAGGCAGCAGTGGCTCTAGAACTACGTCTTTAGGGTTATGGCGCGCGTTCTACTAAAGTAATAAGAGCGAACCAGCGTCACTTTAACCCTACAAAGTCTCCCGCAAATGGGGGTAGGAGACATCCATCAAATACCCTAACTATAGTAAATGCACTGCGTGAACACCTGATTAAGAAGCCGGGGCTATACCAGGAAGAATTGGCTGTTTTCTTATGAAATGAGTTTAATGGGCTTAAATATGGCACGTACGATAGCTAAGCAATTGGTGATTCCGAAGCACTTGCATTTCTAATCTGCCGCACCTCGCCACCTCAGGTCAAGTGTAAGAAGACATACATGGCAACGGAGGTAGTTTGTTCACTTTGAAAAGTCGAATTCGATAAATGACATGCAATTAGAGTGGTATCCGAGAGCAACAGAATGCTCATTATTCACACATTGTCCGCTTCTCAAACCTCTTCTCCCCGAAAACGCCTCCACCACCGGCTCAAGGATCCCATTTCTCCCTCCTCTCCTCCCGTCAACATCCACCACTTTCGCAAGAACCATGGTTGTGCCTCCCATGACCTCTTTTCCCATGGTGTTGGTCCCCAGCAACAAATTGCTTCGCCTGTGTCGATGTCTCGCATGAAATTTTCCTCTTCAAATACTTTCGGCCGCACGGCTCGAAGAGCCAGCATCTTCTCGCGGAACTCCGGAAATGGGAAGATATCAATGTACAGAAGATGAGGATATTGCAGTTGAGTTGCAGTTGGAGCAAGATCAGGTGCTACCTTCATCATCGCCGGAATATTCTCTTTCCAATGAACTCGTATCCCCATTTGCGATTGCGGCTGTGGTAATGTTGGACACCAAAGCGATTTCAGGTGGCAGCCGTAGGTTGTCACCCAATCAAGCGTATACCCCAACATCGTCGCATTCTCCATAAATGAGTTGAGAAGGGAATAACGATGCACTCGAATATATGTATCTCTTGGGATCGATGGAGCCGGCACGGCATCAACATAAAATGAAGACGAAGATTCAATGGATGCGGGAGGCCTCGCTAACCTGGAAGATTGCATGGACTCCGGAAGTTCCGGGGCATTGGCAACCTGTTCACTCAAAGGAGGGTATGCGCTCGCTGCTATCGTTTGACAATCTCCGCCCCTTCTCCCCTCCAGCATGCTCTCGCTAGATAAGCATGTATCATTGAGCTGGAATGTGTCGGGTCCACCCAAAGGGATGTTCATGGTCCAGTTTGGATCCACCGTTATGCCTTCAATGGCGGATGAAGACTCTACCCCGTTCGACTCTGCTGAGTGAGCAGCTCCACTTTGAGCGTTCACCGAAATCTGTTCTTCCGCCAGATTGAGAGCTCCATTCGAACTGGGTAGCCAGGTGGCCTTAAGGTCCGATGACATCGGCATTGGATGACTCAAATCATTGGATTGACTTGCAGATACAAGACTCGACAGCTCTGCCAACCGGCGTTTCTGCTTCTCACCTATAGATCATCTCAACATTTCATCTGACTCTGGCATGCCACATGGCTTACGGTATCTTTTCTGTGCCGCTCTACTTTGTTGCCTTCGAGCTTCCGTCATCAGCCGTTTCTTCTTCGGCTGGGCAACTTCGCAGAATGCGTCCATGGCGAGTCGAGGTTGTCATTCAACGATGCAAAACGAAGAAATAACTCATCCTTATTAGGCAAAACGTGGCTTACGTTAACCATGCATTCGCTCAAGACCCGCTCTTCTCCACAATCTCTCGATATCGTAAAGATCGGCGCTCAGCCATCGTGTCTTATTGGTCTTGATGGATTCCCATATACAGCTCATCCACTTTGGAATCTCGTCAGCCAAACTCAAAATCTCGGTCTCGTTCTCCACCCAGAACATGATCCACGCCATTGGGTGCTGCCGCAAGCCAATTGAAGAAGATTTGGGAATGGGCGGGCGCAAGGCAAAAGAGCCGGATCATGGAAGGCATGGTTGAAGTGAAGAGATCCATTGGATCCATTGAGAGGTATAAAACACGGAATTCAGTTTAATTGCATCGAAGTGCATCATCCTCGAATCGTCTTGCAAGCAATCCACTGTTCCTCTGACACAGATCGATCATCTTCCATCCACGAAAATGGCTTCTATGACCAAGATTTTCCATCACGCGCCCTATCCCGCAATATCTGCTGAGAACCCCTCTAACAGCCAGGCTGGAAAAACTGTTCTCATCACTGGAAGCGCTTCAGGTGTTGGCTATGAAACCGCTAGTAAATTTGCCCAAGCCAAGGCATCTCGTATCATTATCTCTGGTCGCAATTCGGAAACAGTGAATAAAGCGGCTACAGATCTCAAGAAGGAAGCCAAATCCAGTGAAATTCTCACTCGAATCTTCAATATCAATGAAGAAACCAGCATCGACCAACTTTGGAAGTCATTCTCTAATGAGGGCATCGTTATTGATATTCTCATTCTCAATGCCGCTGACACGTCTGGTGGTCCAGTCAATCCATTGCTGAATGCATGGCCTCAATTCCGGGCCATGTTCAATACCAACGTCTTTGGCAATGTCCTTATGGCAGCGAGCTTCCTCGATTCGCCGAATTCCGGCAAACAAGATAAAACACTTATCAACCTGACGAGTTGTCTAGCTCACAGCAACCCCGCACGCCTCCAAGCCACCTATGCCGCCAGCAAGGTTGCTTCTTCTTCTTTTTTCCAGCATCTTGCCCAAGAGATACCTGTTGACCAGTGTCGAATCATCAATCTTCACCCCGGTCTCATCCCGAACACGTCTTCCACAGGCAAGGCTCCTCCAGAGCTTATCGAAATGGTCCGATGGGACGACAGTAAGTGGAGAGCATTTCTCTGACGATGGGGACTTTCCAGACTACCCATCTGTTATCTCCAGAGGATGCTGATCAGATTGAAACAGTCGATCTTCCTGCTTCATTTTGCGTTTGGGCATCTACTCCAGCTGCATCTTTCTTGCATGGTCGATTCATTTGGTCCAATTGGGACGTCGAGGAACTTGCGGAGCGCAAAACTGAGTTCCAGGAGCCAGGATATCTGAGGATTGGACTCCAAGGTGTCGAATACGTTGACGTCACAAAACTCTTCGACCAGATTCGTGAAAAAGACGCCAGTGGAACTCAGTAAGCTATAAATAACACGCCAACACCTCGCGCACTCCGAAATAGATTTTTGTCATCAGCTTTACTTGAAGGCCCTTTTCTTCCGCATCTTCCAAGTTTTTACAGATTCTGTCTATCTATATACTCCGTGGTGTAGTTGTCTTTCGAATGTGCCGGAGCGCGCGATTCAAATTATGGCTAATTCCTATTCTTTCAATGCACCATCACGTTTGTATATTGAGAAATTCTACTTCTGCTGCGTCGCCCCGAACGTAGGATAAAGCATCGTACCCGCATGGCCCATCGACAAGTTGGGTTGAAATCTACCGGATAAGATAACTGTAATTTTGTGATAGCTAAGGTTACAATGGTTTAAAAGATATCTATATATATATATGAGCTAAGAGCCTCGCCCCTAAAACTTATAGGTGGTAGGGTTTATTTGTCTTCGAAGTCAATGTCCCTACAAACCGGCCCGGTATGGTCGGTGCTCCGCTAAAAGTGGATGTACATTGTATCTTTATTAACTTGCGAAAGAGACTCTTTAGGGGTCTGAATTGGGAATGTGGCTCGCGACTTAGGGTGGCTCACGACATAGTGACAGATGTTACTTAATAAGTCATTTATCTTAACGTAAATGATCTCCTTCCAATTGTTCAGATCTGTTATACCTGAATTGTAGGACAACGGCCATTACCAGAATCGCGGTCGCAAGTATGATCGCAAGATTATAAACTAAGAGATGTGACAACGGTTTCTTCTTCATATAGTATCTCCAGACCGCCATCTTCGACAAAGCATATGATACCCATTGAGGCAGACCCGCATAACCGCGATAAGCACTTTCGAACACGTTAGCCACAATAAAAGGATAGCTCTTCTCAAGATTGTAGCCTCTTAGATACACCGCTTCACCACGTGGCGAAACGTGAAAAGTTTTGAAATATTGACTTCCAAAGGAGGATAAGCGCACACTGATCTGATCTGCTACAAGCTCTGCAACGTCTCGACAATTGTTAAACAAGAGCAGATAGTCATTGCCAACAGCGTAAACTACTATCGTCTTAACTTATTTTAAACCCCAAATTATTGGTGTCTCAATTGCGAAGGACTCACATATCGAGCGAATATGCCCCATCTCCCAGTCCGTGACACCATTATATCGATACGTATTACCCCATTCCTGACCCTTGAGAAAGTAGCGCTCGTCAAAATTTCTTTCTTGAGGCTTGATCTTTGTTGTGATAGTACGGTGGTTGAGTATCGATCCCCAGTCGAAGACTATGCCGGTTTCCCGAGCGGAGACGATGGAGGAGGTGCTGTCGAGGATAAGAAGGCACTTGTGGAAAGAGATAGAAGAGCTGCCAGTGCGGCCCCAGCTCATGACAAATACGCTTCTACGCATGGTGTACAAAGACGACTCTTAGGCGGGATCTCTAGCGATAGAACGAGGATGAAGGGGTGTGTGTGGTTCTCGAAGATGTGGGGTTATAGCGCAGAGAATAGATTAGGTTCTCGCCTTGGGTAGACGCCCAAGTGAGTTGAAGTAAGATCCAGCTCCAGCGTGGCTATGTGGAGCCAATCACAAACAGAGATATTTGCGCCTGCCGCAATCCCCTCATGGACCAGTTTCAGCCTTGTGCATGCAGACTCCGGTATCACAAGGCTTTCCTCGCTTCATTAATCCAATAATACAGCCCAATCGAACAAAACAAATAGTTGGATATCGCGAAAAGCAATACCACAGAGTAAAACAACAGAGAAAACACCTACGACCGCCAGGTAGGTCAGATCATCTAAGCCTGTATGAACGAGTGTGGCACAAAGACTCACATTTGGCGCAATGTCAGTACGTATTTTGAGCGTCTGACTGAAATCCCAATACACCGCAATGCACAATCCCACGACGAAAAAATACAGACTGCCATTCAACAAATTGACGGGAACCTGCCAGAACAGCGCGCGTGCGAACCCTATCCTTGCTCGAGCCTTTGATGCTGCTTGTGTTGACTCAGGCAAAGATGTTGGCTTTTCTTGGGGTGTCGTTAGGAGCTTGCGCACCATTGCAAGGCTGTTTGGATACGCGCTGAGGCGGTGAAGAGCAACAAGCTGCTGGCACGCAGCACCAATCGACGAGATAGACATGCACAAAGCCGCATACCAGGCACCTTTTACCAGCAAAATACTCGTTGCAGAACCCGATGCGTTTGCGAATGCTGGCCAGCTAAAGGCTGATGCGATTGCGCTGCTGAGAACAGAACTCTGCAAACGATGAGAAACAGATAATAAGTTTGGTGGAGCGGAGTGTGAAGAAAACTGACGGACCGTGATAATGATGACGTTAAGCTGCGAAATATTAGTTTCGCGCCAGGCTTGCGTAAGTACATTTTGTGCGGCTTCGTCAGGCTCGTTGAGGAAGTTGTTGACAGGTTCGTAGATTGTGGCCCAGGCTGAGGCGTGGAAAGGAAGAACTTGCTGGATCCAACCCCAAAAGTTTCTTCTGGAAAACAGTGTTATTTTTCGCCGCTTCCATCCGGCGAAAACCTTTCTGTTGCTGGTTGCGTACTTCGGCAGCTTCATGAGGCTGAATTGTGGGAGGTGGAAAGGGTGGGAGAACTTAACGTCAAACTTCAGAGGGATATGGGCCTAATTCTTTTAGTGGCTCATATGGAACAGGTCCATTGCAATGGAAGGGCTCACATACCGGGGGTAAGGCGACTTAATTGCAGGTGCAGGTGCCTCAGCCTCCGAAAAGAAAAGGAAGGCGGCCTTCCTGGTTGCACAGTTTCATTTTTGGCGTAGTTGATATCTTACCTGGAGCTGAAACTCCTACTACCAACCCCTCCTCATCCTTGGAGAATCAGCTGCGTCAAGAAATTCGACTGCATTGTTCGCTTAGAATCAAGCGCTCGCTGTTAGTCTTAGCCGTATGATTGTATCAGCTCTATATTTCTCTACCAGGGATCTCAGCATCATATAACAATCACGTGCCTTCAGGATAGACAATGACTACATCGACAGATCGAGCATCTCTGAGCTTACAGAAACTATCAACTCAATGTCTCGCTGGTATCAGTGCGTAGCAAGATGCTTCGTGTATTTATCTAGCGATTCGGTTGGAGATGAAGATTTAACTTATTATCAGAGTCTCCAGCCTGTTCAAGAGTTCTGGTTCTCCACCAAACCAGTGCAGTCTAGCTTCACCTATCACCCGGAACCCCCCTGCAACTGATCGTAAGACAACATAGCGGTTGCATCCGAGTATTTTGCCAAGCTTGTCTCCTTTTTGGCACTGTGGGTGCACCCATCCAAGTTCACCTGTCTGAAGAGTGGCGATACGCATACCACTCAGTATTGTTGTAACAAAAGAGCGTAAATACATGCCCTGCGTTGCACCTCGCTCTGTGTCTGTTGGTCGAGAAGCCCAGATATCGTTCCAAAATTCCATTGTCTCCCCAAAGGCAACAAATAACCGATTGGCATCAATCCATTCTGAGAGCGCCTCAAGTTCATTGGGTTCCATAGGGTCGCTGAATAACTTGCCAAGTTCGGTCTTGTCGCTAGAGCTCCAAAGTCCCAAGGGATTTGAGGGATGTTCTGCGGTTGTTGCGGATATCATTTGAGCCTCGAGTAGAGCAATGAATATATAGGTCGAACAGTCAAAATCAGAGGGCACTGAATATGCTCGCATCTCCGGGGTTACGACATGCGCCGTAGATTCGTTTCCCTCAACGGAGAATGCACTGCCCATTCCATCAATAGTTCCAAGAATAGCTCCACGAACGGCGAGTGTATTCCCTGAAAAGCTCGGCTGGTCTATTTGGCTAGAAATGGGGCTCGACGAAGTCCGTTCAATGGACACTTGAATGCGCTCAAACTCTTCCTTTGCTAAGGTATCGTTCAAGTCTCTCCAATCAACCACCCATGAAGGCAGAGAGTTAGATATCTCTCGGCGCGAAGTCCGAAGGTATATCAAGTCGAGCGGGGAACCTTCCTCGATCAAAGCCTTGGAGAATTCGATATATGTATCCTCTACTGTTTGGTTGTAGTTCGGTTCCGGAATGAATACGAAACCGTCGTACGCAAGTCCCAGAAGCCCATATATCTTGTCTTTGGGATCCGTTGACAACGCATAGCGACTGCGGTACAATGCTTCCAGTAATCCGACAGGCTTCTTGCCACGTCGATCAATTCGGAGCCGAAGCAGATCCTGAAACTTTGATCTCAATCCGTCACTGTCGGTCTCGCAAATACCTGCCTTGAAAATGGCACGGGAAACTCTTTCCAAAGCCTCCCACGATATCTTATGATGTCCACAGAATATTGTTATCGCTGATGCTTCTGCAAGCTCTTGGATAATCCACACTCGTGTCCAGTACGGTTTCAAGAGTAACCAAGTGAATGCACGCTGAGCTGAACTTGACTGGACTTGGTAAGCCGTCGCAGAGTCCTCGGCAAATAGAGACTTGAAGTCATCTTCTACCATACTTTGTGCATCACCTAACCAGATAGCGACATGGTTTGCTTTTCGGAATACTAAACCCATTCTTCTGACCTGAAGGCTTCTTTCTTCGAGGTCCTCCTGATTAATACAAAGCGCGTCCACCCAGATATGTTTCAATCTGTCTGCTCTCAACCTTCTTAATGCTGAGTGAAGATTCGTAGTTACAGGGACAGTAAAGTCATTCAGGGTGATGTCGACTTTATCGTCCAGGTTCCCCCAGCAGTATGAGAGTGCCACAAACGGCGGAGCACTGAATATAGGAACATTTTCAAGTGAACATGACAAGAGTGATGTGTCGTCATTTGACGGATGTATAGTTATAAGCCGAATCTGTTCATTTCTCAGTTAAAGTCCTGACATTATGGTAGTATAGGCAGACATCGGAAGTCCTCAAGCTCAGAGGATGATATAGAGGATTTTTCGATCGCGCCCCTCTAGACTGCTGCAAGTCCTGAAAAAGAGCAGTCATAGCTTGATTCTCGAGAAGCTGTCGATAGCGAGCTATGTTGGGTAACGTTTCTATGAACCGCGTCTTGTAGACTTTCCAAGTCGGGCCAAATAATTGCTTCCATACTGCGCCAGATTAGCTAGCTTGGATAAATGTAGTAGATTATAACTGACACGGTTTTCGAAAATATCCTATCAAAGTACGGTGAAAGTTTAGAAGGTCCTTATACATAAGGGACAGCACCTCTAACATGTAAGGCTTCCCCTGGAACAGGTTCTCGTACTGTAAAAGAAGTGGCATTGCTTGTCCAATATGTTTGTATATATCGAGAAGCTCATTGAATGCCTCTGTGTACGTGCTTGAAATCTGTTTGCGGCGGTTAAACGACCAACGCACTTAATATGAGCACTGTTCATACCAATAATAGCATCTTAATAGGTCCCTATATCTTGTTAGTCAACGCTCTTTAGCTTACTATAATGCTTGCTACTAACCCATATGAATGCAGCGATATCGTTATTATTGTTAGTCAACTTTACCACCACTTGTCCAAACTGCTCCATTGCTTCGAGGAACGGCCGTAGACGATTCAAGTCTCTTAGCCGCCGCGATGAGTGCTGCTTATCCTGTAGTTCGCTAATACACTGCCTTAGATCTACTAAGGTAGTTTTTCTGAAGACTTCTTGCTCCTTCATTGTCAGTTTCGATTTGAATTGCGTAAGCGCTTGCTCGAACGGTGTTGCTTCGTGACTCGGGCCATTGTCACCCATTTTCCAGACTACGAGTGAAAATCGTTTGTCGAACGGTCGCAAAAACTGAGTGATATCAAGTCAACACGGACATTTGCAGCGACGTGAACATTGAGGCGGAGGTCAGCAAATTTTCTAAGCATCACACCGGTGAGATGATCTGTCGCAAGGCTGCAGCTGAATGAATCTCATTGGCAGGAGCAATCACATCACATGACTACTACTGAGATACGGGAATTGATTCGGACCACCAGGCTAGGGTGCTGACAGTCTACAAAGCAAGTATCTTGGACAGCATAGTGTCACTTTTACGATCCAAACCCGCAATACTAAGTTATTACTAATAAATGGATGTACTTGGGACGAGCCATAAAGCTTGGGTATTCAATTCACGTGACTGAGCACGTCTGGATCATCCCACGTTGAGACAGTCGAGCCACACTAGAATATAGAGTGTCACGAAAGGCCCTCTGACGTTTCGTGTTTACTGTCTTTAGAGCATGTTAACGACATTCTCTAGTCTTACGCTAGATAAAATATTACAATATAAGACACGTTACTTAATTTGGACTATGATTCAAGCTATCGCTCGAGGAGACTTACGTCTTTAGGTGATGGTCTGCAAGGAGAAACCTGCTACACACACCAAAGCACAGGCGGTGCCAGGTCCTATATTGCCAGAGGAATCTTGAGTAACGATGAAAAAGTACTTTCAGGCGTGAAGACTTGAGAGACGACGTGCTGATTGGAAGGGGGACGACTGGGAAGCTCTCTCACATTACGTCGAGTCACAGACCATATGAATATGGCGCTATAGCTATTATCAGACTGTTGCGGCTTGGTTTGCAGGATCTTAGCATAATTGGGACATCGGATAGAGACGAGAAATAGACAGCCAGAGCTTCTAAAATTCTTGATCCTATCCTAACCCTTCATACTCTCTGCTCCTACCGAGACTGGTATTGGGGGCATTTAGTGTTGTTTTTATAATGGCCCACTGCTCCGCAAACGGAGCACTCTGCCGGTTTTCTTCGCTTGGTCTTGCGGTCTCCGTCATTTTCCGATGTCTGCTTAACTATTCTGAGCGGAAAGTGGGAGCTAAGCTCACTCGACTGAGGCTGGGCCGGTTCCTTTTTAGTCATGGAGATCAATTTGGTGAAGGTGGGACCGAACAGAGTTTCGGTCATTCCTCTATCGATGACACAGAATGCATAGTCGACATCCGGAAGGTTCTCGAGCAACGTCTTTGCCTTTTTCGAGGGCTCGTCCTCCGGTTCGGTTGGAGATGATTTACGCTTACCTAGAAAAGTTTGTGACCGTTGCTGTGGCGACATCGGCTGATCAATATCCATTTGCTGCAGCTGTTCAGTGACTTCAGCCTGCGAATCTTGCGGCGGAGTTTGAATATGCTGCTCTGCTTCTCGCGATGAGATTTTCTTGGATGGATGTTGTTGTTTACACCTTTCCAATCGTTTTTTCGTTGTCCTGTAATCTCTACAGACTTGTTCGGCCCCTTTCTTGACATAATTAGAGGTTGAAACTAGGATGGATAGAATGAGGCATTGAGATGTATCGCCCCATTCTTCTACTTTGGACTTGCTCTGTGGCTTCAAGTCAGATGCACTAATATACCAGAGATTCGGGTCAATAGTGTGAATTGTCTTTTCAACATCGAATGCACTGAGCCCTTTTTGCTCTGCAGTTTTGCTCTGCCTTGAATTAACATGAAGTTGACAGACTGCGGATAAAAACCTACTTGAATCGTCACCAACACCCGCTTCACTTGGTTTGGAATTTCGGGTCGAACCGTATTTTGCTTGCGGTGCAAGATAAAGGCAATATCGGGTCCAGCTTTAGTGCTCGGAAAGCAGAATTTTGGATTTACCGCCCAGTCTTCCTGTGATTGTTTCAGCCATTCGTCAAACTCGACTGACTGTTGCATATTGCCGTCGTTGATCCTAGGTTGCTTGAGCTCAAAGTCTTGGATATCCGGTAACTGCCGCGAAGAGAATTTCCCTTTACCAATAAAGCACATGCTCTTCTGTAGATGCTCCAGGAACGAGGTTTTCCGAGTTTCGGCGACCAGTTCTACTCCGGTCCTAAACATGCCATCCATAACCTATGACATTGTTAGTACTGTCAGACTCTAGTTGTACCACAAGTAACCCAGAGTTCCAATTACTCACCGATGCCAAGAAAGACTCTGTGCTAAATCCAAGGTTGCTAGCATTATCTTGATTCATATATACCCACTCGTTGATCTGTCTTTCGAACTCGGCCTTGCCCTCATCGTCGGTTCCAAGATACTCAAGTGCTGCCTTGATTGCTAGAGGCTCAGCAATTCTGACGTATCCTTCCTTCCAGCGGCCGCTCTTTGGATCGGAGTATGCGTACGCAAATCCCTGAGTCACCATTTCGCCCGCGTAGTCATCGGGAAACAGCGTCGGTTTGTTCAGAACGTCTGCTCGAATCACAAGTCGGCAGATGTTGGCATAAACGAATCTGTCCGTCTTCCTGAGCTTCTTCAGGTTGGAAATCAGTGTTTTTATAGCGTCCTGCTCAATATTTTTGGCTATGGCTGGAAGCCCTTTGCGGAACTGACTATGCTGGAATCCCGCATAATGGCTCATTGCTGTAACGAGTACGTCTTGAGCGTACCTTGAAGACCACAAGCAACGTCCACTCAGCGGTAGTCCGGAAGCAGTAATGAATCCCATGTTTGTCGATAAAAAGTCTCTTAAGGCCACTGCCCTCGCTTCCACCTGATATAAGTTTTCGAAGTTAGCGAAGGATTTCAAAAATGCGGTCCGTAGTTGAATTGGCAGATGCCGGCCGCTCGTGCTGAGGAAGGCATTCGTTTCAAAGCAGTCTCGAGAGATTTCATCGTCTTCTCGAACGTATAGGTTAGAATGTGATAGATATCTATCACTCCCTCCGTATTCATTGCCCGATGGTTCTCTGTCTGACTCGAGTGTAGACTTGAAAATCTCCCAGGCTTCTAAGAGAATTCGGCCAGCATGTTCGAGAAGAAACTTGGGAAACTCTTCCCGAAAGTTCCGTATGCGCTCAAAATGGGAATGGACCGTATAGAGTTTTGGCAACTTTGAATCCTGTTTGAGCTGATGTTTGCTTGACAGTGTGTCATGTACTTTGGGTAGATGCGACGAAGTCCCGGAGAGGAATATCTTGTACTCGAAATGCAATGATGGCGTGTTCTTAACGTCGGTATAAAGATTTACTACTTCACTGAATATGTGGTTCATTATACCGTCATATTTAGGAATGTACTCATAATCAGTGGGCACTGAGTATAGTCGCGCTACTTCTTCAAAATCGCTCTGGAATTCGTCCAGGCAGAAGTAGAACTTCCCACGAGGTAGCCAGGTAGGATATGTGTCCAAGACATTACCATCTAGCGCATACGACGGCATATCAATATTGAACCTTGAGCTTGGAAGATGCCGGGCAATGGAGAAGTAGCGTACGAAATGGTTGTCACCCGTACCCGAGGCTGTGAGTTGATATTGCAACCAGTGTCGACATGTACGATGTTCATCTGGCAAGTTAGATCTCTTAAGGAAGTGTTTCAACTCTCGGAGTCGGCAGGCAAGGAAGACTCGGGTAAATTGGCGTGCCATCGTGAAGTCATTCTTCTGGTCTCGACTTAGATCATTTCTCATTTGCTCATAAACGGTCGCCCATAAGAGAACTGAGTCTGCTTGCAGAGTCCGATCTGGACGCGATGGTCCAAATATGCCTGGAAGAATGTACAATCCCCAGTTCGAGGAAAGCGTATCGAAAATGGCTTTTGTCTTCCCACAACCCTGGACACCAAAAAGAAGTCGTATATCGGTTTCTTCGGGTGCTGATGGGTCGTCCATTTGACTGGAGCTGCTGGTCGACATTTGCGCTTCTGAACATTGAAGATAAAATCTGTCCGACTTATCGATTATTTCAAGTTCCGAATAGAGGAAAAGACTCAAGCCACACTCATAAGGGCTGAGTATCCAGTGCTGTGACGTTTCTTCATCCCAAATCTTAGATTTCCAGTTGTAACTTGGGTCTGTTTCGAGGGAAAGACCGTACTCATTGGCTGATCGCATCGTTAGTGGTCATACAACGAGGCATTGGGCATGAGAGTTGTACCGAATCGCTCGTGCTTTTTTGATAAACTCGATATATCGGTGCTAATATCCTTCAATACCTGTAGTCCAATCTTGAACCGGCTGTCATTGCGCTCTTCCGCCTCCATATCTTGTATCGTCTTGGCGATAAAAGTCTTGATGCCTTCCAATCCCAAGTCTGCGTCCATCCTTCGGGGTAATATTGGCGCCGATTGAACATGTCTTAGTGTGCGAATGTAGTCAATGAAATGTTCCGGGTCATGTCCGTGGAGTTCCCATAGCAGGAATATGATATCAGGCAAGAAGTTACTCTCGAGCGAGGACAGGAATAGCAATCTTGCAGTGACAAATGTCCGCTCGGAAACTAGTAGTAATCAGCATACATACTAGGACAAATTAGCTTGAATTGCAAGTACTATGTTCGAGTATCTTCGTTCTATTATCCTCTGCGACTATTGTTAGAGAGTGCTGCGAATGGCCGTAGACCTTTGAGCATACCGCTAGGGTTGAGCCCATGGCACCAGACGAAATAAGCAAAACACGCATTGTAGAACCAATCATCTTTCAATTGTGCACCCCCTTCGTCGACGAAACAGCCCTGTGTCTGGGTGACGAGGAAGGGAGGCCGTTCATCATAGGCCCATGTCGAGCTGGTGGAGTCAACTGAAAAGTTACTCAGATAGATATCCGATGCGCTATCAGAGTCGCTACCGGAAGAACAATGATTGGAACCAGTCATTTTGGACAAGCATATGGAAGATGATGCCAAGGTCTTTTGCCTCCTGGATCAACAAGCCTTCGTATAGAGCAAAACAAATGCAGTGCCCATCAAAGCTTGAGCGTATCTGCGGCTGAGATCAACAAGGCTATCGGGAGGCTCCGTGGCTTATCTAAATTCTAGCTGAATGAAACACAAATGCACCCCTCGGCTACATTGCCCAATGAACGTAGAGGGGGGTCGCCCCAAATTGCCACGAGGAAAGAAACACCGCGGACCCGCGTCGTGGCTCAACGTCGACTTGCCGATTGTAGCTTTAATCCCTGGACACCACAGTAGCCGATCCGAACTTGCGTCAATGATATCCACCCTTCATCAACCATCTCTTCCTCGGTCACCGTAAATAATAACTGGGGTTCTATCACGCCAACTTCCCCCTACCTTTTGGAAGAAAAGTACTGCTTTGGCAAATGGCCCCAAGACGGACGTTTGAAGATTCGAAAACCATTCCAAAGATATGAATCGACCCCAGAGTTATTAAGAGAATGGTTGGCGGCAATTCGACTGGTGATGTTCAACGGGCCGTACCAGCACTAGCTCTCTCCTACAAAAGCATGATACCGACCGGCTCCTGATACTGCGATGCAGACAACGGAGGACCGTCAGGATCTTTCCTGGCCTGCACAACACCAACTCTGAGATACCTGTCCTGGGAACCATCAACGAGAGCAATAGCCAGGCCAAGATACGGAGTAAGCATCAAAACTTCACCGTCTTCACGCCTCTCAAAATCGAAGAAGACGTTCCCCTGGATGAGCTCGTTATCGCGCAGTCGAAGGTAACAGGTATACCCTTCAGAAGTGCGCTCCCGCCCGACCCGCTCAATAGAAGCCACAGGGCCCCGAATCCGCGCAAACCCAGCTTCCAATTCTCCCAGCGGGTTTTCTCCGCTCGGAGCGAGGTAGCACTGCATCAGCTCTGCGCAAAAGTGCGTTTCGAACGGCTGCAAGTCATACCTGACGACGCCTTCCACGGCGGCAAAAGACCACGACGGCGCCCTCCAGAAATCCAGCTTCTGCGGCTGCTTGGGCGCGAAGACGTACAGGTCCAGATCCGGGTCTTCCAGGCGCCACAGGAGCCCCGCGAGGAAATGCGTTTGCCAGATGCCTGCGTAGTACCCGTCGTTTGTCTGACGCTGGATCGCGGCCACGACGCCCGAGATGGCCGGGAGTTTGTCGGACTGGTAGGTCATGCTGCGGGAAGTGAAGGCCTGGATCAATTGGTACCAGAGCCACCGAGTGCTGTCAGATGGAGAGGTGGATTGAAGACCCTCGACGATATCGTGGAGACGGAAATCCTGATCGCCAGATCCAAACGTATTGCCATCTTCGCACTGTGATATCTCACCGCATTCCCAGTACATCTGACCCGTCGCAAAATGCAACGTGCGGGCTGCCAACAGACGCTCCTGCAACGTCCATACGCGCTTCGAAAGAGGCTCGCTCTGGATGTAGTTAGCTGAGCCTGATTACCGTAGCTATCGTTCAGAGCAACACACCCTCAGTGGCTCCAGGCTGACGCTTTCCACGGAGCCAGGCGACGCACTCACATCCTGGCCGTAGAAATGGAGCTGGAATGGGCCATGGTCGTCCTCGAACGAGACTAGATCCATTGCCCTTATCTTACGGGAGCCGAGAAATCCATCGCTGCTATCGCCCGCTCGCGCCGCAGCTATCGTGAGCCACGAATTCGAATATACGTCGGACATGCAAGCTGCTTCTTTCTGCCAATCTGCTTTGTCATCCTGCACGATGCAGAGACAATCGATCCAGATATACCGAACGCCGACATATCTGGTGACATAGATGGCATCCTGCAGCGTCTTTGGAAGGCGACTAAACTCGATTCCCTGCATATGGCGTTCTATATTGTCCTTTGTAGTTTTGTACGCCAAAGTAGTTCCCCAACAGTAGCTCAAAGCAACGTACCGACCATAGTGTTTTGTGGAATTCTCGACCAGCGAGCACTTGGTGCCGTGGAAGAGGTCACGCCACGACTTGTCAGCTACCATTTCCTCTCGTCCCGGCAGCGCACCCAAGTCCAGCACCCTCTTCGGCAGTTCCGTTTCACGCCCTGCCACGCGCGAACATTGCGGATGCCTGCTAGCGCAAGCATCGAGCCACATCTCAATCTGCTTGAGCGCATGCTCGTGAGTAGGACTTTCATGAACATATCGGGATCTGACATGCTCGGCCATGACACCGTCTTTTTACATAAAGAGCCATTCAGCCTACGTAGCTATCCACACTGCATTACGGAATCCAATTGACTTACCCATGGTAGTATAAATCTGCACGTCATTCCCAAAGATTTTGGTCTCGGGCATGTCATCACCCAGATAGGTCCATATGCCTGGAGACCAGCTTCCGACGGGCAAACAAAGCCAGACCGGTATGCTTCTGTCTTGGTCCTGCATCATGCTCTGGTACCAGTAGCTGCTCTCCAGCGACTTTGCAATGGTGTTGCAGAGAGGGCATGATTTGCCGCTGGCGAGCAATTGGGGAATGCTGTCGTAGGATCGGACGTGGTAAGTGGGAATGCCGCCGTTTTTAGGCGGTGCAACGGGGAGTGATTCGTCTCCTGTGATGATCCTGCGGAAGGGAATGGATTTGCATATGTTACACAGAGGCATTGTTGGGGACAGCTATATTCAAGTAAAAGTATCTATCAAGATGATGTGAAACAATGAGAGAAGTGTCGTTTGCTGACTACTTGGCAATCACCCAATAAACATAGAAACTTACAACCATGTGTATATTCAACAAAGCAACCACACAGCAACAAACAACTTGTACCAAAATTCCAAAAAAAAAAAAATTTTGGATCAAAATTCAAAAAGAAGAAAAACTTTCAAAAGAAAAAAGAAAAAAACGCCCGGTGTGGGACTCGAACCCACAGCCTTGAGATTAAAAGTCTCACGCGCTAACCAATTGTGCCAACCGGGCCACGGAGCAGAATTTAGTCTTTTTGATGCCATATGCAGAATATATACTTTTTTTTTGGCTTTCCAACCCCCCTCCCCGTGTTGCGGGATGTGCGCCCCATGTCGAAGGGGCGTGGGGGATGGTGATGACTGGTGGTGCGTGGTACTGCGTGGTAATACGAGGTCCGTGGGCGGTGCGAAGTGGAGATTAGCGCGGGACGGGCGTGTTGGTGCGTCATTGATTTTTTTTTGAGGTGAGGTGAGGTTGCCTTTGTTTAGGCTCGCAAAGTTACTGAGCCCGGGGGTGGGGTATACAAACAAATATCAAAAGTTTGATTATTGAGAATTCTTAATTTGGGAGATGAAATAAAAGAAAAGAAAAGGGTCCGTAGCATGTTGGTGCGATTTTTACCTACCCTACTGGAACCTCGATTGCTACATTTGGAAACTAGCGAGGAATGTCACTGCTACTGCTGGTCGGTGTGAAGGCGGGCTCGTAAGACGAGCGGGAAGGGATTAACAGTGTTGCTAAGCTAAGGGATGCAGAATATGTTTCATTTGTACGTAGTAAGTGAAATATGCACTATGGTAATTCCTTTCATTTCATGAACCGTCCTAACCATTGTGATGGCTTGGACGGCTAATTTTGGATGACATGGTCTCATATATTCAAGAGCCTACAATGCAGATCATATGCAGTCATCTACCCAAGCCAGGCCTCCAACCCTGAAGCCTGATCATACCTACGCATCGGTGTCAACACCAACTCTCCCCGCTACCAGCGCGATCAGCGCCGCGCCAACGCCAGACCCATCCTTCGCAATGCCGATCCTGATTCTCTTCTCACCCGCTTCTCCAATACCCTCGATTTCTCGGAAAGCCTGTCGAATGTACTCTTCGAAGTTGGGATAGAATTCCACGAGAGAACCATCGACACCAACGTCGATGATATCCTCTTCCGCCAAATCGGCGTCTCCTCGAGGAGGTGCAATGCCCGCCTTATTCTCCGTTGTCGCGGTCCCCTTCTTGGAATCTAGTCTGCCGGTGTTGAGCACGATGGCGGCAATAGCGACGGCTGAGAGGCGGGCCGCACGGCGACCGATGGCGGCGGCAATGGCCCTGACTGCCTCCGCATCCTCGGCGCTCACAGCAGTGATGCCGTAGTCTTTGTCCAGTGACTGCCGGACCATTCTGAGTCCGGGGCTGTTGTCACCGGCACAAATGCTCAGAAAGCTAGTGTCGAGGCCCCACTGTTTCCATATAGGTGAAGTGTCGTGAATTTGCGTGGTGCTGTGGACATCGTTTTGCGCGGAATTCTCATCGCGGAAGAGAGGGAATGTGGGATCTTTCAGAAGCTGGACAATGGCTAGACGAAGGATTTCTCCCAAGAACATGCCCGAGACGCGCTTCTCAAACATTTGGATGCCCGGATTCACAGACTTTTCATCGAGCTCCTTGTCGTACGGTGTGTTTGGGAGTGTGCGAAGAGAGTTGTCAAAGGAGCCCCATTCCGTGTTGACAATCATCTCTCCGGTCGATTTGTCGTACTCTCCGGCGTCCTTTGACTTTGTGAGTTTTGTTACCTTGTCCAACTTTTCCACGTAGGCTCCGTTGGTTCCCGTGCCGAAGATGGCTCCCAGCAATGTGCCCGTCTTTCCGGGGGAGGTGTATGAGCGGGCCATGAGGGTTCCGACGGTGTCGTTGACCAAAGCAGCAACGCGGACGGGGAGGTGCAGGGCGTCAATCTCCTCTTGCAGCAGCGCGCAGACGTCCTTGCCAACAGCGTCGGCGATGTCGAAGCCCTTGGTCCAGCGCATGAGCAAGCCCTTGTTGATGCCAATCTGCTGCACCGGGAAGGAGAAGGTAAATCCCAGGTTGAAAATCTCCTCCTCCTTGACCGTGTCTCCCGTCTGCCGGCGGCGAAGGTGGCCGGCATAGTGGTCCTCGTGGTGGGTCTTGAGGAAGGTCTCGATCTGCTTTGCGAGGAAGGAGAAGAGCTCTTTGGACGTCTTTGCGACCATGAGCTCGCGGGGTATGGCGACCTTGCTCTGGGTGAGGGAGAAGGTGGTGTTGCCGTGCAATTGGATGGAGCAGACGCGGAAGTTTGTGCCGCCCAGGTCGACGGCCATGTACAGGCCCTGCGGAGGGTTAGCCGTGGCATTGAGGCGCCAGAATGTGTGGTGGTTGCACCTTCTCGGTTCCGTTGGGCACGGCGGTGACGTACGTGGGGATCTGGCTCAGCTCGGTGCCCTGCTGCTCCAGGCCCTCGTCTGCCACGGTCAGTATGGGGCATCAATGGCAGAAGGGAGTGGTTGGGGACGCACCCATCTCGCGTATAAACTCCTTGACGGCCTTGTTGACGGCCTCGGGCCCGTATTCGAACTCGGCGGCGACGCGCCCTGCCTGCTCTGCCAAAGCCATGCTGCGCTCGGTGTCCTTGTTGAAAGTGCCTACGAAGTCGACCTTGGGCGCAGTGCGTGGACAGACGGGAGGGTGTTTAAGCAGGACGGAGTCGCCGGGGCCAGCAGGTGATGTAACGTGCCAATGCTGCTTTGTGGAGGTAAAAAGGCGCACGAGATCGTGAGGCAGGCGCGGGGCTAGCAGCGGAAGAAGCACTAGAACCACCACCAGCAGCGCGCCGACGACGACGTGGTGGGGCAGCAGGCCGGCAGCAGAGGGCACAGCGTCACGGCTTGGGGGTGGGCTTGGGCTTGGGCTGTCGTCACGGCCGGGCCTGGGTGGATTGGGTGGACTGACTGCGGCGGGCGGGCGTCGCATTGAGGAGCCTCTTGGTGGGAGAAAGGCGGCGGGTGACAGCCCGATTCGGCAGGCGGGGGTGCGCCGTCTTGGGCTGCGTGTTGCTTGTAGTCGTACCGAGTACTTTTGCCAGTATGCCAGTATGCCAGTATGCTGCTGCAGGCAGGCCAGGCAAGGCGCTCCAGCTTGGCCGCACGCCGGCGGACGCGGCCCATTTTCTACTGTCCTCAGTCTCAAAAGGAGAAAGGTGGCATTGACCCCCCCCCCCTTCTAGCGCCAACCCCGACGGCCAGGTGAGACGAGGCGAGGGGTTCGTCCCGCGCCCCAGAGCCTACATGGTCCCATCGTGAGAACTCAACCGTTACGTCGGCGGCTGAGGCGTGCCCACCGCCCGCGTCTCTCCACCGGCTCCTAGTCACGACCGCCCTAGTCACAACGGCCCCCTGGCAACGCTTGACCCATCACATACTTTGCACATGCAACACACAATACACAATACACAATACACCGCATGGGCACCGCTTGGCTGACCGCGACAAAGGAACGTCTCTGTTGCTTCCACCCGACTATGTATGCTCGCTACAGCATTGTGCTCTGCTCTCGTCCCCTCCTCCAAATTCTGCTTTTATCGCCCTTCTTCTCTCGCCAATAAATAGTACACTCGCCGACGGCCTCAGTCCAACACACTACCCCGAGGGCCGCCTCGATAGCACAAATGCCAAACGAACCCAAAAAAAGACATGTGCATGTATCGAAAAACCCGTTGCAGGAACAAGACCCAACCCCGCTGTGCGGCCCATGCAGATAAGATTAGCGGGCGCCCAGTCCAAACAAGACGTCGCCGTTGAAACGTCTACTTATGTACGATAATAACAAAAGGAAAGCCTGAAGGAGAGACCTTATCTCCAAGGTCGTCGATGTACGTGCAAGGTGTCCTCCCCGAACCCATTTCTAATATTCGTCATTAATTACCCGCCGAGGGGCCCCAAAAGCAGCCCCTGGCAGTTCATAAAGGCCCGACCCGAATGCTACAGGCCGGGCGGTATAAAAGTCCGGTGCGTATTCGTGTTCGAGAAGGGAGAAGATGGACAAAGGATCAAGGATGCGTGGATGCTTGGATACATGGATGCGCCGCTGCCGTCAACAGCAGAAGAGGCCGGAAAGAACATGTCGGTGGCTGCCATCGCCAGCTTTCGAACCGGTAGATGGTCTCGTCAATGTGAATGTCGAATCGAAAAGGGTGTGGATGCGATTTCCCAACATACTCCAGAATGCCGCACTTGCGAAATGAAACAGATCTCGATCACCGCACGCCCACCGGAGGGCGGGGTCCTAGGCTACTCTGGCTGCTGTGCGCAGAGTTTTCCGAGTTACCAGACTCCGCGCTAGCAGACGCACTTCCAGTCAGACTTCTCACTTGGGGACGAGACTTGGGCGGGTAAAGGTTGCTCACCCCAGCGTGTTGCTCAACTTGTTGCGGCGCCACAGCGTTCCCATGCCCCGGCGGATGTCGCGGGACCGGCTGTCTCATGCCTGGCGGCGACGGACGGCCATTCGGTGGCATCCCGTTCGACGGCATCATACCGTTCGGTGGCATCCCATTCGGAGGATAGCCGTTCGGCGGCGAGGGCCGTCCCATTGGCCTTGGGCCGGGACTGAGCGGGTTGCCAGGAGACTGGCTCGTCCGACGGCTCATCGGAGGGTAGGCTCCGTAGTTGCCGCCCTGCTGGAGCTCGTCGAGTCGGGCTGCGGTTAGTGAATTGGCTCGAGACTGTGCACCCATAGTACCTCGATCAACATCACCATAACGGTTAGACGAGTATCCCATGAGCGGGTTGTTCATTAGCGAGTCGTGCAGACCAGGGACGTCAGCCATTATCCGTGCACTAGTCCGATTCTTATTCATACCAGGGCGGGCAAAGGGATTCCTCGACCGCCCGCTGGGAGGAGGCATTCCTGCCATCTCAGGGTTTCTGCGAATCTGACTCTGGCTGGGGATTTTGCGGTTGCGGCGGGACGTCACACTCATCATGTCAAAGTTGTCCGTGTCGATCGGGGGACCGCCGCGCGAGGACATTGGGTCGAAGTAGTCGTCCTCGTCTTCGTCATCAAACCCACCGGCCTGGGATGGGGGTGGGGGCGGACCCCGTCGACCACCACGACGCATGTTCATTTCTTGTTCTCTGAGCTGAAGCTCTCTCTGCCGTATCATCAGCTCTCGCTCGCGTAGAGCAATATCACCTGGTCCATTGTCGTAACCGGCGCCATTAGGAGCTCCGTCATCGACCATGTTGTCGTAGAGCATCAAGTGGCTGAACTCTTCCAGGTCATTGCCATCGAGCGAAGGCCGTCGCTGACCATTGGGTGCTCCGTTCATCTGCCTGGGAGGATAGCCATTCATCGGTCCAGAGGGCGGGCCACGGCGCATCGGAGGTGGAACTCCTGTGACGGAAGGTGCCCGACTTCCTGGTCGCGGGCCCTTTATGGGACCGTTACCGTTCATCATGGCGATGGGTGGTCGTGGTAGAGGCGCCGAGGAAAGCCTCGGTGGAGGTGGTGGATGAGCACCGTTGGGCGAAGCGGCTGGTGCAGCGGCGGGCTTGTTCCGGTTGGCAATGTTGATGTGGTGTAGTGTAGCATATAGAGTTTCGATGCGTGGTACAGCAACATCCGCTGCCTGTGCAAGCTTCAATGGAGATCCAAGATAGGTTTCAATCTCCATCGGCCGCTTGGCTTCAAAGTCCATCCACATGGTGCTGTTGTTCTCCTGTGGTTGCACCATCTTCTGCATCGTGGTTTCTCGATAGTCTGGCGGAAATGTGCAGCCCTGAGCTTTGGCAAGGGCGATCAGCTCGTCCATGAGCCCATTGATAAGCGGGCGCACGCCAACCTTTTCGAGAAGCTCGGCGTGATTGGGCGTTTCGAAGAGCACACTTGTAGGATGAAAAGCAATGGCACTGTCATCAGAATTAGCACCACATCAACGGGCACACATGAGAATTGACGTACCCAGTCATTCGTTCAAACTGCTGCTGGCGGATGTTGGGTGACACCTTGCAGTCCACCTGTCCGGAGCTCAGCGTCATGGCGAGCGCCTCAGCCATATCTGACTGAATCTGTGCCGGGATTGAAGAGTTCTTGTTGGCGGGACCGACCCAGATGTCGGTTGCCCCTTTGTGTTCGAATTCGCTCGCTCCAAGTTGCGAGATCTCCGCCCCCGAGACTAACGAGAGCACCACATTTGTAGGAAACCGTTGCTCCAGGTATGATTCAACGCCAAGACTGTGTGTGGTGTTCATAAGGATGCACGTGTGCTGAGGTGACACGACCGACTCGATGATGTTGGCAATGTCGTAGACATCAGGAAGGGCTTTGACGCAGAGGAGAACGTAGTCGAACGGCTGTTTGGAAGAATGTGCAGCATCTTCAGGTGTTCGCACCACTTCGGATTTGATTAGCATGTGTGTGTGCATTTGACAAAGAGGGCAGGAGGGCATACCTGAGTAGGGTTTGAAACGCTCATTGCCGTACAGCGCAGATCTAGATAAGACAATTAGCGATTGTCTCGTGCGATTGAGATGAGGCGACCCACTTGAAAGAGATGCCGTACTGGGCCACGTTCTCGAATCCCGACTTCCACACAAGTGTCACGTCGCAGGCGTTGGTCGCTTGGAGTCGCCATGAAAGAAAGGCTGAGACGGCATTGCCGCCGACTGTAGGCTGTTAGTGCACATTCGAAGGGCTGGAGACGATGAATAAGGGCGTAGGGAGAGATGACGATGGTGCTAAGACAGCTTCGCCCAAAGCGGACGAGGCCGATAAGAACCAAGTGATGGCGTGTAGAGAAACCTCGCCATTGTCGTGTGACAAGGGCAGCGACATGACGCACCTGACAGAATTCGCAGCCTGGGGACAGCGGGGGCCATGGCGGGAGCTGCTGGTGGAGTCGGGTGGTGAGGGCGAGCCGGGGCGGGTGAGGAGCCAAAAAGTTGGCGTGGAGGTGCCGCGAGGGCAGCGGGCGCGCGGGCGCGACGACGGCAAGGGCAGCGAGATTATTGATTAAGATGTAATCCGGGAACGAGCGTGCGAGCAGGCGAGACAGTGGCTACTGGGGCGACATGAAACGCGATGAAAGAGAGGATGTCGGCGGGAAAAAGCTGGATCGCAAAGCTCCGGAAAGCGCGGTGGACGGCCGGGGGTGGACGACGACTGGCGGGCGCGACAGCAGGGCCAAGGCGAGGCAGGCGCAGGCCGACGTTGCACGGTGCCACGACAGCGAGCGAGCGAGCGGAAGCGGGCAGCGAGCGACTGAGGGCGAGGCGGGAGGTTGGAGGTTGGGGTAGGGAGGGCACAGGGAGAGAGAGGGGGGGAGAGGGAGGGAGAGGGAGGGATGGGAGCACGCTGGCGGCGGGAGGGGAGAAGGAGGAAGGGTATAGGGTGTGGGGAGTAGTAGGTAGGGACGAGCAAGAGGAGCAGCAGCAGCAGCAGCAAGTAGCAGAAGCAGAAAAGTGACCGGCGGGCGCGGACGACGGCGGAGCAGAGTGCTATCAAGTGCTAGGGCTCAACCCTGTCTTTTTGCTGGCTGCTCCCACTACCAGCAGCGCACATGTATATTGGGGACTTGCGCATCGGCCAGCGGCTCGTCGTCAGGCCCCGGGCTGCTGCGTCATTGGCACTGGCACTGGCACTGGCATTGGTTTTGGCTTTTGTGCATGCTGTTTGCACTTTGCTGTGTCCGCCACGGTCGAGACGCAGGCGGAGGCCGTCTCCAGTCGCAGCGGCTTGATTCACAATGGCATGGCATATCGGCCGTCATTAGAGGCGGTGGTGCATCCGCCGTGTGCACGAATGGACACGACCGTATCGGGCGGACGCCTCCCTCCAGACAGCAGATTGGCATCAAGGCAGCGCCGGTGCCGAGAAAACATCGATACATGCACTCCCTGCTTGCGTGGCCCGAACCTGGGAATCCGCCGTCGCCGCCGCCGCCGCCTCGCCTGATCTGAGTCTGCTGGCGCGCTACTATCAGCGCACCGCGCAAGCGCGCATACGTGACAGGCACGGCGAGGGCTCGCTTTTGCTGCTCGACACGGCCGCACTGCCCCCGACCAGCAGCTCCGTCCGAGGGCGTGTGGGTGCATACTGCTGCTTGCACGTACACATGGCCGCTGTCCTGTGCCTGTCCACGGCACGTACCGTGAATGTCTGCGTCCCCGTCTGGCAGGAGCGCGCGATCGTCACCCACGCGTTCCGGTTCGCCCAACAAGCCGGCGTGGGCCAATCAGCGGCGGCTCAGATCCTGACGACGTGCTGCCCGCTCGACGCCTACCGTGGCCGGCCCGTGCGCCTCAATCACCGCGTCCCTGGGCCGCCAACGCTCCCTCGATACGCACACGCACTGCCAATTCCCGAGAGCCTGACCAGCCTGCCATCGCCCCCAGGCGGCCCCTCTGCTATCTGTACCTCCCGCCCGCGCGAGCCTGTGCTGAGATGATCTGAGATGATCCTGCCTCTGCCTCTGACTCCCTCCGTCCGTACTGGCGATTGCCCCGACCCCCAACTCGCTCACACCCCCCCCCCCCCCCTTTTGCCCTCGCCTCGCGCTGCAAACTCTATGCATCGGCCTCGGGCCCGCCCAGTACCACCTAGATAACGGTCCCCATCCCGAGCCATGCAGACCGCCCACTGTCTGCAGAGCCCTCCGCAGAAGCTCCGGTCCCGAGGCGCCTGCCTCTCACCGCACCCACGCACCCACGCAATCACTACATAGCATCGGGCTCATCTACACGCACAACATGAACCAAGGCGCGACCTCGCCCATCGTTTGAGGTTGACGGCCTATCAATCCCCAGAGTAATAATAGAAGCCACTTAAGCCCGCCACAGCCTGTCCGCTGCCACGGCAATTTACCACAATGTCTCCGACTATCGCCATGGCAATCAGCTGCTGAATCCGCCTTTATACCACTCTCCGTCGTACCGTGTACGAGGTACAGCATGTTGCCTAGCCTGGAAAGCCCGCCAAGACGTCTTGTTCTTGCACTTGCATTTGTACACAACCGCCTTCTGTCATCACCATGGCTCCTCAACCAAAGTACTCCGGGGCCCACGGCGCACAAACGTTTCAGCGTGTTTTAGTCGCAGTGCCATCCCCTTGACCAACATCTAAGCGCAGTCCCGTTTCGCCTTGCTTCGCCGCTGGTGCTCCATGGCGCGAATCGTGATCGTGATCGTGATCCCAGCGTTTCGCCATGCCCAGCCCAGCCTCGCATCCCGTCTCCACTCCCCTCCCTCGTCTTACTTTGCCACCCAAACATTGAACTTACGATCTTCCAAGGGGCAAATTTACAATAAGCTGCACAATTATATGTCCGCATCCAATAGAATACTCGCGCGCAATTTCCACTATTGATACACAAGCGCAGCTCGCTTATAGGCCGGTATCTGTAGGTTCCGAAATGATTTGCAAGCTAACACAGCTCCTGAGCCCGTCGCCCTATGCCACTGACGTCTGTGACAGCAGCAGTCTAGACATCTGCGGCCATGTGCGTTGGTGGCACCGTCGTGCTCACTGCATCGAGCAACTATGCACTACTATGCGGATTTCGGGGGGAACAAAGCGACTGTCCGCGGAATGAGACCTGGTCGTGTGGCGAGGAAATTACTAGTGATTGCCCATCAATTCGCCTGCCAATCCTACATGCCGTACCTACGTGCCTACAAGCAACGCCTCACATGCTTGCCAGCTTGCTACTATTTTAGTAAAAGGAACAAAAACGATCCAGCACATTCTTGCCGAGCGGTAGAAATGCCGGATCGTCGATATACTTCGCGATGCTCTGTGCGCTTGGACAGTTGCAGCATGCAAAACCGCATTTCTAATTTCCCATGCCTCAGCTATCCCAATTCTCTTGCAATTACCGGTCCAGAAGCCTTCCTCAGTTACCGCCAGGACCTCTAGGGAACCGTCACGACGTTTAGGATTTCCATGTTCCCTGTGTATAAAACGGTACGCATATGGAATGGGGCGACTATGAAGGCATCCTCGACTCTTTTCGACAAATAGCAACGTGCCAGCCGCGTAACGCTTACGAGACAGCAAGCTTCCATGCGACTGAGGTTGAGGTCTCGTAACCGGTTATGAATCCGAACGCGATGATATACTCCTAGGGCCCGTAGGTGCGTGGACATGCTAGCCGTGGGCCAAGACACCCTTGGCTTCTGTCAGGTACCGCAGGCCAGAAATATGGGTTCCTTGCGCGTGGGCCTCATCAGCTCCACCTTTAAACAACTACATGTACACAGTACACCAGTGGAGAAGCATTTGCGAGATATCGAAATTGAACAGCGCATCACGCGAGTACGCTAATCCGAGTCTCGACTCAGATCTCCAAAGCGGGAAAAAAATCGATATCGATTCCTCGACCTGACCGGATACGCTGCGAGCGAAAAAAACCGATTTTCCAATCGCTGACGAATCCCAGCCCACAAATTTTGACTCAAAAGACCCCACACGTAAGGGCGCTAGACCACTTTCCGTCGAAACCTCCTCGTGCTTGCGTGACACCCTTGACGGAACAAGGCGCCAAGCGAAGCCCATCATGATCTCTCAAGCGAGGGCTTTTGCTTGGCCATGTTCCTGACGGTGGCGTTTCGCCATCGCTCCAACGGGCCGCGAGTCGTTCGGCCGGTAGTTGAGTCGAGATGCCGAGCGAACCCGCACCCACGATGCGTACCTGGCTGCTACCATGTCCACACCACCAGGCTGGGATGACCGTGCTAACAAGCACTCTCCCACCTCCACACGATACAGCCTTTCGATGTCCCATAGTACCTCATGTACCACAACGGAGCCACCTTCTAGAACACCGGACAATGCCCAATCCCACGCGCGCCACCCTCATCAAAGGGGATAAAGATGACTTCACCCTCACCCAGCCCAAGGGTCCTCACCCTCCGCGGATCCCCAAATTGCAAGGGGAACCCAAGGGAGCCCCCATGATACCAATCGCCTTCCCCATCAGCAACATTTGCATGTCCTTCCAAAACGAATTGCCCTCTCAGCCTACCGGATAATACGCTCAGGAAATCTCGCCAAACCGCCACAGAGAGATATAATAATACCTACCAACTAAGACCACGCGCACCAGCAAGGCCCCCCCTTACCCTAGCTGCTACATCAAATCCCTATCCTCTGACAGACAGTGTCCCCCCGTAAATACGTTATGTATGTACCATAGGTGTACGCGCCCCTCTCCGTCCCCCGGTCCTGCGTTTATAATCCCAGTCGAAAATCCCAAAAGGTGACACATTATTACCCCCCCCCCAGCCAAAAAAAAAAAATCTTGATTTCTACCCTCTCACCTCGTTCCCCCAAATCTCACCTGCATGCATGTGTATCTGCGGTTTCCCGTCATCACCGGAGAGAACGCAAGAAAGAAAAAAAGGAGGACGAGAAGGCGTAGGATTCTTCGTACAATTTTGCATTTTAACATTTTACATTACCCAAGCTGGTTCCCGCGTAGCATAGCGACCGAAGCGAAATTGGGGTTGAGGGGGGCATCATTACTGTGGTGCTTTAAAATGATGATTAATCCTTTTCTTCCTTTCTTCCTTTGAGACAAAAAAGGCGTAAGAGGAAAAAACAAAACCTGCTTTGTTGGTCGCCTCCTCACCCGTCGTCCGTCGTATCCGATAAGTTGGGGGGGAGAGAAGATCCGTGTGTGACAGGCATGCTGCCAACTTTCTCGACCAAGTTTTTTTTCCCCATGTATGTACATTGAGCCGGGAGGAGCCACTGGCGTCGCAGCTTAGGAGGCCATTGTCGAATGAGAGCCTTCTACGTGGGCTTTCACGACGCAGCTCGTAAAGTGGCAAGGGGGTAAGTGAGATGTTTTAAGAAGAGACCGTGAGGTTGCATCGCCTGCGGCTTCTTGCCAACAGCACACTGCACATTGCAAATTTGCCAATCAACGTGGTTTGGTTTTGGTCCATTTCAGTTTGTCCGCTGCAAGGCGGAAAGACAATCTCGAGTTTTGGTTTCACCCCTTACTAAAGTACATGCAACCCACGATTCCGAACCCTTCCCGACGCCGAGCTTGATTTTCATGAAAGACGAGCTGTGAGAAGGCAGATCAAACACAGTCGCGGCGAAGGCCATGACCAAATCCGTGAAGACGCCAGCACAAGACATCCTCCACACACTGTCTAATGTGTTCCCACCTAGTTGTCCATATACGTTGCAGAGTCAACGCCGTCCTCGGGGAATTCACTAAAGGCCGTCAGAGCTGTAAAGCCATACGAGAGAGGTGAAACTTACGGAAGCGAGACCTGGAAACGTTCCTCGATTGACTTGAGCACCGCCTCGTCATCAGGGCTGCTCACGAAGGAGATACTAAGACCCTTGGTACCAAAACGACCAGCACGACCGACACGGTGCAGATATGCGTCAGCCTTGTCCGGCATGTCGTAGTTGATGGCCACGTTGATGCGCTCAACGTCGATTCCACGACCAAAGATATCGGTGGAGACACAGATACGAGTCTGGAACTCCTTGAACTCCTTATATCGCTTGATACTAGATGCCAGTTAGCCCACAATTACTTTGAGCACTATTGGTCTATACGTACCGTTCTTCCTGGCCGATACCAGAATGGACAGCAGTGCTAGGGAAGTTGCACTCGCGCAAAAGCTTGTCGAGTTCAGTGCATCGGAGAGTTGATCGCACAAAGATAATGACCTGGTTGAACTCCAGAGTGTCCAAGAGATCGTTGAGCTTGCGGTTCTTCTCGCGTTCATCCAACTTGATGTAGTACTGCTGGAGACCATGCAGGGTGAGCTTCTTCTCGTCATCCACGTAGATCTCTAGCGGGTTTTGCATGAATTTTTTGCAGATGCCCCGAATGTCCTTGGAAAGGGTGGCTGAAAACATCATAACCTGCTTATGAGCAGGTGTAGCCCTAAAGATAGATTGAACGTCGTTGCGCATATCTATAACCAGTCAGATTGCAACTCGAACGGCCTGGGTGGAATACTGACCGGGCTGGTCCAACATCTTGTCGCACTCATCTAGGACAAAGTGCTTCAGGTTTGCGAGTCGAAGCTTCTTGTCGCGCACAAGAGCATGGATACGTCCGGGTGTGCCTACAATGATGTGGGGGTGGGTGTCCTTGTTGGCCAGGATGTCAATGTCCTTCTGGACTGGAGTTCCTCCATAGAAGACAGAAACCTTGACGTCCGGTAAGAACTTTGCAAAACGGTTGTACTCATTCTTGATCTGGAAAGCCAATTCACGGGTGTGGCACATAACCAGGATGGTTGCGACACCGGGTTCCGGCTTCTCATCCATTTGCTGAAGAGTAGCCAAGACGAAGACGGCTGTCTTTCCGAGACCGGACTTGGCCTGGCATAGGACGTCGTTTCCGAGGATAGCTTGGGGAATGGTAACTTGCTGGACTGTGGGGAGAAGTACATGTCAGAACGGCATCTTAAAGTGGTCGAAACGAAGCGGTAGGGGAAGCGTCCGTCCATCCTGCAAGCGCAAACCACGCATACTAGTAATGCATCTGCGTCCAACCAAGCCCAGAACACAACAATGTAGTCCCATTTCCATCTTGACCTCTGCCAATGCAGAGAAATATTCTTAGCCGTCAAGACAGGCAACCAAGACAATAGCAATTGCGCCGTATACGCCGGCACATGCGCCAGCATAAATACCGTCGTCGGGACTAAACCGATCTACGGCTAAAACAGGCTAACCCTTCGCCATTTTGCTTGCGTCTGCGATTGATGTGCCGTCGAAAGAACTCGCTTCGATGCGGAGATGGACGGACGCTTTCAGGTAGGTGGAAGGCTGAGGGGAAAACATTAGACTAACCCTCGGAAGGATGTTCGAAGCCACAGTCCGTGATCGCTCTTACGAGCTCGTCCTTGAGCAGGAAGTCGCGGAATCCGGTCGAGTGAATGCCGACATAGCTGCCCTTCTTGTCACCAGCTGCGTCGCCGGCTGCGAGGCCACCCTTTGCTGCAGCCGCACTGCCGTTGGCGGGGACCTCAGTGGGCTGAATCTCCTCATCGGAGTAGTCGATCAGATCCTCCTCGTGAGACATGTTGGGTTTAGATGAAGCCGGTGGTGATGAAGCTGAGTGTTGTGAGGGTGGGGTGGCGGTGATTGCCGGGTCAGTCGTCTGTGAGGCTAGCAACAAAGCCGGCTGCAGTAGAGACCTGGAAAGATCGAACAAAGACTCCCGTCAGTTAATGACGAGGATATGAGTAGAGAGAATGCGCGCAGATAAGTAAGTGGGACCGAGTTGGGTAGAGGGGATGGGCAAAGTATTGGCCTGGAGGACAAGAAGAGGGCGCAGGCGACGTCAAGTGAAAATCGGTCCGGGCTTTGCCAAGTCAAAATCTAACCGAATACGGTCAGGTGGTCTGTGCACCTGTGATTCAGCGCCCAAAATGTTTGATAAACGCCAAACAAGAGACATGCTGTAGTCACATCTTACAATATGGCCAAAGACAAGCCCCCGAAAGTAAAAGGCATTCCAAACAAGCATCTCCATGCAAGGACAACGTTTCTGTACCAGGCCGCTGCGTACCTGACCCTGCATGCTGGAACTCTTCCTCAGGCCTTAGACTCAAGTTCTTCACAAAGTCAATCAGCTCGATCAGGGGAGTCTAGCATCCGGGGGCGCTCCAACATCGCCCTTCGTTTAGGCTCCGATCTTCACACTGTCTCACGCAAGGCTCAAGTCAGACTTTCAAAGGAGCTGAAGCGATCCATGTGTAAGAGCTGCAACGCCGTTCTTATTCCGGGACGGACGGCTTTACAGAGTATTGAGAACGCAAGTAAAGGTGGTAAAAAACAATGGGCGGATGCCTGTATCATCGAGTGTACATTATGTGGTAGCAAGAAACGCTTTCCGGTGGGCGCAACGCGGCAAAAGAGGAAAAGTGAACGGATCAACCGCCTATCTCACGAGCCCATGGCCGTGGATGCCGATGATTCGTACCAATCGACGACTTCTGCACGTCCAGTCACTACCGATCATAGCCCGGCCTCTACTTAACGCATACTTCTGCATTTGCCGACATTCTGATCAACGGAAGCAGAGCTTGTCAGTCCGCTAAGCAACCAAGCGTATCGCACGCCACGACCAGAATCACTACCTCCCATGTTCACTTGGTCCCAGTGACACGCATGATAAATTTGATGATATCATCAACCTGCTCCGGAGCCTTGATCCAATGGCCATCTCGTTCAGCACCAACATAAAGTCGCCTCTCAACACTGGCCCCGAGAGCCCTGAAAATATTTGAAAGATCGTAACAGTTCCTCACGCTAATAATGGCGTCCTAGACAATGTTATCAAAGAGTTAATCCTGAGGAAACTGTCCGTGAATCCACTCACATCCGTACCATGCCCAAGATAAACCGGAATTTTGAAACGAGCCTGCATTACCTCCGCCGAAACGAGGTGATTTAGACCAAAGATATTCGAGGTCAGAGCTCTAAGGCCATCAATCCGCTCCCCCAGAAATTCGGAGCTCATCGTCTGGTTTGCTTCGTCGATGAAGGGCATCCATGCGCCTAGACCCACGAAACCTCCTAGATTTCCCTTCGTCATCGTTAGTCCTGTGAATAATGACCACAAGGCAGTTGCGGATCCTTGAGAGAAACCTCCGAGAAGAATTCTCTCTGTTTCACCATTAACCCTCTCCACTTCGCTTTCGATGACGCTCCTGGCTAAATAGACACCGTCTCTCAAGCCCGGAACTTGAAGATCTTGTCTTTTACTCAAATCATCGAGTGAGAACGTATCAAACCAAGCCGAACACTGTTCTCGCATCGATGTATTCCATCGCAGTCCAGCATCGGGGAACACCCATCGAAATCCAGGGAAACGATTGCGCAAATTCACGCCAGCATCCGACGTCTCTAATGAGAAAAGATCGGTAGCAAATTCCTGGGCGGTGCTGCTTCGGCCATGGAGGAGGATGATAGTATGCGTGTGCGGCACACCGTCTGCAGGCTCGACAAGATATGGCGGAGGATAAGTCATATTAAAGTAAGTGGTAGAAAGTGAAGGTCAAGCATCTTGAATTTATGGTATTCGTATCCGGCGTTAGTCAGCCGTAGGCAGCAGTAAAAATTGAAATGCGAGGAATGCGGACCGCACTACATATTGCGGGGTTCTTACATTGCTATTCTTATGCTGCTCCCGTAGAACCTAATTAAAGGAGACTTGACCACCACGAATCACAATATTGAACGGTTCATGAGCAACAATCTCTATTTATATTTCCCAAAACAAGAAGTGAAAGTTACTTGATGCTAATTGATGATATGTAGAGATTAGATTATAGTGAAAATAGGAAAGACGTCGCGTCACTTTTGGCCTAGAGAACTCGCATCGTCGTAAACCTCCGGCCGTCAAATCATCGAATCAACACGCTCAAATACATACAGGTAGAATCGAATACTGTGGGGATAGGCAGCTCTCAAGACTAAGAGTCAACCCGACAAAGCTTTCCGTTCTCATTCGGCAATCCATCAACACTCTCCACTTTCCACCTCTCGCTGCCTACACTCGTAGTAGCAAAGAACACGTCATGTGGGTCTAACTTTGACTTCAGTTGAAGTAACTTGGGGTACTTATTACCCCAGAACGCCTGACCAAAGTTTGGCTCAAGCCGATCTGCTTCCGCAAGATAGCCACCAGCACCCGGGCTAATGTCTCTCCACCTTTGCATATCCCCAGTCTGGAAGTCTTGCCTGATCTTCAGTATTTCCTTCGCTGTACCATTAACGGGCCAGCGAACAGCCTGTTGGGAAAATAGAATATTTGGTCGCCATGCGGGGTTCACCGCATTGTCGGCGTTTGCTGGGTCAACAGCTTTAATGTTGAAGTGGACTTGAACGCGGTTGTTCTCGCTTGATTGGCGGAGGTTTTTGTAGAGCTCTTCGCGCTTCTCCTCGGTCTCGAAGTTGGTGCGCGGGAAGAGGCGAGAGCCGGTCGTGGCGTTGATCTTCTCCACCACTTCAAGGGGGAAAGAGCTCCGCCATGCCTCGTAGAAAGAGTCAAAGTGCGTGATATTAGGATCAAATTCAATGCCCAAGTCGTTGAGGCGAGTGAACCAGGGTTGCAGAAGGGCTTTCGTTTCGTCGAGGGTTTTGTTTGGCGCGAAAAAAGGAGACATGTTGAACGTGAAAATGCCGGTGAAAATGTTGGGAATGAGTGTAAAGTATGCATATGTACCGTTATCAGCGTTCGGGATAAAGTAGTCGACGTAGGAGCGGATACCGGCCCAGAACGTTTCGTTGCCGATTTTCTCAGATGTGAATGAGAAGCGCGATGCCGTGGTCGGGAAATTGGGATGAGCTTTAACAGTGACTGAAATTGCGACACCGAACGTGGATCCGCCGCCTCCACGCATGGCCCAGAAGAGGTCGGTATGAGACGTTGCACTCGCCGTGACGTATTCTCCGGCGGCGGTCACTACTTCAAAGGCTAGGACTTGGTCTGCACCGGTGCCGTAGCTGTGGGTTATTAGCACCCCGAAAAGATTGAAACACAGCATTGACACTTACAGCGACGTCAGAGGCGAATGACCACCGCCTTGGATGTATCCTCCAAAGATGCCGACAGTCTCACCTTCGCCACCAACAACTGAGTGCCCCTTCTCATGCGCGTACTTGTAGATTTCGAACGCTTGAACACCAACTCCAGCCTTGAACGCTGGCCCAGAATAGCCCAGTTTCTCGTCCTTATAGTTCTCGAGGTATTCAATGCTCTTGAAATGATGCGTCCAGATGCTCAAAGCATCTTTACCGCCAGACTTGCCCAGGAAGTCATGCCCGGTGTTCTTAACGACGAGCCTGACTCCAGTGTTACGCGCAAAGTTAACGCCTAGCTGTACATGTTTCGGTTCCGTCGCGTTGATAACGTAGGCCGGGAAGCCGCCTCTGGTGCAATTGTGACTGTCGAACACGTTCGGGGGCATACAAGTCAAACCCTGAGCAACCGGGCTCATCATCTCAATGGGATCAATGAAGTGCGAGTAAGAGCTACTCCATGTTGCCGTCAGTTCCGCGCACTTCTCGGCATCGTACAGAGGTCCGTTGTAGCAGACGGATGCTTGAGGATTGGGCCGAGCAAGCAGTCTTTTGTCGGTGAGTTTGTTCAGGTGTTCCCATGTTTGGTCGGATGGCCAATTCGCGTCTCCTGGGTAGACTTTGCATCTTGACTTGCTATCAGGCTCGGTGCCAGAAAGAAAGAGACCCTTCACATTCGACGAGACGCCTTTGAGAGTAGAGTCCACGAACTGGGTCAATTCTGATCCCGACAAGACGGGCTTTGCGATTGCCGAAGCCGCAAGGAATAGGGTTATCCAGGCTGGAATCGATTGGATCCGAAATCGTGGCTCCATGCTGATCACTCGTAGGCTCTTGATGCCCAAAGAACTACTACCGAGGATTGGCAAGATCTAGCTTTCCTCTGTCCCTTGAACGTGTTAAAAGAAAAGATCCTCCAGGACAAGCGGAATGCCGTTGCAATTGATCCCTTCGCGCCGCACCGCAGAGGGTGAAGAGGGAGGAGAAGCAAGCCATGCTAGAGCGCATACTGTAATTAAGAAGCTGTTTGCCTTGGCTCATTACGCTACACAGCGGCCCAAGGATGACGGCTGATGATCTTTTCTACATCTGAAAAGTAACCGACCAGGAATGGTAAAAGGCCCATC